>CAUZLF010000048.1:135047-614317 GCA_963580285.1 Lucinisca nassula | reverse complement strand
GCATTTATTCTTGATTATTGAGGACTATCATTTCATTACAAAATATTATGTAGCCCTAAGTGCTGACTAAAGAGAAGTCCTCTGTCTTCAACAGGTAAGGGGCCTTCTTGGGGAAAATCAATAATTGACTAACTGTTAACTACAGTGTACCTTATTTATTTTCCTCTTTTAGTGCCTCAGTCAGGGGATTCAACAGGAGCTACTAATCACCCTATTGAAGGCCGCCTTTGATCTGCTATAGACAATATATGACAGGAGACAATAAAACAATTATGAACACACAGTGTGTCCTACTGTCTAAGAATAAATGCCTTTAAGACACATGCTCAAACGATTGAAGGCACTTTTGGGTCGATATTTGGCTAGAAACATTATTTTGAAAATGTTGCTGAAAAAAACAGTTTTTGAAATTTCAATAAAATGTTTGTTCCTCAATAATTTTTAGATGTTATGTTCTTTTTTTTTTTTTCCTTGCTTTTAATTAATATTACCTATACGCAAAAATGTTGAAGTCAAAATTCGATTACAAACAGATTTTGTGAAAAAATGCACTTTTTTACATTTTCCCCAAAAACTTTTATTTTGAACACCAGATTTTCTTTAAATTGTTACAGGATTCATGTCGATAGTTTGTCCAATCCTTAATCAGTAATTTTTAACTGAATCATTCACTTGTTTTGTCAGGCGAGACAATTTAAAAGTGTATACAGTCGAACTTCAATGGCTCAAACATCTTGGGGACCTCGAAAATCTGTTCGAGACAGGGGTAGTTCGAGCCACTGAGGGCTACTGTTAGGAGGAATAATAAGATTCTTTTGGACATTTTTCCGGTGGTATATAATACAAATGCAGCTGTGTGTACTCATTAGAATCACCTCATCGAGGCGATTCTAATGAGTACACACAGCATACATTAACAAAATAAAAGACTCAAATCTCCTAAATTATTCCTCGCTATTTCTTATGTAGAGAATTTCCCTAGGGCTCAAGAAAGGGTTCGACTCAGCCGTAGTAAACGAGCCATTCATGTTCGAGCGATTGAAAAATAGAAGTATAACAAAGATCAGGAATCGATACAATTAACTTACTCCACCCACCAAAGACACCAAAGGGAAAGAAACACAAACATGAAGCGACCAGACCATAATGGAAACCTAAACAAAGGATGGCCATAAGGACAGTTACTTTCCCGCAAAATGGCCAAATGGCCATCCAAAATAAAAAGACACAAGTGATACACACAGTAAGTAGTAACAAACAACGACATAAATAAACCGCCACAGAAGAATTGCCTTGGAACGGTCAGTGGAAAGAATTCCACTGGGGGGCTTAAATCGATTTTACGTGGCCACAATCCTCGCCCTTACTTCCGTTGCGATTTAGACAAATGATTTGTTCAGTCCGCATGAAGGCCTCCTAACTCATGAAGTTCTACTGTATTTTCTATTTCCGGTCAATTATCATATCCTTCAATAATCACCAAATACCAAACTTATCTGGGTTATGGGTGTGTTGTAACATGTTGTTTCTATTTGACTTTAGGACTTGACCTATTTGATGCTGTACAACCAGGGCAGATCCTTTCTTTTGCTGAGGACTCATCATTGGATGTTGGCAGAAAGGCTTTCAAGATAGGAGAAATGCTCAGAATAGGTCAAGAGAGCTTCAGTGTCATAGAACAGGTACTTCTGTGTACCATAATTGTCCTAAAAATATGGACATGTAGAGGTCTTGCTATAATTCTCCTAAAATTTTAACAAGTTTGTTTCATGATCCAGCAAGTAGTTCAAAAGGTGCAGCCAGAATGGCAAACATTGTAGACCCTGATCAGAATGCTCCTTCAGGGAGCAGTCTGATCTGGGTCTACACTGTTTGCTTAGGCCTATCTATCCCTTCAGGGAGCAGTCTGATCAGGGTCTACATTTTTTGCTTAAGCCCCTGTCACACTATGCCGCGTTTTCACTGCGATAGGACGGCGTTGTTTAATTTTTCAGTGCCGCGAGATCGCAATAAATATGGGATATTTTTGTGAACATGGACCTGTCATGGCGTTCCTACAGCGACCAAGACATTGCTACGGAGCTTACATGGCGATCTATCGCGATCCTGCGGCGTTCTTGATGGCGATTGTATGCGCTCTCACGGCGCTTTTACGGCGCTCACAATGCGTGCACTGCGCTTTTACGGCGCTCTCAATGCGTGCACTGCGCTTTTACGGCGCTCACATGTTGAAGACGTTCTCAAAGTGTAAACAGACATCTTCATCAGTCGAACAGTTTTGTTTGATTTGAGGTTTAACGTCCCATCAACACGTTATAGGTCATTTTGGGGACGTTGCTTCTAATTTTGTGGGACTTTTATCCGACAATGAGATGAAATGACATCTCAATCTCTGTCACCCAATGAAACTAATAGGGTTAATAAGCACGGATGCACCGACTCGCGCCCCATTGCCTTAGCTTAGATCCCGTAAGCGGTTTACCGGTACTCCTGTGCTGTCGGAAGCAAGTCCACCGCAAGCAGGAGCAAGTGCACCGCCATTACCTTACCCGGAATGAGTCACCTCAGAAGTAGGTTTTTCGGGACAGTACACAATCAAACTCTACTCTAGTCACTGTTTATACAAGCGGGCGGCCCCTCCCATCGGGACTGGAAGAAATAGATGGGCTGCATGATGCTTCCACGCAGAGCTGAAACCGACCTCACACGAGTACTGGTAAACCGCTTAGAGGATCTTAGCCTGCCCAGGCAAAGCGGTGCGAGATACGTGTAAACTCTATTGGTGTAAACATGCTTATACGTGTAAACCCTATTGGTTTCATTGGGTGACAGGGCTTGAGATGTCATTTCATTTCAAAGTTGGGTAAAAGTCCCACAAAATTGGAAGCAACGTCTCCAAAATGACCTTTACAGTGTTGACTGGGGCGATAAATATCAGATAAATCAATCAGTTAATCAATTATACAAGCGGAGCTTATATGGCGTTGTAGGAGACCTCTGTGCGCCCCTGCAGAGCTCCTGTAGCGTTGTAGGAGACCTTACTGTGCTGCTATGGCAACCTTACGGCGACCTCACTGCGCTCTGATCAGAACGCCGTTTGTTTTGAGCGTGCTCAAAATGCGCGCCGTCGCTTGGCGTTCTATGCGATCCCAACACGTCTACTGGCGACGCCACTGCGTTGCTACGGCGATGTTTGTGATCGTACTGCGCGCACCTCGGCGTTCTGCATTTTTCTTGGACGCCGTGAGAACGCAGCCCTGGTGTGACAGGGGTTTTAGGCCTATCTATCCGAATACTTAGGGTCATTACAATAATGACACCTTAAGGACTTGCTATAGTTCTCCTAAAATTTTAACAAGTTTGTTTCACGATCCAGCAAGTAATCCAAAGGGTGCAGACAGAATTGCAAATATTGTAGATCCTGATCAGACTCCTCCTTCAGGGAGCAGTCTGATGTGGGTCTGCACGGTTTGCTTAGGCCTATCTGTCTCCATACTTAGGATCACAACTGTAATCTCCATTAATCAGTCATCCAGGAAAAACGAGAACTGGGGGAATGAATACACCTTCAGGGGAAGCATCTCCTTCAAAAGAATTGTCTCCCATGTCAATAGGGGTCATCATCATCATCAACGGATTTTTGATTAACGTGCAGGTACAGGGGCAACGTCCACATAAGTGGGCCCCCTTCCAGGTAGCTGGCTTGCTGCACGCATGGCAGATCTTACACCAGATCTCCAGGCTTGTCTATCATGAGGATCGATAGCAGAGAGCTTCCATTCTCTGCAATCTCTTTCTGTTAGTTGTTTCCAGGTCATCTTGGGCCTTCCTGGCCCCCGCTTTCCACTTACCTGTATGTCACAGGCAGTCTTGATTGCACCGTTGGAGCGTTCCACATGTCCATACCAGCGAAGTCTTCTCTCTTTCAGGATGAGGTCCAGGTCCTCAGTGCCAAGACGCTCAAGTAACTCACTGGACCTGATGGTGACAGTGTCCTGTGGCTTGACATTGCAGATCTGTCTGATCATTGCCCTGTCATTTCGCTGTAGACGTTGGAGGTTTGGCTTTGTCAATGGCCATGTCTCACTGGCATGGAGCATTGCACTCCGCACACAAGAGCTATACACACGGCCACGTGTCTTGAACGAGAGGTGGCGGGAAGAGAGAACTGGTAGCAACTCCTTGAATTTCTTCCAGGCTGTTTTCACACGTGATGTAGTTGAAAGGTCGCAACCACCCCCTGCAGAGAGCATATCACCTAGGTAGCAGAAGGAAGCTACAACCTCCAGCTTGTCTGATCCGACTTGAACTTCCCTCTGTGGTCTGCCATCTAAGGGTCATGCAGTTCCTTGGCACCGTGTACACCTGTACTCAGGGTCCTCTATCAAGCGTTTGAGCCCACTGCATTTCTTGTGCACCCAGAACTTGCAGCCATTACAAAAGATACTGTTGCTGCCAACTCCAGTGCGACATACAGCGCATGGGAACTGGCCTGTACTCTGCAAGAGGTCCAGACCTGTACCACAGATCATGATCTTTGTCTTTCCTGCATTCACTCTCAGCCCTTTCGCCTCCATTGCGTCTTTCCAAGTTAAGAGCCTCCTGACACATTCCTCAAGGGATTCAGCTATGATGACAAGGTCATCAGCATACAGGTCCTCCCAGGGGACTCCAGAGCGGAACTCGCATGACAAGGCTTCAAGCACAATGATGAAAAGCAGTGGGCTGAGAACAGAGCCTTGATGAACACCCACCTTCACCTCGAATTCTTCACTGTAACCATCACCAATGCGGACACGGCTCCGAGCATTTGCGTACATCCCTTGGACCAGTTTCACAATCCACTCGTCCACTCCAAATTTTCTTAGTGCCCACCAGATGACTTTCCGAGGCACTCGATCAAATGCCTTCTCCAGGTCTACAAAAGCCATGTAGAGTCTCTTGTTGGCCGCCAGATACTTCTCTTGCAGCTGTCGGACAACAAAAATTGCATCTGTTGTGCCTCTTCCTGGGACGAAGCCAAACTGGGAATCGTCGATGGACACCAACTGCCTAATGTCCCCCTTTAATCCTTTCCAGGACTTTCATGACCTGTTCTTTAAGGGTCAACTCTTAAAGGAAAAAATTTGCTCCAAATTCTTTCCTTTAAGAGTAGACCCCTTTTTCCATTGAACAAAGCTTATAGAAAAGCGAATAGGAAGTCCAGAAAATTGTCCCCTTTTAAAACGTGGTGGAAAAATCTGCCAGGTGTTCCCAATTCCCCTTAAAGGAGGTGGCTGTTCAAAAGAGTTAAATGTCTGAGATGATATATGGCCTGATATAGACAGATGAAAATATGTGATAATCTGACAGCTAAAACATAAATGTATGAAAGAAAAATAAATGATTGAGAGGTGTCAGATGAGTATACCAATCTGACACCTCACCATTGTTTACTTTTCTTCTCATTAACTTTCATATTATTTATACTGACCACAAAATGGTAATTTTGCAAGACAATAAATGCACAAGAAAAGAAATTATTCCTATTTTACCCTAAATTTTTGGCAACTGTGTTAATTCCGGCTGAGGGAGGTAAGATTTAGTACAGTAGCTGCTGGCTGGAGAGGATAGGTGGCTGCTCAAGCAGATGTTAAACATACAGTAATTTGTTTTTGGGTGAATGACTATGGCCAGTGAGAAGAGATTGCCGCAAAATTGTAATTTAGTGAGACCTAATACACACAAGAAAATAAATTATTCCAATTTTCACCCTCAGTTTTTGGCTACTGTGTTAATTCCGGCTGAGGGAAGTTAGATTTAGTACAGTGGCTGTTGGCTGGGAGAGGGTGGCTGCACAAGCAGACGTTACACATATAGTGACTTGCTTTTGGGTGAATGATTGTGGCCAGTGAGGAGAGATTGTTGCTGAAGAGAGATGGCTGCTAAACAGAGGTGACTATTAGTGGAGATTTACTGTATCTGCAAGATTATGAATCTAATTATTAACCACTTAGGCATTGTCTAACCCTTATCCTGCTGTTCACGACAAACCCTACCTTTGCAAACAGTGTAGATCCAGATCAGATGGCTTCTAAAGAAGCCATCTGATCAGGTTCTAGACTGCTTGTCATGCAGTTTGTGAACTGAACTAATATATGATATCAAGTAATTTGATAGGTTGATAATCAGCAATGGGAGTGGCTTAATTGATTTTTGCAGTGTGATAAGTGCTAAATAAAAAAAGAATCAAAGTACTCACAGTCCTGGTGGGTCAATTGTCTCTGAGTGTAGAATAGAAAAATGGTCCTGAATGGGAATTAGACTGTTTTAACCCTACACTGTTGTGATTAACCCTTCAATTTCTTAGCTGTATGCAAACAGTGTGGACCCTGATCAGATGCCACTTTCTGTAGCGTCTGATCTGTGTCTATAGTTTTGGCCAACATCACGAAAACACGCCTATATAATTTTGACCCCCCCTCGAACCCCAGTTTTATACAGTAAAACTGGGGTTTACAGGGGTAAACCTTATTTTTCTTATTTCTGCTCTAAAATACAGATTGCGGGTACTCGTTAGAACCGCCTCGATGAGGCGGTTCTAACGAGTACCCACAATCCATATTTTGAGTAGAAATAAGAAAAATATCACAATTTTTCATCTTCAAATTTACATTTTTTCGGCGATAAAGGTGGCAATGTATTTGTATAGCCGTGTTTTCATAATGAAATCCACCACATATTTCCAGATAACCAGCTTATGCAACACTCTGATGTTACAGAGATAAGAATAGCGTGGATATTTTCTATAAATAACCTTTAACTGGATTTCTTACAAATCAGTGATAGTCACATGTAGGGCTGGCTAATCGGAGCTGAAAAGATAATCAATTATTAGTCCTGCCATTGCAATCGATAATCGATTAGTAATCGCTAAGGTTTTTGTCATAATTTTACTTGTCTGGCTTTCTGTCTGAGCGTGACTCTTACCATATGTTGCACTTTACCATATGTATATTTGAACAGGCAGGCCTGAGCAAACAGTGTAGACCCAGATGAGACGCCGCAGAATGCGTCTCATCAGTGTCTGCACTGTTTGCCACTCATCCCGCTATTTTAGGCATTACTTTGGGGAGTTAATTGTACCTTTCAAGTAATCGATTAAAAGCAAATCAGAAATGATAAGCATTTTTGTGGAATTTATCGATCGATTAATCGATTAAATGATTAATCGTGCCAGCCTTAGTCACATGGACTTAAGCAGTGAAAAGCTAATAAGCTTTATAACTTTGGATTGATTGACAAACAATTGACCGAAAAAGTATGCAAAAATATACATTTTCCAGTACCTAGTCAAGCATAAACACCCAGGTTGTGCTCTGAAAAATGGGTCCATTCATAAAGGAGCAGACTCCTTATTTTAACCCTTTTTGTACCAAATGGAATATTTATATATAGCAGGAGTCCATTTCAAAATTTAGGGGTGTCAGATTGTATTTTCTTCAAAATTTACAATATTTGGAAAATGACTGAACTTTTAGCAAACAGTGGAGGCCCAGATCAGCCGCCACGTTTTGTGGTGTCTGATCTGAGCATGCAATGTTTGCCAGGGTACCCTTTTTTGGGTTTCTGGCACAAAATGGGATAATAGTAGACACGTATATTATAAATAAGGGAGGTAAATATATTAACAGCACTAAAACTCAAAATGGATGGAAGCTATATATATAAGGTGAGTGAGTGAGTGCTTGAGTTGAACTTCACACCAACAGCTAAGGACATACGGATCCTTGGTTTAAAGACTCATCCGAAAGTCTGGAGAAGCCAGGGATAGATCCCACAGCCCGAGTAGCATAACCACTATACCACGGAGGCTTCTACATATGTAAGGTTGAAAGATTGTACAGCAAAACCTCTTTATAAGACTATTGTTGGGGTCCAAAGCAGAAAATGTGTTAATATCCATGTTATATCCAAACAAAAATGTATAGATTATATAGAAAAATGACCATTTATGGTAATTATTCTATATACAGTAGAACTTCGATGGCTCGAACACAGATGGCTCGTTTACCATGGATGTGTCGAACCCATTCTTGAGCCCCTAGCGAAATCCTCTACATAAGAAATAGTGGAGGATAATTAAGAAGATTTTAGTCTTTTATCTTGCAAATGAATGTTGTGTCTACTCATTAGAATCGCCTCGATGAGGCGATTCTAATGAGTACACACATCATAAGTTTTCATTATAGAACACCGAAAAGATGACTAAAAGTATCTCGTAATGCCTCCTGACAGTAACCTCAGTGGCTCGAACTACCCCTGTCCCGAACAGATTTTCGAGGTCCCAAAGGTGTTCGAGCCATTGAAGTTCGATTGTAATCTATACATTTTGGGATCCATTATGAAACCGTGTTATATCCAAAACCGTGTTATAATGAACTGTGTTATAATGAGGTTGTGGTGTATTCAAAATTAAATGTTTTAATTTCTTCTACCACAGTGTACGAGACCAGTAATAGCAGCTGTTCATGGTGCTTGTTTGGGAGGCGGGTTGGCCATGATTTCAGCATGTGATATTAGATACTGCTCTCAAGATGCCTGGTTTCAGATAAAGGTAAGATGCCTTCCGCCCACTTGAAAATACAGTACCGTATTTTTCCTCTCGCCTCCTTACCAGCTTGTTTTAAAATTTGAACAAATATAATTTACTACTTGATATTATGTCTTAAGACAGCTTAGTGGCAAACAGTGTTGACCCTGATGAGACGCCGCATTCTGCGGCATCTCATCAGGGTCTACACTGTTTGTTCAGGCATATCTGTCCGAAAACATATGGTAAATTGATCCCCGCCCATCAGGGCTTGAAGAAATAAATGGGCTGCATGATGCTTCCACGCAGAGCTGAAACCGACCCGCACACGAGTACTGGTAAACCGCTTAGAGGATCTAAGCCTGCCCAGGCAATGCAGTGGGAGTCGGCCCGTCCATGCTTATAAACCCTATTGGTTTCATTGGGCGGCAGGGCTTGAGATGTCATTTCATCTCAGTGTTAGGTAAAAGTCCCCAAAAATATGAAGGAACATCTCCAAAATGACCTCTAAAGTGTTGACAGGGATGTTAAACTTCAAATCAAACAAACAAGCAAACAAAGGACGAGAACTGGATCTACAGTTTGACACTTTCAGTCCAAGTGACCGGTACAGACTGTGCAAACAGTGTAGAACCAGTTGAGGTGACCATCTCAATTGGATCTACACTGATTGCCATCCTGTTAAAGACTTTGACTCATCATCATCATCATCAACCCGCCCATCAGGGCTTGGAGAAATAGATTGGCCAGGCTGCATCGTGCTTCCATGCAGAGCTAAAACATTGTGATTGAAGCTTTAAGTGGATTAAGATATTTGCAGTATTTAGTTTGTACTAATTTATTTTAGTTTGATTGCGATGAAAGCACCAGTCTTATTGAATCACTCTTGAACAATCATTCCAGATGTTATCACGCGTGCGAGAGAGAGGCAGTGAATTTTATACCACTGCTATCAATTTACACTTGGGTCGAGTGGGGCATTCAGCCATTGTCAAAACATACAGCAGCCTCTCAATTTGTCGAACGCACAAACCACTGAGCTATCAAGGCTTGCAGTATTTACCCTAAGTATTCGGAGACTGCAACTCTGTACCATACTTGTTTAAAAAAATTTGAACCAGTACAAAACACTACTGGGACCAGTTGTTCATAACTAATGACGTCGTTAGTTAACATGTCATTAAAACTTTGATCATTTATTATGGCAAATATGCTAAGATCTTTGCTGAAAAAATGTGAAAAGCTGCTTACATTTTTTTCAGCAAAATTACCAAAATTTCAGATATTGTACTTGCTATAACAGTTAACAGTATGAGCTCGTTAAGCTAACGATGCTTTGAACAACTGGACCCAGATGTTGTCTCTAAAGGTAGACCCTGATGAGATGCCACGATCTGGGTCTACACTGTTTGCTCAGGCCTGTGTGTCCAAATACATATGGTAATTTGCTAGCTATAATGTGTTTTGTTGAGCAGAATAATAATTTAACATTTTTGCATGCAGCGTCCAAGTTTTCAGAATTGTGGAATGAAATGCCGATTTCCTCGGGTATTCATAACTTGGGTTTTTAAAAATGATACAGTTAACCCTCTTTATACCTACATTTAATTTATCCGCCCCCGCCCATAGGGGCTTGAAGAAATATATGGGCTGCACGACGCTTCCACGCAGAGCTGAATCCGGCCCGCACCCTAGTACTGGTAAACTGCTTGGAGGATCTAAGCCTGTCCAGGGACTGCGGTGCGAGGCGGACGGTCCATGCTAATAAACCCTAGTGGTTTCATTGGGCGACAGGGCTTGAGATGTCATTTCATCTCAATGTCGGGTAAAAGTCCCACAAAATTGGAAGCAATGTCTCCAAAATGACCTTTACAGTGTTGACGGGGATGTTAAACCTCAAATCAAACAAACGAACATTTAATTTAACAACGAAACTTGTTATAACGACAGTTTCACTGGAAAAAATCCTTAGCTCAGGATGAGATGATTAATGCAGAAATTCAAGAATAATGCAATACCGTTACATGTATTTCAATACTACAAGAAACATATGTTATGGATATTTGTTAGAATCACATCAGTGAGGTGATTCTAACAAATGCAGAAATTCAAGAATATTGCAATACTGTTACATGTATTTTAATACTCCAAGAAACATATGTTGTGGACATTTGTTAGAATCGCCTCAATGAGGCGATTCTAACAAATAACCACAACATTTGTTTACCAAAGCAATTCTAAACAAGATGTGTTTGTGAAACACTGATGCCCCCGGACAGCGCCAATGTTAATGTTTTTAAAAATTTTGAAAAAAATAGGTCAAAGGTCAAGGTCACGAAATCAAAAATTATGGTACCACTGGAAAGGTCTTGTGATAAGGTATACACATGTGAAATATGAAAGCTCTATCTATTACCATTCAAAAGTTATGCCCAATGTTAAAGTTTTTGCAGACGGACAAACGGACAAACAGACAAACAGACGGACAGACCAAAAACTATATGCCCCCGAATCTCTTAGATTCCGGGGGCATAAAAATATCCACAACATAAATTTTGTTTCTTTGGGTATTTAAAGGAAAAAAATCCTTTATTACGTATATAAAGCGGCAAATTGTTAGGGAACAAATATTGTCATTAATCGCAAGGGTCCTCTGCATGAAAGTTTGACAAAACTTTACCAAGAAACAATTTATAAGACAAAAAACCCATCCCCACCCATATGGGCTTGAAGAAATATATGGGCTGCATGATGCTTCCACGCAGAGCTGAATCCGGCCCACACACTAGTACTGGTAAACCGCTTAGAGGATCTAAGCCTGTCCAGGAACCGCGGTGCAAGGTGGACCGTCCATGCTAATAAACCCTATTGGTTGACAGGACTTGAGATGTCATTTCATCTCAATGTCGGGTAAAAGTCCCACAAAATTGGAAGCAATGTCTCCAAAATGACCTTTACAGTGTTGACGGGGACGTTAAGGCTTAAATCAAACAAAAAAACAAAATAAGACAAAAAACACACCACAAATTACCATCAACCATACCCTGATGTATTTCTAGGAAGCTGACATTGGTGTAGCAGCCGATCTTGGTACTCTACAGAGATTTCCTAGAATTATTGGCAACGAAAGCACAGCTCGAGAACTGGCTCTCACGGCCAGACCCTTCTATGCTAGTGAGGCCAAACAAATTGGATTAGTCAGGTACTGTATTGTTCCTGTTACCCCAAGGGCCAGTTGTACACAAAAATAACGATGTTGTTAGTTAACAAATCATAAAAACTTTGATCATTTGACTAATATTTTTGCTGAAAAAATGTGGGTAGCTTTTGCATATGCAAAAGCTACTCACATTTTTTCAGCAAAAATGACAAAATTTTAGATGTTGTTCTGGCTAGAACAGTTAACAATTTGACCACTAACGGCTCCAGATCCACATTCAATAAAACTTTGACGTGAGGCCTGATCTGGGTCCAAAATATTTGCAAAGGTTATCCCATCACTTGAACAAGTCAGTGAAATGAACACTCCCCTAAACAACACTTTATATAGAGAACACTGGGGTTTATGGGGGTATAAATTATTTTCTTATTTCTGCTCAAAGACATAGGTTGTGGGTACTCTTAGAGCCGCCTCAATGAGCACCCACAACCTATATTTTCAGTATAAATAAGAAAATTATCATGGGTTTTCATCAGAAAAGTTATGTCATTTTGAAGATGTGAAAAATATCCTGTTTCCAACGGGTGTGTTATTGTAATGAGCGGGTGACAAAAGTCGCCACAGGTGGGAAGAGCTAAAAATTACATTTGTTTTTGTTTCAGTTGAAAATCACATTTTCCTTATTCAACACCAACCATCTGGAGAGCACTCATTATACCCCCGCAAACGAAGTTTGAAGGGGGTATATAGGAGTCAGCTTGTCGTCGTCTGTCGTCGGTCCGTTACAAATCGTCTGTCGTCGGTCCGTTACAAAAAACTTTAACATTGCTCATAACTTCCTTATTCTTTGACCGATTTCTATAATATTCACACACCACACACCTTGCCACTAGTACTTAAGATTGATATACACAAACCTGACCTTGACCTTTACGTTGACCTTCCTCAAGGTCAAATACTTGTAAAAATTTGTCTGTAGCGGGGGTATAATTGGCGCCCGTTAGGCGGCAGCTCTAGTTGAAACAGCTTTGAAGAGTGCCCAATATTTATACATAAGGAACAAAAAACAGAAAAATAATGTTAACCCTTGTAAACCCCACTTTTCTCTGCTTAACCCATTCTGTACCAAATGGAATCTTCCTCCTTATATAAAGTAGGAGTCCTTTTCAAAATTTAGGTTTGTCAGATTGTGTTATCTTCAAAACTTATCTGGAAAATGGCTGAACTTTTTGCAAATAGTGTAGGCCATTATCAGATGCCCCATTATGCGGCTTCTGATCTGGACCTACACTTTTTGCCAGTTCCCGTTTTGGAGTATCCGGTACAAAATGGGTTAAAGGGTCTTCATAACACAGACTTGTTGACAGGATATCAGTTAAAATTGACCCATAATCTGGAACAGCTTAAATTTTATTATTTCATTATATGAATTAACCCATAAAATGCCAATCACGACAAATTTTGTTTGCTTTGTCATCTGCGGACTAGTTTAAAAGTCATTGTTGCAAACAGTGTAGACCTATATCAGACTACTCCTGTCTGAGTCCACACGTTTTGCCTGTATGCAAAGATATTTTTTAAAAGTTCGGAAGAAAATTCTGCAGACGACATAAGCAGACGACATTTTCAGGTGTAGTTTTTCTCATAATCTTAAGGGTTAATTAACCTTTTAATCAGTGTACAGACCGAATGTCTGGTCAGGGCCTACACTGTTTGCAAAAAGTTCAGCCTTTTTATGTCCCCGGTAGCGATAGCGGGGATTTATTTTTTTGCCCTGTCTGTATGCTTGTTGGTTTGTTCGTTTGTTTGTATGTGGACAACTTTAACATTGGTCATAACTTTTGAACTGTTTGAGATAGAGCATTCATATTTGGCATGAAGGTTCCTTGTGACAAGAGCTTCACAATCATGCACAAAAATTTGACCTGTGACCTTGTCCTTTGACCTACTTAAAAGAAAACAAATAACATTGGTCATAACTTATGAAACGCTTGAGATACAGCCTTCATATTTGGCATGTATAGCCCTTGTGACAAAAGCTTTACATTCATGCAAAAATTTTGACCTGTGACCTTGACCTTTGACCAACTTAAAATAAAAAAATAACATTTTGGTCATAAGTTTTGAACTGTTGAGATAGAGCCTTCATATTTTGCATGTAGGTTCCTTGTGACAAGAGCTTTCTTGTTCCAAATAAATTTTCAAGAAAACACAACCTGACACCCCCTTAATTTTGAAATGGACATGTGCTTTATATAAGTATATGTAATAACACATCACGAACACACGCCTATATTATTTTGACCCCCTTAAATCCCACTTTTATATTGTAAAACTGGGGTCTCCGGGGGTATACCTTATTTTTCTTATTTCTGCTCTAAAATATAGATTGTGGGTACTCGTTAGAACTGCCTTGATGAGGCGGTTCTAACGAGTGCCCACAATCTATATTTTGAGCAGAAATAAGAAAAATATCACAATTTTTCATCATAAAATTTTCATTTTTTCAGCGTTAAAGGTGGTGATGTATTTGTATAGGTGTGTTTGCGTTGTGACATGGTTACTGGTGCGTAACATCATGACCCTGTCAATGACAACCCTTTGTTTTCTTATTAATGTCTTTGCAACAAAATCCAATTTAAAATAGTTTAAGAAATGGATCAGCTCTAGCTGTGATTTGTTGAATAATAAATCACAGTTTGTTGGTCAGTTTTAAGTAGACAAATCACGCGCTCAACACGTGCGTGATTTGTCTACTTACAACTGACCAACAAACTGTGATTTATTACTCAACAAATCACAGACTAGAGTTGATCTATTTCGATTCTAACACGCTGAAAATCGGCAATGGTGTTGTTGTTTCCTCCAAATTCTCACAACCTTTCGCCATTGTGAGAAGAAATCCTGCAAATATATTGACTGCAATACATATATGCATTTAATGTCCTTTTGTAACATTTTCAATGCGAGAAAATGACGTTACACTGTCTAATGTCAGGGAATCTACGTGTGACGTCAAAAATTAGCAGCTTTTAATGACATCACTCGGCATGCTCTTCCGCCCCGCGGTTTGTTGCATAATAAAACATAGTTCCTTCCCATTACCTATATAGGCACGCTGTGTTGGAACATATGATAAGTAGAATCTTACACTTGTGGTCATTTCATATGAAATTTATGAAACTCGCCAAAGCTTGTTTCATCAATTTCATATGAAATGGCCATTCATATAAAATCATCTACATGTATATCATGTTTATCATATGACGTCGCATCTGAGAATGTAAAAATGCCATGTAATAAATTCTATAATCCACTAGTGGATTAAATATGCAAATTAGTTAGATACATATGGTAACTTTACACTTACAACGTCCTTAACAACTTCATGTTTATAATGGCGGAATATTGTTGTTTTTATTAAACAATCATGAATAAATGGCATTTTAAATGTCATGTGATAAATAGAATCTTGTATTTGTTCACATTTATTATTGAATTTATTAAACGCATTGAGGAAAAGGGATAAAATGCTTGTATTATTGAATTTATTAAACGCGTTGAGGAAAAGGGATAAAATGCTCGGCACAGCCTCGCATTTTATCCCTTTTCCTCAACACGTTTAATAAATTCAATAATACATGAACACTCATGTAAGATTCTCTTTGTACACTTTATTTGTTCACAGTCGTATCCTGCCAGACAGGGAGACATGTATAAAGGCAGCACTGGATACCGCTTCTCTTCTTGCCAGTAAGAGTCCTGTTGCGTTACAGGGAACCAAGATCAGCATGGTGTATGTACGTGACCACAGCGTTGGTGATGGCCTGGAACAGGTTGTAAGTACACCCCCTCCCTATTTGTTCTGGGCATTGTTAGCTTAACAAGCTCGTTAATGGCCAAAATTTGTTTATTGTTCTAGCAAGTACAATATCAAATACAGTATTATTTCGCTGAAAAAAATGTGAGCAGCTTTTTTATTTGCTGTGGTAAATCTATTTTAAATATAGAGGATCTTACACGAGTGGTCATTTCATATGACATTTATGAAACGAGCCTTTCGCGAGTTTCATAAATTTCATATGAAATGACCACGAGTGTAAGATTCTGTTTATCATATGACCACTTTAAATTGGATTTTATCGCCTTTAAATTTTACATTTTCCCCCACAAACTTGCATGGTCGACATGGACGTCGTCATGACGTTACCTAGTCCCGCTAAAGTGTTATTACACGTGTGGTCATAGGATTTTTTTTACACGACGTCATCCACTGCTTATCAACGACGTCATGTAATAAATCAGATTTTTGTCTGCTTTAGGAATTTATGTACCGGTAGCAGTTGAAGGGTTAAACGTTACGTCTGAATTTGAAAAAAAAAAAAAACATATACACACAATTTTTCTACATACAATAGAAAGCAACACATTTACTCCAACATCAAATCAGACTTTACAGAAACAATGGTGCCGGCCTCGGCAGCTCTATCGGATGCAAGTCTGACTGTTGATCTGGAGGATGTGGGTTCGATTCCTGCCGGGGTCGGCAACATTCTTTCATGGAGATTGATCATGAAATCTTTTCTACAGTCATTCTCTCCCTTCCGCTGATTCTAGAAGGGCCTTTGTCAGTTTCTAGCGAAAGAATGTGCACCGTCCTGGATAAGCTTGTCCAGGCAAAGTGTGGATAGGTAAACTGACCAGCTAAAATGACCTAAATAGTGTTGACTGGGTCGTTAAACCCCAATACAAAACAAAATTAGAATACTGTCGATGGCGCGCCATCGCCAATCCCCACGCTTTCTACAGAGGGGCCAAGTACCGAAAACCCCTCACCCTGGGCCCTAATATGACCCCAGGGTCAAAATATTACCTGTATTATATTCTACTAATCATGCCCTTCAATTTGATATGCCACATGACTATGTTCCAAAAAACTTAAATTTTGGCCCTTTGACCCCTCCCCCAGGGCTCCAATCTGAGCCCAGGGTCAAAATTTTACTTGTATTGTAATCTACTAATCACCCCCTTCAATTTGACATTCCTTATGACTATATTCGGTAAAATTTGAATTTTGACCCCCAGACCCCCCAAGTCCGACCACTTAGGCATGACCCAGGGGTCGCAGCCAAAATCCTGTTCAATTTGTGTTACATATATCATTAATCATTACTTATCCAAAGTTTGGTTTCAAAATCTGTAAAATTGACTTTGAAATTGAATTTAATTGATATTTGACCTTTTGACCCCTCCCTAAGGCGCCTGGGAGCGGGGCCAAAAATAAATATGACGTTGCATGCCCTCATAATGTAAGGAAGCTGTGTACCAAATTTGGTTACATTCCGACCAGTGATTAAGGAGGAGATAGCGTGACGGACGGACAGACGGACGTGTTTACAACAGGACATTTGTTGGGTACCTCCATGTTAATTTTCCCATTCAAAATTACCCAACAAGCGACAAAATACCATACAGGCTACTGGCTACTTTTCTTGGACAACAATGGAATAAATGGCAAGTACCCAAGAAAGGTCTACCCAACTAGTGTCCTATCATCCGCCCGGACAGACAGACAGACGGACGGAGGCGTTCACAATATCCCCGAATGTTTTTTTTAAAAGCGTGGGGATAACAATAAAAAAAAAAGAAACAATGGTTAAACATCATGTGATGTCATGTGACCTGATGTGTGCATGAAAGTTCGAATTAACCCTTTTTGTACCAAATGGAATCATCCTCCTTAAATATAGCATGAGTCCATTTCAAAATTTAGGGGTGTCAGGTTGTGTTTTCTTCAAGATTTATTGGGAAATTAGCTGAACTTTTTGCAAACCGTGTAGGCCCTGATCAGACGCTGCAAAATGAGGCCTCTGATCTGGGCCTGCACTGTTTGCCAGGCTACCCATTATGCGGTTTCTGGTACTGAATGGGTTAATTCATTTTTTATTTTAGGCAACATGGAATCAAAGTGCATTACAAACAGAAGATATACTGATTGCGACACAGGCAGCTATGCAGAAGAAAACTCCAAAGTTTGCTAAACTTTGATCATTGCATTACATTGACCCTTAACCATTATCCTGCTGAACCCGGATATGTCTTATCTTTCACACAATGAAGATCCAGATCAGATGGCTTCTGAAAGAAGCCATCTTATCAAGATCTTCATTGTTTGTCATTCAGTTTATGAATTTGTCGCAATAATTTGCATCAAGTAATCTGATTGGTTGATAATCGGTAGTGGGTGTGGCAGGTCAAGGGTTAAGACACTGAGAAAAACTACATCTGAAAATGTCGTCTGCTTATGTCATCTGCTGAATCTTCTTGCAAACTTTAAGAAAAATATTTTTGCATACAGGCAAACAGTGTGGGCCCATATCAGACTGCTCTTAGAGGAGCAGTCTGATCTTGGTCCACACTGTTTGAAAAAAAATGACTTTTAAAGTAACAGACAGATGACAAAGCAGACGACAATTGTCGTGATTTGCATTTTATGGGTTAACTCCTGTTAAATACAACTCCTACCTCTACATATCATGTTTGCAAAAAATGACTTTTAAAGTAACCGGCAGACGACAAAGCAGACGACAATTGTCATGATTGGCATTTTATGGGTTAACTCTGTTAAATACAACTCCTACCTTTACATACAGTGTAGATCCAGATCAGATGCCTTCTGAACAGGATCTACACTGTTTGTCATGCAGTTTGTTTTAGGCAACATGGAATCAAGGTACATTACAGGCAGAAGATATACAGATCGCTACTCGCCCCTGCCCATTGGGGCTTAAAGAAATAGATGGACTGCATGATGCTTCCACGCAGAGCTGAAACCGATCCGCACACGAGTACTGGTAAACCGCTTAGAAGATCTAAGCCTGCCCAGGCAAAGTGGTGCGAGTTGGCCTGTTCATGCATATAAACCCTATTGGTTTCATTGGGCGGCAGGGCTTGTAGTGTAATTTCATCTCAATGTCGGGTAAAAGTCCCACAAAATTGGAAGCAACATCTCCAAAATGACCTTTACAGTGTTGACAAGGACGTTAAACCTCAAATCAAACAAACAAAATACTGATCGCTACACAGGCAGCTTTGCAGAAGAAAACCCCAAAGTTTGCTACATTAACCCTGAAGACGCAGAGAAAAAACTATATCTGAAAATGTCGTCTGCTTATGTCGTCTGCTGAATCTTCTTGCAAACTTTTTTAAAATATTTTTGCATACAGGCAAACAGTGTGGACCCATATCAGACTGCTCCTGCAAAAAAATGACTTTTAAAGTAACCGGCAGATGACAAAGCAGACGACAATTGTCATGATTGGCATTTTAAGGGTTAACCCTGTCAAATACAACTCCTACCTTTACATACAGTGTAGATCCAGATCAGATGGCTTCTGAACAGGATCTACACTGTTTGTCATGCAGTTTGTTTTATGCAACATGGAATCAAGGTACATTACAGACAGAAGATATACTGATTGCAACTCGCCCCTGCCCATCGGGGCTTGAAGAAATAGATTGACTGCATGTTACTTCCACGCAGAGTTGAAACCGACCCCCACACGAGTACTGGTAAACCGCTTAGAGGATCTAAGCCTGCCCAGGCAAAGTGGTGCGAGTTGCATATAAACCCAATTGGTTTCATTGGGCGGCAGGGCTTGAGGTGTAATTTCATCTCAATGTCGGGTAAAAGTCTCACAAAATTGGAAGCAACATCTCCAAAATGACCTTTACAGTGTTGACAAGGACGTTAAACCTCAAATCAAACAAACAAAATACTGATCGCTACACAGGCAGCTTTGCAGAAAACCCCAAAGTTTGCTACATTAACCCTGAAGACGCAGAGAAAAAACTATATCTGAAAATGTCGTCTGCTTATGTCGTCTGCTGAATCTTCTTGCAAATTTTTTTAAAATATTTTTGCATACAGGCAAACAGTGTGGACCCAGATCAGACTGCTCCTAGAGGGTCCACACTGTTTGCAAAAATGACTTTTAAAGTAACCGGCAGACGATAAAGCAGACGACAATTGCCGTGATTGGCATTTTATGGGTTAACTCCTGTTAAATACAACTCCTACCTTTGCATACAATATAGGTCCAGATCAGATGGCTTCTGAACAGGATCTACACTGTTTGTCATGCAGTTTGTGAATTGAACAAATACAGTATATTAAGTAATTGATTGGTTGGTAGTCAGAAATGGGTGTGGCTAAATTAATTTATTCAGCAGGATAAGGGTTAACAAGTCTGTGGAAAATCCTCTTTACAGTTGAACTTCAGTGTTTGGAACACTTTGGGACCACATCATGATAACAAGTCTGTGAAATGAACACCCCTCTAAACCCCACTTTATACAGAAAAATCTGGGGTTTACTGGGGTATTCATTATTTTGTTTATTTTTGCTCCAAGACATAGGTTGTAGGTACTTGCTAGAACCGCCTCAATGAGGGACTCAGGCACTTCTAATAAGCACATGGTCAGGCACAACCAAACATGTCCAAAGTTGTCTTAAAGAACATATATTTTGAAACACATATTGTCCCTTTATAAACACATTTCAGCAGTTTGTCCCCTTCTATCACAAAAGCATGATAATTTATTTGTAAGAGTGATCTTTTTGTAAAGTTACAATTTAAGCAGACTGCAAAATATTGCACTCGAAGTTGGTGTCAACGCCACTTCTTGAAAACTATTGCACTTATTAGGGCATGTATTTTTGTAAAACCCTAAAAATTGGGACACCTTGAGGACATGCTGTACTTTTCCAAAAATGTTAACAAATTAGTTTCATGATCCTGCAAAGAATCCAAAAAGTGCAGACACAATGGCAAACAGTGTAGACCCTGGTCAGACTGATCTGGGTCTGCTCTGTTTGCACAGGCCTGTCTGTCCCAATACTTAGGATCATTACGGTACTGAAAATATGGTAATTTGTTTAAAATGTACTGTTTTAAAATTTGACTTATATGATTGCTATTGATTGATATAAACTTGTGATTTTTATATGTTTTATACTTCTGCATAGGTTTTTTTCATGAGGAGAATTAATAGTATTTTCAAATCAAATTTTATTATATAGAGGATATTTGTTTTTTACAGTGTAACATCGAATTTTATTTCATCGAATGAACACCGAAAGTGGTATTTTCACGAGTGGCGTAGCCACGAGTGAAAATACCACTTTCGGTGTTCATGAGATGAAATAAAATTCGATGTTACACTGTTAAAAAACAAATTTTCTGTTTCTTACATGCTTTTCAATGAAAAACACACAAAAAATGCATTCTTAATTGAGCTAATTGTTTTTATTGAACCCACTGGATGCCTCCCAAGTTAAGATCACGTGACGACTTCTTGTCGACTGTAAAAGATAATGCCATCGAGAAGAAATAGTTCTTTGTTTATAAGAAAATATTTTAATTGACTTGTGGGATTCAGTGAAACAAAACATTTAGTTCACTTTTTACCACATAAGTGGTAGAAAAGAAATAATTTAAACAAGAGTAAAATTTTCTGTCTCAAATATTTTCAAGTGCGTTTCAAATGCGCATCAATACACAACACTGTCAGCAGATCGTAATATGCAAGCCGCCATATTGATTAATGACAGCTTCGATTCGAGTGATATTATTCTAAATACAAGAGGTAAGAACACAATTTTAACATTATAAACTCATAATTTGCCGTTCTCTAATCACTGTCACTGTCAGGATAAAGTCTTATCCTCTTGTATTTGCGGTTGACCGGAATAATTGGGGACTGAAGCGGAGAATCTTCAGCTGGAGCACATGACACGGGAGTCGGGGCAGAAATTTGGCCCATTTGAGCAAGTACAGGCTGCTGCACCTGCTGAGTAAGCTGGGATAGGTTCTGAGTCTCATGTCTATTATTAAAATTGAATGTAACATTTCCATGAAAATGGCTGTTTGCAAAGAAGCCCGGCGGCAACGGGGTTGCACTCATTGCCCCTGTCAAACTGGGTTGAGCAAGTATGGGAGGGGTAATTGTGGCAGGGACAATGGCATTCGACTCTGAAGATTTGTTGGCCAAGATATCTGATATCCGACGAGACTGTTCATTATTCAGTTTACTGTAGTTGTTCAGGGAGTTGACATTTTTATGCCCTGAGATCTGTATTATCTGGTTTGGAGGGACCCCTTCATCATTCAGCTTTTGTATGAGTCTCTTCCTTGCACTGAAAAGGAAAAAAAAAAAAAAAAAAATATTAGATCTAGTCAGGGAAAATGGAAATTGAAAAAAAAATATTTATCTCCACTTATCTGGACTGGTTAACTGCTTACATATAAGCCTGCTCAAGATAAATTTACCAGCTAAAAAATGAACTAAAATAGTGTTGACTGGGCCTTTAAACTCCAAACAAATCATGAAGATCGAACCACACCTGTAATGTAATGGAAGGTCAGGTGGTTTTACTCTGGTTTTCGCCCACCTCTGATTAATGATTGCCTCGATATGAGTGAAATAATCTTAAAAGGGCCATAAAACCAAAACCAAAAAGGAGAGATAAATAGATAGATGTAATACTTAAAGCATGGATGAACTGTCACGTCATGAATCCATGATGCAGTCTGTGAGCCCTCTAGTTTAATATAAATGAAATCTTACAATCCCGGTCTTGTCATTTGAATTTTATGAAACGAGCCTCTGGCAAGTTTGATAAATTTCATAAGCATGTTGGCTTTTCGATTAATAACATCTGAAATTAACATGATTGTATGATACCCTATATTACCCCAGTTTCAGAATACTTTCTCAGCATGTGCACAGACCACCTTTTGACAGTCTCCTTCAATGAATATGTGGAGGATGAAATATTTATCAGTGTTTATAAAAGCTAATATTTGAGATACTTTTGCGTTTGTCATGGTTTTCCTGCTTGCACACTTTCGTTTTAAATGGTACCCAATTTTCATTTCCTTGAGAGCATATACAGACCAACAGTAAACAACTACAATGTGTAAAGGATATAAATTTACAGGCAAGATTTTGGTTTGTTTCTGTGGCAAGTTTGTTTTTGCTATATTTCATCATGAGCAGCTGCCACAGGGGCCGACTAGAGTCATTAAAGCATCAGACAGATTGAAATTCTACATATATACATGTTGAAATTATTTGCTGAGCTACAGTTGCGGAAATAAAGACATTTGTTACAGGCATTAAATTAACAGCTAGATTGGAAGTGGAAACAATGAAGGAATCTGCATCAGAAATCATCTTGCAAGGGTTTTCTTACAGATTATGTGGTGTGCTTGTTTTTTGTTATAAATGCTACCAAAAACAGCCACTGTGTAGTCTTTTGCAATGCCCAAAATCATCATTTGGAAAAAGACTCTTGGTAACATCGAGGGAATTCAGCGAGTTGGTATGCTAAATAAAACACCACTGCAGTTGGAATATTACAAACCGACATTTGATACCTGTATGGTGTTATATGTGGATCCTGTATTCCTGTCTTTTCCTTCATGTCGGTCATAATGGCATACAATTTGTTGATCCCCATAGGTGTTCGTCGGTACCAACAGTTCTGAGATGCACTTCCAGGAGTGAGAAAGAATGGGCTGTCATCATTGTTCATGCCAGTTGGCCTTTTATCGGCAAATACTTTATACAGGTAGACTGGGTCACGGTGAGGGTCTTCAGGGTTAGCATATGCTCTTGGTTTCAGTTGTCTAAAATTACAAATCCAAAAATTCTATCCTATTTTGCATTGATGATATATTATGTTTCAATTGCACTGAGAACTATCTATATTTCATTGAATAGCATACAAGGAAATGTTGTGGGTACTCATTTAAGGTTCAAATGAGTACCCACAGCATTGTCTTTTTCTTACATGCTTTTCAGTGAAATATACAGATTTCTCAGTGAAATCAAAATGGATATTGTCACTGTTTGAAACAGTGACAATACGATTTTTATTTTTACTGTTTGTGAATTTGATGTTTCTTCGGAAAATTTCACATTATTTCTTTGGATGTTAGATGTCAATTAGCTCAACGTTATAAATAGCGTCAGAAATTACGTCACACAGGTTTTCACGTTTATTCGGACGTTGATGACGTCACTATTAGCACCTATGAAACGAAAATAAAGCATGCGACGCCAGACGAGCTTGGCAACTGCGGAAATGATTTGAGTGCAAATTTCAAACAAACCATTTCAAAAAGTAACATTCTAAGCTGTTTTTCAAGTGCAAACTTTCAGTTTACACCCATTATTATACCCAGTTAGCACGTTGAACACCTAAATCAACTCAAAATCGCCCTGGAAAATGTTTTATCTCTGATGATGGCAGTTGCTCTGAAAATGCGTTACAAATTACAGTTTAAAGCATGAAATCGGCCCTGATAGCTCGGTTGGTACAGTGTCCGCTCCGGGGAACGGGAGGTCACGGGTTCGATCCCGGGCCGCGACATACCAAATTCGTTAAAAATGGTACTAGCTGGCAGTAGCTGCTCATCGCTTGGCACTCAGATTTACAGGGTAGAGCTAGGACTGGTCGACCCAGTGTCAGGATTATGTGACTGGGTGTGGTATCATGTAATGTGTCTGGGACATGATACTTCAGTGAGGCGGCACTATAAAAGTGAGCATTCAGCTCCCTGTCACAACCAGACACCGTCGTGATATGACTGAAACATTGTTGAAAGCGACGTTAAACCCGCATTCACACACACACATAAAGCATGGAAGAAACAGAAAATTTGATTTTCTTAGTGCAAGATCAATTTTTATTTCACTCATGAACACCAAAAGTTGTATTTTCACTCTTGGCTACGCCACTCATGAAATTGCTACTTTTGCTGTGCATTCAGTGAAATAAAAATCGATCTTACACTGAAAAAGTCAAATATCCTCTACTTATATTTCCCTTATGAGCACCAAAAGATGTATTTTCACTCGTGGCTTCGCCACTCGTGAAAATATTTCTAATGGTGTTAATTCGGTGAAATACAAAATTGATGTTAAACTGAACTTTATGATGAAATTGTTGGGTCAGGGGGTAAAGTGGTGAGCTCTCAAACTGATCTGGATAAGCTTAACATGGTTTGGGTACAAAAAACATATAATCTGTGCAAAATTGTGAACCTTGTGTTTCTTGGGTCTTCCCCGGTTCTAGTTTTGGTTTGTCTCTCTCTGTCCAATTGTAGGAACTCCACACCACTTTGTGCATCTAAGCCCAGGCTAACATCACCCCATTTCAGGTTATGTGTCTCCTTTCCTGTCCGCATTCCGAAATATGTTGTGCAGATAAGCCACATAGAATTACTCAGGGAATAGCCATTGTGGTACCCAAGAACTTGTTTTTCGTACATTTTTTCAAGATGTTCATCCTCAAGAACTTCTGCAGTTTTTGGCTTGTTGCCTAGGCCTAGGCTCTTAAGCTGTTTCTGTTTACTTTTTAGAACTTGTCTGGTTTTTTCAAATTCCATGTCAGTTATAATGCTTACTTTGCTGTTTTTTTCTTTTAGATATCTATGAAAGGAACTGACAAAACCACGAAGTGTAGTGGGCTCATACTCTCCACCATCTTTTTTTCTTACAGATAAGAGGAACTGGGAAATATATATATTCAGTTGATCTGGTGGGATAAATTCTGGAAATCTGGTTTCATTTCTTGACAGAAGAAACTCCATTAGCAATTTCAGGTCAGCCTGGGTTCTCTTCTTTGTGTTTTTGTTTTGATTTTCCTCCAAAAAGCAATCAACATCAACCTCTTTGAAGGTTCTTTGAGGACCATTGACTAAGTCAAATGATGGTATGTCATCAAAATCTGGGTCATCCCAATTTATTTCATCAAGAGTGGAATTCATAAAGTCTATCTGCTCCATAATTCTGAATTGTTGTTGTTGTTGAAACCAGACGATCGATCGAGATCGAACGCAAACGCGTACCAATAACCGGCTTTTAATGTATTTTTTCACAGAAACGACAAGTAAAGCCGGAACCAGCGCCCGTAACTAATGTAAACAACGTCAAGGGAAACCACTCTGTTTCGTTGATGCTTGAAAAATGAAACCGAAAGTACAACGAGGCGCTGAACGGGGAAATCGATTTAGAAAAAAGTAGTCCCAAACAGTGAAATTCCAAAAATCGTATTTTCACTGTTTGAAACAGTGACAATATCGTTTTCGAATTCACTGAGAAATCTCTATATTTCATTGAAAAGCATGTAAGAAATGGGTATTTTTGCTATATTTTATATTAACTTGATAGATATATGTATTTATATTTTTAGAATGGTGTACTTCTGCTTGATTATATAATTATTGAATTGTAATATTAATTTTGCAATTATAATAAACTGTTTCTGTTGCACAGTTTTCTTCTGTTGTTTACCTCGTCAACATAATCCTATATAGCCTATAGTAAAATCTAGTGATATATTGAGCAATATATCACTGGGCGGAAGAGCTGCCTTTTTATCCAGTTTCATGACGTCACTCATTGTTACCTTGACTTTAGATAGTATAACGTTGTTTTCTTGTATCAAATAATTTATGAAAAAAGGTAAAATGCATGTGATACAGTCAGATATATTGGCAGAATTTCTTCAAACAGTGGCAGAACATAGGGAGAATCTGAAGAAATCAATAAACATTTTAGTTGACTTCTAGTGTGTTAGAATCGAAACATATCAGCTCTAGTGTCGTGATTTATTGAGTGATATTTTACTGTTTGTTGGTCAGTTGTAAGTAACCCGCTCATGATTATACTCCCGGCATACAAAGTATGCTATGGGGGTATATAGGTTTTGTCTTGCCGTTCGTCTGTGTGTCCATCCATCCATCCATGTGTCCATCTTTCCGTCCATCCATCCGTTAACATTTTGGTTAAAGTTTTACGTCAAAGTTTCTAAGATTGTATCTTCTGAACCCTTTGATAGATTAAGTTGATACTTACACTCAAGTTACATACTGGTTCCCCCCCCCCCCACCCCCACAGTGACCTTAAGGTCATAGACACAGACTTAGAAATTTTACATTCGGTTAAAGTTTTATGACAAAGTTTATAGATACCTGTATGTTCTAAACTCTAAGACCAATTCAGGTCCCTTCCCCACCCATGGTGACCTTGACTTCAGGGTCATGAACTTAGGAATTTTACATTTGGTTAAAGTTTCATGACAAAGTCTATAGATGCCTGTATGTTCTAAACTCTAAAGACAAATTCTATATATACTTGCATCGATGTTGCATACCAGTCCAAAGATTTCATTGACGCATACCCCACCCTGCTTCTTCAGTAACATTGATGCCCCCCACCCCTTCAGTAACTTTGATGCCCTCACTCCCTTGGTCAATTTAGAAATTTTATGTTTGGCTGAGCTTTTACAAGCACATTTATAGGTTCTTATAGCTTTTTAATATATTCATTCATATTACATACAAGCTCGAAAGCTATATCAGAGGGTGGCGCTGGCCGGGGGTATACATGACCCAATAGTCGCTTTCTATAGTTTGATATAGATTACAACTGACCACCAAACAGTGATATATCATTCAATAAATCACTAATAGAACGGATCTATTTCTTAATTCGGCATGTATAGAAAGAGTTTTGTGTGAACAAGTTTGGACTGAACCCTGCTTGAAGGTCTTAGCCTGCCAAGGAAACGTGGTGCGAGTCAGACTGCTCCTTAAGGGGAATGGATAAACTTTCAGCAGAGGCAACTCTTGCAAAAGTATTTTTTGTCTCCCATGTCAATAGGGGTCAACGCTTAAAGGAAAAAATAATTGCTCCTGAGGAGTAAATTCAGGGTGTCCACGGTCAGGGAAAAAGTCAGGGAAAAAAATATTTTTTCAAGGTCAGGGAATTGTCAGGGAATTTTGAAATTGGTCAGGGAATTTTGAAATTTTAGCAAAAGTCAGGGAATTTTGAAAAAATATGTCCATGAATGATAAAAGACATAAAAAATAAAGGCTAAGGCAGTTTCTTCATGTTTGGCTTTTACCTTGATAATAATAATTATAATAATAATAATTATAATAACAATAATGTCTTGTCCTCTTCTTAAGTATTGCATTTGGTAAATTATTCTTTGAGAAGGAAGGGTGGTAAGGGTTGGCTATAGGGGAGGAGGCCAACAGATCTCTTTGTATTTGGACATGCATTTCATTAGCTCACCTGAGCCAAAGGCTTGTGTGAGGTAATAGTATTCCAATGCTCCGGCATCCGTCGTCCGTCATCCGTCCGCATTTTCAAATAAGTATATCTTTAAAGCCAATAGGCCAATCATGATTAAATTTCATATGAAGCATTATCAGGTAGGGGGAAAAGATGCATAATGTTTTGGGGCAGAGCAGATGGACACTCTTGTTGCCATTGCAGCATAAAGCTCCCATAGACTAACAATGGGAAAAACTTCAAAAAAATCTTCTTCTCTGAAACCACAAGGCCCAGACCTTAGATATTTAGTATCTAGCAAGGTCAAGTGGTCCTCTACATAAATCCTGCCAATCGTGCCCCTGGGATCCAGATTGGCCTCGCCCCGGGGCTCCTTTGCTTCCATAGACTTATAATGGAGAAAAAGCTTCAAAAACCTTTTCTACTCCAAAACCATAAAGCACATAGCTAAGATATTTAGTAAGTAGCAACGTAAAATGGTCACCTACATAAATCCTGCATATCATGCCACTGGGGTCAGAATTGGCCACGCCCCGGGGCTCATAAGCTCCCATAGACAAAAACTGGAACAAAGTTTAAAAATGGTCTTCTCTGAATCCACAAGGCACAGAGCTTAGATATTTAGTAAGTAACAATGTCAACTGGTCCCCTATATAAATCCTGCCAATCATGCCCCTGGGATCCAAATTGGCTACGCCCCAGGGCTCCTTAGCTTCCATAGACTTATAATGGATAAAAAGCTTCAAAAAGCTTCTTTTCCAAAACCATGGCTCTTCACTGAGTAGCAACGTAAAATGGTCACCTACCTGAATCCCACCATTTGTACCAATCATGCCCCTGAGATCAGAATTGGCCACGCCCTGGTGCCCATAAGCTCTCACAGACTTACAATGAAAAAACTTATATTTAGTTTGTAGCAAAGCCAAGTGGTCCCTTACATAAATCCTGCCAATTGTGCCCCTGGGGTCCAAATTGGCCAGGCCCCGGGGTTCCTGAGCTCGCAATTTTCAAAAAAGTATATCTTTAAAGCCAGTTGTCCAATCATAATTAAATTTCGTGTGAAGCTTTATCAGGTGGGGTGAAAAGAAGCAAAATGTTTTGGGGCAGATCAGATTGAAACTCTTGTTGCCATGGCCATATCTCCCATAGACTTACACTG
This sequence comes from Lucinisca nassula, assembly GCA_963580285.1. Classification (NCBI taxonomy): domain Eukaryota; kingdom Metazoa; phylum Mollusca; class Bivalvia; order Lucinida; family Lucinidae; genus Lucinisca; species Lucinisca nassula. The sequence goes on along the minus strand of CAUZLF010000048.1, from coordinate 585,274 downwards.
GAAAAAAAAACATAAAAAAAATCTTCTACTCTGAAACCACAAGGCCCTGAGCTTAGATATTTAGTATGTAGCAATGTCAAGTTGTTCCCCTACATAAATCCTGTCAATCATACCCCTTGGGTCCAAATTGGCCACGACCTGGGGCTCCTTAGCTTCCATAGACTTATGGAAAAAAAATCAAAAATCTTCTTCTTCGAAACCATAAAGCCCATAGCTAAGATATTTAGTATGTAGCAGCGTAAAATGATCACCTACATAAATCCTGCCAATCATGCCCCTGGGGTCAGAATTGGCCTCACCCCGGCGCTCAGAGTCAGAAGCTCCAATAGACTTACAATGAAAAAAAAAATCTTCTCTGAATCCACAAGGCCCAGAGCTAAGATATTTAGAACGTAGCAAGGCCAGGTGGTCCCTTACATTGATCCTGCCAATCAAGCCCCTGGGGTCCGAATTGGCCACGCCCCCGTGCTCCTTAGCTCTCATAGATTTATAAAGGAAAAAGCTTAAAAAATTTCTTCTCTGATACCATAAAGCCCATAGCTTAGATATTTACATTGTAGCCAAGTGAATTGGTCAGCTATATAAATCCTGCAAACCATGCCTCTTGGGTCAAAAGTTGCCTGGCCCCGGGGCTCATTAGCTCCCATAAATTAAAAATGGAAAACACTTTGAGATCATAAGACCCAGATCTTAGGTATTTAGTATGTAGCAATGTCAAGTGCTCACCAACATTAATCCTGCCAATCATGCCCCTGTGGTCCAAAATAGCCATACTCCAGGGCTCATTAGCTCCCATGGACATGTAATGGGAAAAAAAACTTCAAAATTCTTCTCTGAAACCATAAGGCTATGAGCTTGGATATTTCATATGTAACAATGCCAAGTGTTCTTCTATATAAATCCTACCAAGCATGCCCCTGGGCACCAAGCTAGCTAATCCCCATGGCTCATTAGCTCCCACTTGACTTGTCAGAATAATAATAAAAAAAACCACAAAAAAACTTTAAAACTCTTCTCGGAAACCATAAGGCCCAGAGCTTATCTATTCAGTATGTAATACTACCAACCATGCCCCTATGGTCCAGATTGACTATACCATGGGCCCCATTAGCTCCTATAGAGGCCTCTGTGGTGTAATGGTTATGCAGCCCGCCTGATAAACAAAGGATCGCAGGATAGATCCAGGGCTTCTCCAGACTTCCAGATGAGTCTTTAAACTGAGGTCCTGTCTTGGTATCACCTTAGCTGTTGGTGGAACGTAAAACTAAAACACACTCACTCATTAGCTCCTGTAGACTAATATGAAAAATTGAGAAATCTTCTTCTGAATCTATAAGGCCCTGAGATTAGATATTTAGTATTGTTGCAACATCAATTGGCCATCAGCATAAATCCTGCCAACCCTATGGTGTCCAAATTGGCTACTACCCTTGGCTCATTATCTCCCACTGATTTATAATTGGAAGAACTTCAAAAAATCTTCTGCTGAGACAAACAGCTTTCTAAAATGTTCCTTAGGTGAGCGGTTAGGCTCATTGAGCCTCTTGTTTCAAGGATTTCACCCAGCAATACAAATAACTTATGTAAATACATGTACATGTATGTGTTTAGAAAAAAGAAAAATAGAAAATAAATTCAATGGAAAATACAAACATAAAAAAACAACAAAACAAACAAAAACATATTTAAAAGAGTAAGACAATTACAGCTGGTATTGTAAAAGGAGGAAAGGGTTGGCTGTAGGGGAGGAGGAGACCAACAGATGTTAGAACTTAATGTGCAAAATGTCAAAAACGTTGGTCAGGGAAATTTGATTTTAGTCAGGGAAAAGTCAGGGAAAAGTCAGGGAATTTTGCTTTACTCAAATTGTGGACACCCTGAAATTCTTTCTTTAAAGAGTAGACAGCCTTTTTCAGTGGGACACGGCTTATAGAAAAGCAAACAAAGTCCAGAAAGTTGTCTCCCTTTGAAAAATGGCAGAAAAATCTGCCAGGTATTCCATTCCCCTTAATCCCTAGTGGTTTCTTTGGGTGGTAGGCTTGAGATGTCATTTCATCTCGATGTCCACTAAAAGTCTAACGAAATCGAAAACAACTTCTCCAAAATTACCCAAATGGTGTTGATGGGGACGTCAAACCTCAACATATACAAACAAACAAATTTTGAAAGCAAATTTTTAAGAACAGTGACAGTGAACAAGTTTTGATTATAAACCCCAGTGTGAATAAGGTGGCTTTTGTAGAAAATGGCAAAAGTGTCTGAGGTGCAACCATTCCTTTAAATGGATTTGGTAACCATGGCTGAGTCAAACTCAAATCTCGAGTCCCTAGAAAGTTTTCCATATCGCAGAGAAGATTTTCTCTTATTTTAACTGTATGTTGTGTGTACTCATTAGAATCACCACAATAAGGTGATTTTAAAGAGTATACACAACATATCTTTAATAGAAGATCTCTCAATTACTCCATTATGTCTCCTTATATTATGATAAAACACATGTGTGACATAGTGCATTTTTCATGTCTACAAAATGGCTACTTTTCTGAAGAAAGTCCTTGATATATTTCTTAATTATACTGCAAGCATAGGTTGTGGATGCTCTTTAGAGCCGCCTCATTGAGGCAGTTCTAATGAGTGCCCACAACCTATGTCTTGGAGCAGAAGTAAGAAAAATAATGTACACCCCCATAAACCCAGTTTTCTCTATATAGTGGGGTCTAGGGGTATTAATTTCACAGACTTGTTAAAATTAGGCCTGGTGCTATAATTTACCCTCTGTAGCTCAAACTGTCCCTGTCTGGAACCAATTGTCATGGCCCAAAACATGTTTGAGACATTGAAGTTGGACTTGTTCGTCAAAAGCAAGTCTGTAGCGAGCCAAGATAAGTTTGACTTGTTCTTTAACCTTTTCCACTCTCTAGGCTAACCCAGCAGAAGTTAAAATGTCGATATTTTTCTTGTTTTTCCTAGAAAACAGGACCTGACATTTCATGCAAATTGTCTCTTTAGGAGACAATTTGCATGAAATGTCAAAACCTGTTTTCGGAGAAAAATAAGAAAAATATTTCAAAATGACATCTGCTGAAAAAAATTACCCAGCATGCTGAGCTTTAAGAGCATGTCTGCAGCATGCTAGTCAAACTTCAGTTATACATGTACAAGATTTGAGCCAGAACATGACAAAACATACAAGAAGTATTGTGTAACCAACAATGACCCAGATTAGCCTACACCTCCTTGAAGTCTGATCAGAGTCTTTGCCATTCACAAGACCAGTCTACACGCTCTGGGCTATCCAAAAAGGCAACTGAGCCGGTTGTTCAATCATCTGTCATCTTGAAAAACACCTGTGTGACAAAGTGCATTTTTCGCATCTAAAAAATGGCCTAGTTTGAAGTCAGTGCTAATCTAAAATATTAATTTAGTTCATTTTTGAAACTTTGCTTTCAATTTAGTGGGACTTTTACCCGACATTGAGATGAAATGATATCTCAATCCCTGCCATCCAATGAAACCAATAGGGCTTATATGCAGTGGACGGTCTTACTCGCACCACTTTGCCTGGGCAGGCTTAGCCGTCTAAGCAGTTTACCATTGCTCATGTGCCGTCATTTTCTTCTCTGCATGGAAGCATCGTGAAGCCCAATCTATTTCTCCATCTCCAGTCCCTAATGGGGGGTGGGGAGGGGTGGGGCATTAAATCTTGACTATATCGCTGGCCCAGGACCCCCTTGTTCAAAGCAAAGTTGTTATAGTAGTCAAGTGATTTTGTATGGGCCCAGTTATTGGTCCCAGGCCAGCTGTATTGGCCCGATGTGGAAGATCAGAACAGCTGGCCAAGGACCTGTAACTGGGCCAATTTGAAATTACTTAACCCTTTCCCACTCAGGGATTTTGTGAATTTCGCTGATTTTCACAGTGTTGCACCTGACAGCAACTTCAGCTAGTCATTGTTTCATAATGGATGGTCTGTTTTACACCAAACTTGGTATGAATGTTCATTGGACAGTAGCCTTTCAATTGCAACCTTTCATGACTTGATCATTATTGTCATGGTAATGAGGGGGCATCTCAAAGTTGGCAAAAAGTGTGATTTCACATGAATTTTTGACCAAATCTTTATCTTCACACGGCTGTCAAGGCAACAATTAAGTGGTTTGGCACTGACCATTTTCACTGTTTGCAGCATGTTTTATCAGCATCAATTTGAGGCATTTTTGACCCCAGACACCCTCAGATATAAATTTTAGTGGTTGGTTGGGCCATACATCCAAAATTTTTTGGATGTGATGGGGGGGGGGGGGGGGGGGGGGCAGCATTGCCCCCACCTCTTCAATCCCCCCTCCCCCAGTATATTTTTAGTTGGGAGGCGCGCGAAAATACAGGTCACTTTTTAGGCCAACAAATCCTAAGCGAACATAACTGTCCATGGGTAGGAAATGCAGATTTTAGGTGCTTCTGGGGCTTATAATGGGGGTGGGGGTGCAGACAGGTAAAAGCAAGTATCTGAGTGGGAAAGGGTTAACACATAAGACGCCAGTTACAACAACTGGCATCTGCTTTGTTGTCTGCTGGTAATTTTAAAAGTCATTTTTGCAAACAGTGTGGACCACAATCAGACTGCTCCTCTAGGAGCAGTCTGATCAGGTACAAACATTTTTGCCTGTATGCAAAAATATGCTTAAAAGTTTGCACAACAAACATGCAAAGGACCTGTAACCGTGCCAATATGAAATTACTAAACCCATAAGATGCCAGTTACAACTGGCGAGTTTGTCGTCTGCTAGTTTTCCTTTCTTTCTTTCTACTGATACTGTGATCGGTCACATTTGGCCATTACTCGCAGGTGTACATAAACTCCAGGTTTTGCAGGATGCAAGCCTACACAGTAATCATGTAATTATGGTAGGGTTCTTTAACTTGGACAGGGGATGGTTCTCCCTGCACAGGGGGCCTCCAGTTAACGTCCTGATCGGAAGGACGGTACACTTTATTACATTCAACCCTGCAAATGATGCCAATGGAGCGTGTTCGGACATCGAAATTTTATCGCCCCTACCGGGGATCAAATCTGAGACCTCTACAATCAGAGGCAAGTGCACCAACCACTGAGCTATCACGCTTCACTTGCTGGTAATTTTAAAAGTCATTTTTGCAAACAGTGTGGACCCAGATCAGACTGCTCATCTAGGAGCAGTCTGATCAGGTACACACTGTTTGCCTATATGGAAAAATATGTTTAAAAAGCTTGCAAGACTATGTCACAGACAACATAAGCAGACGCCATATTCAGATGCATTTTTTGTGGCATCTTTAAGGTTAAGTGACAGTTGGAAAACAACTGTAATGGCATTTATGGTCATTTTTCTAATGGTCTATACATTTTTCGGGATCCATCTTATTACCTTGTTGTTTGTTTGTTTGATTTGTGGTTCAACATCCGTGCAACACTATTGAGGGCATTTTGGAGACATTGCTTTCGATTTTGTGGGACTTTTACAAGACATTGAGATGAAATGACATCTCAAATCCTGCCGCCGCCCAATGAAACTAATATGCATAGACGGTTTAACTCACAAAACTTGTTATATCCAATACCAAGTTACAAGGAACAACGTGAAAAAACAGTTTTTTGTGGCATCTTAAGGGTTAAAGTACCGTCCCAGGTCAGCTGTATTGGCATTTATGGTTCATTTTCTAATTAATCTAAACATTTTTGGGCCCATCGGGGCTTGAAGAAATAGATCGGCTGCATGATGCTTCCACACAGAACTGAAACCGGCCGCACACAATTACTGGTAAACCGTTTGGAGGATCTAAGCCTGCCCAGGCAAAGCGGTGTGAGTCGGCCCGTCCATGCTTATAAACCCTATTGGTTTCATTGGGCGACAGGGCTTGAGATGTCATTTCATCTCAATGTCGGGTAAAAGTCCCACAAAATTGGAAGCAACGTCTCCAAAATGACCTATACAGTGTTGACGGGGACGTTAAACCTCAAATCAAACTAACAAAACAAACATGTTTGGGATTCATCTATATCCATTGTTGCATCCAAAAACCAAGTTATAATGGACAGTGTTATAAAGAGGTTGTGGTGTATTTAACCCATTTTGTACCGGAAACCCCAAAACGGGTAACCTGGCAAACAGTGCAGGCCCAGATCAGATGTCGCAGAATGCGGCATCTGATCAGGGCCTATACTGTTTGCAAAAAGTTAAGCCATTTTCCAAATAAATTTTGAAGAAAACACAACCTGAAACCCCTTTCTTTTGAAATGGAATACTGGTATATATTAATAAGGAGGAAGATTCCATTTGCCACAAAAAGGGTTAAAAAACAAAAACTCATGCTATATGTTCTTTTGTAAAGCTCCAGTTTATTTCTAAAGCACCAGGTTATCTTAAACATACCGGTATGTTAAAAACATAAATAAAACGTAAATGCCTTATTGTAAATTCTTTAAGCTGATAGATCTAGAAACATAGACCCTATCACAGTACCATAATTTGAGTCACTGCACAACAAAACCAACAATAAGAACTGTGTTACCAGGAGAGATGAAGGGCAGCCTGCACATGCCGTAAAAATTCCAAAAATTTTAACACATTAAGGACTTGCTGTAATTCTTCTAAAATTTTAACAAATTTGCTTCATGATCGAGCAAGCAGTCTAAAAGGTGCAGATGGAATGGCAAACAGTGTAGCCCCTGATCAGACTGCTCCTTTAGGAGCAGTCTGATCTGGGTCTGCAATGTTTGCTTACGCATATCTGTCCCAAATTTGGAGATAAATGAAAACTGTGGAATTGGGTATATCGTACATATCATTTTGACTGGAGTTTTCATTTATATCTCTTTGAATAGCACATATTATACTGTATAAGGCTCAATTGATCAGTGAACAGTGATCAGACTGCACAGACTGATCAGTCTTCACTGGTCACAAGTTGAGTTGTGGGTTTTGTCAAGCACTGACTGAACAGACTGTCCAGATGCGCAGACTGCTCTGGACTTTGCTGTGTCATACCTGTGATACCTCCCTCATCAGGAGGGAGACTCCCTCATTTTGATGCTAATTTTTGCCCAATTTATGCTAAATTTTAGTAAAATTTTGGAGTCTCCCTCATCTGAACTGATAATTTCCCTATACAGTGCAACTTCGATGGCTCGAACACCGATGGCTCGTTTACCATGGCTCGAACCCATTCTTGAGCCCCTAGGGAAATCCTCTATATAAGAAATATTGGGGAATATTTAAGGAGATTTTAGTCTTTTATCTGGCAAAGGTATGCTGTGTGTACTCATTAGAATCGCCTCATCGAGGCGATTCTAATGAGAACACACAGCATACATTTTCATTATAGAACACCGAAAAATGTCCAAAAGTATCTCGTTATGCCTCCTGGCCGTAACCCTCAGTGGCTCAAACTACCCCTGTCTCGAACAGATTTTCGAGGTCCAAAAGGTGTTCGAGCCATTGAAGTTTGACTGTATATTCTTTACATCTCCCTCATCACAATGGCAAATCTCCCTCAAACAGTTAAAAAAATTATCACAGGTATGCTGTGTACATCAGCTGATCTGAGTGGTTGCTGTATGCACATGCTTGGGCAGCTTACATGTATATGATCATTGACATGCACAAATCAGTGATGTAACCAGAAGAAAAATATTAATATGCATAACAAGCAAACTCTATGTGAAATCATCTTTGAGATGGGAGCAAATTCTTTCCATTAAGAGCAGCTCCTATAATATTCATTGGAATGATATGTCTGATTTAGGGTCATCTCGGGGGCCCCTAACAAACTCGGCCCCTGACAAACTTGGCCCCTAAGAAACTCGGCCCCTAACAACATACATGTCCTGAAATACAATGTTTTTGTTTCCTAAATTCCATTTGGAAGTTGGATAGATAGTTTTAAATACAAATTGAGCTCAAAATTGTTTTATGCTGCACCCTGGGGCATTATGTTATACCACTCCGAAGTTTTTAGTGCCCGTCCTTCCTATAATAAGTAATGGAATGCAAATGTTTTACATTACACACATGCATACAATGTAACCACCATTAAGCAGCCACCCTGGAAAAACTTCAAAACTGGCTGCTTAACGAAGGTGGCTGTTCAGCAGAGGGAAATGTATGAGATGTTGTATGGACTGATTTGACAAAATAAGTGATTACTAAAGAAAGCTCATCATGGACAAATGAAAAGAAAAATAAACTATAAATAGTGTTTGTAAAACACTATGCCCCAAACCATATGCTTGCCCCTAAATGCCCAAATTTTCAAAGGGCCATAACCAAAGAAAATTTTTCAAAGCTTTTTCATCCTCACCAATCTATTCAATAATTTTCACAGCTCCAGCTCCAATAGATTTTGAGATATTTTGCAGACAAGATTTTATCAAAAATTTTCGAAGGCAATAACTCTTGAAAGGGGCATAATCCAGATGAGAAAAAAAATACGTGACAGCTATTTTTTCCATGAGGAATTCATATATGAAATTTCAAAACCCTTGCATACAGTCCTAAAGTTGTGCTATGCACCACAAAGGGTTCATAGTACAAATACCCAAAGAGACAAATGGCCATAGCTCACAAAGTGTTTTTCGGAATTTAGTTTTTTTTTGTTTGTTTGTTTGATTTGAGGTTTAACGTCCCCGTCAACACTGTAAAGGTCATTTTGGAGACGTTGCTTCCAATTTTGTGGGACTTTTACCCTTCGGAATTTAGTCAAAGTTGATCAGGTCATCTACTCATCACCACCAATCTATTAACCACTCTTCAAGGCTCTAGTTCCAATAGTTATTGAATATCTTGCTGACAAGATTTGATCAAAATTTTTTTCAAAGGGCAATAACTCTTGAAACGCGCATAATCCGGATGAGAAAAAAATAGGTGTTAGCTATTTTTCCATGCAGAATTCATATATGAAATTTCAAAACCCTACCATACATGGTTCTACAGTTATGCTATGCATCACAAGACGTTAATGTACAAATACCCAAAGTGACAAAGGGCTATAACTCACGAAGTATTTTTCGGAATTTAGTCAAAAGTTAATCGGGCCATCTACTCGTCACCACCAATCTATTCACTATATTTCAAGGCTTTAGCTCCAAGTGTTTTTGAGATATTTTGCTGACAAGATGTTATCAAAATTTTTCCAAAGGGCAATAACTCTTGAAAGTGGCATAATCCGGATGAGAAAAATACGCGTCGGCTATTTTTTTTACATGAGGAATCCATATACAAATTTCAAAACTTTAGCATACAAGGTTCTCTAGTTATGCTATGCATTAAAAGCGTAACGGATGGACAGCCAAATGGCTGAACCACCCAGAAGCAATATGCCCCTCCATCTTCTTTGAAGTTGGGGGCATAATGATGGAGACCTCTCCTTTTCATTTGCTTACACATTATATTGCATTTATGTATATGTTTCAATGGTAATTCTGAGACAAATAAACATCAGAAAAGAAAGTCCTACTTTTACATCCTTTTTTCGCTGTTGAGTTAGCTCTGGCTGTTTGATAGAGGAAATTACGATTAAGAAAAGCAGCTACTGGCTGGAGGAAAGATGTGCTGCTCAACAGAGGTTGAATATATAGTGAACTGCTTTGTGTGGTGGGAGGAATTATTTTTGCTACTGAAGAGAGGTGGTTGATAATTGGAGATGACAATTAGTGGACGTTTTACTGTAATATATGTAATGGGAACTATGCCTATGCAAATGTGCTCAATAATTGGTGCAAAGAGAATATTCAGATCCATCTACTCCGGCTGATCAGTCATTTTTTTGCCCTATGTGGATAACCAGTGTGTGTGTTTGAGTTTTATGTCCCACCAACAGCAAAGGTCATATGGTGACTGGACCTCGGTATAAAAAAGGCTCATCCGAAAGTCTGAAGAAACCCTGGATCGACACTGTGACCCCTGGCTGATTAGGGGAGTAGCATAACCAAACTATGGATAGCCACTGATCCATTTATCCAAAGTTTCTTTGGTCAATTTATGCAGGCTGTATTTTGACTTCGTGGTCATGCTGTCAGATTTGTGTCTTTGTTGTGTTGCAAAGTCTGCATAAAGACATGACTTTGCTAGATCTGGCTTGTTTGAACTAACTTGCCAACTTTTGAAACACATTTTTGCATTTTGGCAAACAGTGTAGATCCACAAGCAGTGTAGATCCTGAGGAGCAGCAGCAGTCCGATCTGGCTCCACTGTTTGCAAAAATTACTTCAAATACCTTTAATCCATAAGATGCCATTCACAACCATTGTCGTCTGCTAGTAACTATAAAAGTTATTTTTTCAAACAGTGTGGAGCCAGATCAGACTGCTCCTCTAGGAGCAGTCTGATCAGGATCCACACTGTTTGCCTATATGCAAAAATATGGTTTAAAAGATGGCAAGAAGATGCAGCAGAAGACATAAACAGATGACATATCCAGATGCATGTTTTTCATGGCATCTTAAGGGTTAAATGCAAGATTCTGTACATTAAATATGCAAAAACAATGTACATGTAGTTAAAATTGGAGTATTGGGTATTATATGTATAGTATTATATGTACTGCACATAATATTGCTCTTCTTAAAAGTTTAAAGACATATCTTTGCTAGTCCTGGCCTGTTTGAAGCTTATACCTTTAAAGGTAAGATTCAGTGCATAAAATATGTGTAAAAAAAACAAAAACAAAAAAAAAACGATGCAATTCAAATTGGAGTATTAGGTATTATGTGTGTTGTACAAAATGTATTAATATATGTATTGCACATAACGTTGCTCTACTCATAGCCATCATTAAATATAAGATTCAGTATATAAAACATTCAAATTTGAGTAGCAGGTATTATATGTATTGTACATAATATAATACACCGAAACCGCTTTATAATAATCATTACAACACGATTTTGCATATGGCAGGGTTTAAAGATGGCTCCCCAAAATATACAGATTATATAGGAAAAGGCCATAAATAGTCATTTTTCTATGTAATCTATATATGTTTGTTTGGATATAACATGGTTGTTAAACTAACAGATCCCAACAGTGTTATAAAGAGGTTTTGATGTGTATGTACCGTAAAAATCCTAAAAATTCGGATACCTCCACAACTTGCTGTAATTCTCCTAAAATTTTAACAAATTTGTTTCATGATCCAGCAAGGAGTCCAAAAGGTGCAGACGGAATGGCAAACAGTGTAGACCCTGATCAGACTGCTCCTTCAGGAGCAGTCTGATCTGGGCCTGCACTGTTTGCTTAGGCAGATCTGTCCCAATACTTAGGAACATTACGGTATTGGACATAACAAAGCTCGCTCTACACATATGTCACTGAAAATCAGTGTTCAGTTCTTCAAGGCCTCATCAGCTAAAGAATCTGCTAACTGCCATGCTGTTGACAAAACTAGGAAGTAAAAAATATTATTTAATATGCCATGTCATCACGAAATCATGCCTATATAATTTTGACTCCCTCAAACCACACTTTTATATAGTAAAACTGGGGTTTGCTGGGGTGAACCTTATTTTTCTTATTTCTGCTCTAAAATATAGATTGTGGGTACTCGTTAGAACCGCCTCATCGAGGCAGTTCTAACGAGTACCAACAATCTATATTTTGTGCAGAAATATTAAAAATATCACAATTTTTCATCTTAAATTTTTCATTTTTTCGGCGATAACGGTTGCAATGTATTTGTATAGGCGTGTTTTCGTAATGTTAAATATGATCTTAACTACCGTAATGATCCTAAGCTTTGGGAATGTCAGGCCTAAGCAAACAGTGCAGACCCAGATTAGGCTGTTCCTGAAGGAGCAGTCTGATCAGGGTCTAACTGTTTGCCATTCCATCTGCACTTTTTGAACACCTTGCTGGATCATGAAACAAATTTGTTGAAATTTTTGCAGAATTACAGCGAGTTCTCAAGGTGTCCAAATTTTTAGGATTTTTACGCTAACTTAATCTTTAGCTTTGAGAAACTAATCAGATTTACAAGTCCCTGTTACAAAGGACCCTGTAAACCCCACTTTATATAGAGAAGCGTCCCTGCCCATCGGGGCTTGGAAAAATAGATTGGGCTGCATAATGCTTCCACGCAGATCTGTAACTGACCGCACACAAGTACTGGTAAACCGCTTAGGTCTAAGCCAGGCCAGGCAAAGTTTTGCAAGTGAGACCATCCCTGCATATAAAACCTATTGGTTGGTTTCGAGTAAAAGTCCCATAAAACTGGAAGCAGTGTCTCCATAATAACCTAAATAGTGTTGGTGGGGATGTAAAACCTCAATTCATACAATTATATCCAGAGAAAGAGGCTTACAATGGTTAACATTATTTTCCTTCATTTGCTGAAGCACATAAATTGTGGGTACTCATTAGAACGGTCTCGATGAGACCGTTCTAGCGAGCTCCCACAGTCTATGTTTGGACTAGATATAAGAAAAATATCACAAATTTTCATCTGAAAGTGCTTCTTTTGGAGATATTTTTGTGCCATTTCAGCACATGGGTTAGTTATCTTAATCCCTATGTTTCTGTAAAGCTTTGACGTGGCCTTTATGGCAGAAAATACATAATTAGTTGGCTATAAAATGCATCGGCGCAAAACAAAATTGCATACTACACCACAACCTCATTATAACTGTTTTCGACGTCGATATCAGGCGTTTCAGTCTCTTCCTAACAGTTCGTTATAACACAGTTTTGGATAGAACAAGGTTTCAAGATGGATCCCAAAATGTATAGGTTATATAGAAAAATGACCATAAATGGTCATTTTTCTATATAACCTAAACATTTTTGTCAGGATATAACATGGTTGTTTAACTTACATGGTTTCTGCTTTGGACCCCATTAATAGTGTTATAAAGAGGCTGTGGTGTGATTATGTAAATAAAATAAAAACCATACTAATTATGAAAATAAAACAAAAATGTTTTGTTCGGGCATAATCCCATAAATATATTCAAAAAGTTATATTTGCAAAAAGCTGAGTATGGGAGGTGCAATGTGATATTTTGTCTGTTTTTTTTTTTTAGTGTTTTTTTAAACAGCTGAAGCAATTATCAAATTTTACAGTAAAACATGTACCAGTCCAGGTTAAAATAACATACATTCCATGATTTCTAAACCATCTTTACAAACAAAAATGTAAAATACAAAACAATGCAACAAGAATTAAACACAACCAAACAAGAATTCTGACCACCAGGTTTACAAGTCCGTGTGATGAACACCCCTCTAAACCACACTTTATATATAGAAAACACGGGTTTACAGGGAAATACAATATTTTTGCTACAAGACATAGTTTGTGGGCCTCATTGAGGCGGTTCTAACGAGCACTAACAACCTATGTTTAAAGTAAATATTTTCTTCAGAAATATAACAGTTTTGAAAATAGGAAAAGAAGCATTATTTTACACCGAATTGTTATCGTAATGAAAGGTTTTGTGGTGCTTGTATGGGATAGAACATTAGGGTGAAAGCTATGGTTGTCTCAAATAATGACATCTTGACAAAGGAACAGACAGTTTTGCTTGTTTGATTTGAGGTTTAACGTCTCCGTCAACACTGTAGAGGTCATCTTGGAGACGTTGCTTCCAATTTTGTGGGACTTTTACCCGACATTGAGATGAAATGACATCTCAAGCCCTGCCGCCCAATGAAACCAATAGGGTTTATAAGCATGGACGGGCAGACTCGCACCGCTTTGCCTGGGCAGGCTTAGTTCCTCTAAGCAGTTTACCAGTACTCATGTGCGGGTATGTTTCAGCTCCGCATGGAAGGATCATGCAGCCCATCTATTTTTTCAAGCCCCGATGGGCGAGGGCAGCAAAGAAACAAACAGAAAACAAGACTTCTGTATCTCACCATGTGTAAAGCAGGCCTCACAAAATTGAGTAAAACTGTGATAGGTCATCAAAAAGAACTGATGCCCGAGAGCAAAGCTAACTGTTTTGAGCCTTATGACAAAAATGTTATCTTATTTCTGAAACAAACATAGACTGGGTGCCTGTTAGAACTGCCGCATTGAGGTGCTTTTAACGAGTATCCATAATCTACTAGTTGTGCTCATTAGAGCCACCTTATTGAGGCCTTTCTAAAAAGTACCCACAATCTTTGTATTTGAGCAAAAACAAGGAAAATAGTGCATACCCTTGCAAACCCCACTTTTCTGTGTATGAAGTAGGGTTTACAGGGGTGTCCAGTACATGGACTTGTTATCCTGATGATTTTAATCTATCACGAAAACACGCCTTTATAATTTTGACCCCCTTGAACCCCACTTTTATATAGTAAAACTGGGGTTTCTGGGGGTATACATTATTTTTCTTATTTCTGCTCTAAAATATAGATTGTGGGTACTCGTTAGAACCGCCTCGATGAGGCGGTTCTAAGGAGTACCCACAATCTATATTTTGAGCAGAAATAAGAAAAATATCACATTTTTTTCATCATAAAATTTTCATTTTTTTCGCCGATAAAGTGTATTGGTATAGGCGTGTTTTCGTAATGCCCTAACAAGTATACCAGGGACGAGTTGTTCAAAGCATCGTTAGCTTAATGAGCTCATTAGTGGTCATATTGTTAACCATTCTAGTAAGAACAATATTTAAAATTTTGTTATTTTTGCTGAAAAAATTTGCAAAAGCTGGTCACACTTTTTCAGCAAAAATATAAGTATTTCCACCATACTGAATGATCAAATTTTTAATGATACGTTAGCTAACAAAGTTGTTAGTTTTGAACAACTGGCCCCAGGACCTCTTTATAACCTTGTTAATGGGGTCCAAAGCAGAAACTATGTTAGTTCGTGTTGTATCCAAACAAAAATGTATAAATTATTCAGAAAAATGACCATTTATGTTTATGGTCATTTTCCTGTATAATCTATACATTTTTGGGATCCATCTTGAATAGTGTTATATTCAAAACAGTGTCATAACTAACAGTGTTACAATGAGGTTGTGGTATATGTTGAGAGCAGTTTGGCCCAGATCTCCATGCTCATTTGCAAGTAGCTTAATCTAGAATCAAGGCTTTGATACTTCATCCAGAATAAGTCTTGAAGCGAAGGCCACGGCAAAGGCCAGAATTACTGTGAGAATAGCAGAGTAGGAGATGGCCATCCCAAAAGTCTGAAATAAAAAACAACATACAATGAGATTCCAGTACCATTATAATCCTAAAAGTTTGGACACTTGAGAACTTGCCGTGATTTTCCTAAATTTCCTGAAAAAATGTGTGTAGCTTTTGCAAATGCAAAAGCTAATTGGCAAAAGCTAAACACATTTTTCCAGCAAAAACTAAGCACATTAACCAATATAAAGATCAAAGTTTCAATGAAATATTATTGGCCCCCGCCCATCGGGGCTTGGAGAAATAGATTGGGCTGCATGATGCTTCCATGCAGAGCTGAAACCGACCACACAATCATGAGTACTGGTAAATTGCTTAGAGATTCTAAGCCTGCCCAGGAAAAGTGTTGCAAGTTGGACCATCCATGCATATAAAGTCTATTGGTTTCATTGGGCGGCAGGGCGTGAGATGTCATTTCATCTCAATGTTGGGTAAAAGTTCCACAAAATTGGAAGCAATGTCTCCAAAATGACCAACACAGTGTTGATGGGGACAATAAACCTCAAATCAAACAAACAAAACAATGATATATTAACTAAAAGGCTATAAACATATTTTATTGCATTTTAAAAATAGTTAGTTTTAAACTATTCTGAGTTGATCAAAACTAACAACATCATTAATGTATCGTTAAAACATTAGTCATTTAATTTGGCAAATCTATAGATACTTTTGCTGAAAAAAATGTGAGCAGCTTTTGCAAATGCAAAAGCTGCTCTCATTTTTTCAGCAAAAACTAGAGCTGTCAGAGGATCTGACTATAGCCCCGCTTCAGCGCTGTCAGAGAAGAAAGTTATTTAAGCTGCAGAGAAAACAGTTATGAACAAGAAATAACTGTTGAAAATTTTACATTATCTGGAAAAACTCTAAGAGTTGTGAGCCCTTGTCCCTCATTTCAATGAGCATGATACATTACCAGAATGTCCATGTTTATACTAAATTTCATCTTCCATTTTTCAATGTTCAAAGGGTAATAACTCCTAAAGTAGGCAAATCAGAGTCAGGGTTCCTGCGCTCTGCACATTGTCTCATGGTGCTTTACACTTGTGTGAAGTGTCATGAAAATATCTCAAATGGTTTGTGAGTTATGGAGCCGACACAGTCAAAATTGCCTTTTTAAATGTTCAAAGGGCAATAACTCCTAAAGTAGGCAAACCAGAGTTATGGTTCCTGCACTCTGCACATCATCTCAAGGTGCTTTTCATTTATTTGAAGTTTCATGAAAATATCAGAAACGGTTATGGAGCGGACATAGTTAAAATTGCCATTTTTTAATATTCAAAAGCCTATAACTGAAAAAGTAGACAATCCAGAGTTTGGGTTCCTGCGCTCTGCACACGTAATATGGTGCTTTACATTTGTGTGAAGTTTCATAAAATTATCTCAAACGGTTTTTGAGTTATCGAGCAAAGACGGCTAAAATTGATATTTTTCAATATTCAAAGGGAAATAACTCAAAAATTAGGCAATCCAGAGTTATGGTTCCTGCACTCTGCACACCATCTCATGGTGTTTAATGTTTGTGTGAAGTTTCATGAAAATATATGAATGGGTTTTAAAGTTATGGAGCGGACACGAAAATTGTTAACAGACACAGACAGACACACAGACAGACACACAGAAAATACGAAAACCAGAGTTATGGTTCTTGCGCTCTGCACATTGTCTCATAGTGCTTAACATTTGTGTGAAGTTTCATGAAATTATCTCAAACAGTTTTCGAGTTATGAAGCGGACACAATTAAAATTGCCATTTTTCAATGTTCAAAGGGCAATAACTCCAAAAATAAGCAATGCAGAGTTATGGTTCCTGCGCTCTGCACATCGTCTCATAGTGCTTAACATTTGTGTGAAGTTTCCTAAAAATATCTCAAACGGTTTTCGAGTTATGAAGCGGACACAATTAAAATTGCCATTTTTCAATGTTCAAAGGGCAATAACTCCAAAAGTAGGCAATCCACAGTTATAATGCCTTCGCTCTGCACATTGTCTTATGGTGTTTAACATTTGTGTGAAGTTTCATGAAAATATGTTAAGCAGATACAAAGTTATGGAGCCAACACAAATTAACGGAATTACGGAATTACGGAAAATGTTCAAAGGGCAATAACTCCAAAAGTAGGCAATCCACAGTTATAATTCCTTCGCTCTGCACATTGTCTTATGGTGTTTAACATTTGTGTGAAGTTTCATGAAAATATGTTAAGCAGATACAAAGTTATGGAGCCAACACAAATTAACGGAATCACGGAATTACGGAATGACAGAAGGACATGGCAAATCCAATATAGCCCCACTTTTTCAAAGCGGGGCTATAATAACACTATATTAGATATTGTACTTGCTAGAACAGTTAACAATTTGACCACTAACGAGCTGATTAAGCTAATGATGCTTTGAACAACTGGGCCCTGGACCCCGATTTCTCTGGCTCATATATGCTGAAATGTATCTTCAAGCATGGGGGGTTAGTGAATACAAATATCTACTGGCATGCCCACTCAGACACTGATCAGACCGCACGGATGCACAGGATGATCCAAGTCTTAGCTGGACGAGGACATATATTACTAGGCGTAACTCAGACTTGACAGTACACATGTTTAAGGATGCTGAAGTAATTTATTACCCCTTTTGTTTTGAATGGAATCTTCTGACTTGTATATAAAAGGAGTCGATTTTGAAATTAATGGGTCGAGTCATTTTCATAAATTTATTTTTAAGAAAGCTGAACTTTCTGCAAACTGTGAAGGCCCTAATCAGCCGCCATGTTCTGCAATGTCTGATCTGGGTCTGCACTTCTGACATTGTACCCATTCTGGGGTTTCTCGTTTGTCTGATTTGAGGTTTAACCTCCCCGTCAACACTGTAAAGGTCATTTTGGAGATGCTGCTTCCAAGTTTGTGGGACTTTTACCCGACAATGAGATGAAATGACATCTCAAGCCCTGTCGCCCAATGAAACCAATAGGGTTTATAAGCATGGGTTCGCACTGCTTTGCCTGGGCAGGCTTAGATCCTCTAAGCTGTTTACCAGTACTGCGTGGAAGCATCATGCAGCCCATATATTTCTTCAAGCCCTGATAGGTGGGGGCTGTGGGGTTTCTCGTATATAATGGATTAATTCAAAGCACGTATGTAGAGTTATGCCCCTTTCAAAGACGCCAGACTTACCTGCATCTGTAGAGGCTGATCATACAGAAATCTTAGAAGACCATATCGTTCTTTTGTTGGACAAATACACTGAAATAGACACATACTCTTCACATTAACCCTTGTCCTGCTGAGCCCGGATATGCCTTATCTTTCAAACAATGTAGATCGAGATCAGATGGCTTCTGAAGAAGCCATCTGATCTGGATTTTCATTGTTTATCATTCAGTTTAAGAATTTGTTGCAATGATTTGCATCAAGAAATCTGATTGGTTGATAAGCAGTGATGGGTGTGGCATATTTAAATATACAGCAGGTCAAGGGTTAAGAAGTCTGTGTAATGAAAGCCACAACCATTTAAACCATAGTTCAGTTGTAACAGCTGTTCTTACACACTGGATAAGGATATCCATGATTTTAGCCTGGAATAGAAATTCTGTTCTTACCCTGGTGTTCTTACCCAGGGACAGGGTAAAAATCGAATATTCTCACATGTGAGCGGTTCTAACAAGCAACCACAATCTATATTTTGAGCAGAAATAAGAAAAATATCACAATTTTTCATCTTCAAATTTTCATTGGTGCCATGTATTTGTATAGGCATGTTTTCGTAATGGTCATAAAAATCATATGACCACACACGTAACAACACATGGATACTGGCGCGTAGCGTCATGATACCGTCCGCGACAACTCTATATTTCCTTTTCACTATAGCGATAAAATCTGATTTAAAATTGTTATATGATAAACAGAATCTTAGAATTGTTGTGATTTCATATGAAATTTATAAAACTCACCAAAGGCTTGTTTCATAAATAAAATTTCGTATGAAACGACCACTTGTGTAAGATCCTCTATATACAGTGTCCACAAACAATTTTGCAATTTCTTGAAGGATACAAACTTTGCAAAGAGGAAGATCTATACTGAAGACTTCAGTTCAAAAACAAGCAGACGGGCCTCTGTGGCCTATTGGATAAGAGCGCAGACTCTTAATCATTAGGTCTTCCACTACTGTAGTTCAAGCCTGGCTCGGGTCACATGTGAGATGCCAAGTTTTGCAACAGTAGGTCAGGTGGTTTTCGCCCACCTTTGATTAATGGTCAGCTCGATGTGAGTGAAATTATCTTGAAAGAGCCGGAAAGCCAAAACCAAAAAAAAAAAGAAGAAACAAACATTCCTTCAAGTTAAAAAGAAATGTTGTGGCATTTCATCAAGGCCTGCACCTATTATGTAAGCTGATATTGCAAAATGAAATTGGTTGTCATCATTTACCAAACCAGTGATCAAAATAGTGATGGCCATTTTTAAATATCCTCAATGAGTAATTTAACACATGTGCAAAGTTTATATACAGCCAATGGGTTATTTTATAAGGATATGAATATGTGGCCACTTGTTTGTTACTGATACAGTTGGGATTTGTTCCAAGTATCAGAAGTATAGCTCTTATACATCCTGAGAAATGCACTTGGACATTTGACTGATGCAAATAATGATGGAAAACAACATGCCACGCTTAACCATTTTTGTACCAAATGGATTAGAATTGTGTGTTAAATTTATAGTAGCATTTAGATTGCCAACAACTTAATTATGTTATGCGAGATCCCCAGCCACTTCTATGAATCGCCATGACCAATTTCCAACCACTGGGTTTGGTAGAAAATATGCACAAACCATTGGTGTTTAAAACCGTTATGTTGTTTCTAGTTGAATTTCATATATACATGTATTCAGACACAGTGCGATTTTAGGAAAGGTAATGTTGTGTTAGAAGTGTCAAAAACATAAATATTTTAAAGTGTCTGAATACATGCGGTAAATATGGTATTTGAACTATCAGGTTTTCAGACTACTGGGTAGAAACTACATACCCTAATCATATTCTGACCCTCTCCATTGGCCTCTGCATATGCTGAACTTATAATAAGAAGTATTAGAACAGGAACGGTGAACTCGATTATTTCACTTAGGTCAGGCTTATGGTTAAGCCAGTATATAACATAGTCACCCAACCAGAGTACTACGATAGCTATCCAGCTTGCCAACCATCTCTGTAAGCACTTGGATGTGATTCTCATTCTGTTCTGAAATAAATCAATATACATCACAACCTCATTATAACACTGTTTGTTATAACACGGTTTTGGATATAACACGGTTTAAAGATGGATCCCAAAAAAGTATATATTATATAGAAAAACCATCAACCTTATTTATAGAGGGTAACACATTTAGTACCAGTACTAATATTCCATGTGGCCCTCTTTTCCTGGGTAGGAACCAGTACTAAGCAATGTGGATAAAGTCTCTTGCTCAAGGAAACAACACTTGGCGCTTGCGAGGATCGAACCGGGTACCTCTCGGTCACAAATCCGATGACCATAAATGGTCATTTTTCTATATATTCTATACATTTTTGTTTGGATATAACACGGTTGTTTAACTAACATGGTTTCTGCTTTGGACCCCATTAATAGTGTTATAAAGAGGTTGTGGCGTACCTGTGTATGACGTAAAAAGAGGATCTTACATGAGTGTTCATGTATTATTGAATTTATTAAACGAGTTGAGGAAAAGGGATAAAATGCAAGGCTTTGCCGAGCATTTTATCCCATTTCCTCAACGAGTTTAATAAATTCAATAATGCATGAACACAAATGCAAGGTTCTATTCATCATATGACATTCGAAACGAATTTTATTCAGGATTGTCTTACAAAAATGTGAATATTCTGCCATTAGTAAACAGGACATTGTTAAGGACGCCGTATGAGTAACGTAACGGGGCGTATCTTACTAATTTGCATATTTAATGCACTAGTGGATTACGGAATTTATTGCATGGCGTTATTACACTTTCAGACATGACATCATATGATAAAACTGCATCCACCTGTGACACTCTATATGAGTGTGGGAATGTGAGGCTGCCCTTTATCACAGTTGCCTCCCCACCTTCAGGGTTAAGAGGCTGCCACAACTGGATTGCAGAGCTAGGCGGCAACCATCTACAGACTGATGGCTTGGTGTTCTAGCTTCTGTGGTTTGGCGGGCGATCCTTGCTTTATAAGGACCTAAGATTTACAGAGTAATTGATAAGGGTCGTATCGTCGTAAATACGACTCTAAAATCGAGCAAATACGCATAGAAATTAAGAAAAAGACGAACCAAATACGACCGTCAAATTGGCGATACGCCAAGGTGGCTCCATTGCAGTCGTATCAGCAATGAAAAAAACAACAAAAAACGTGACACCTGACAAAAAGCAATCGAAACCGCGGTAATTTTCGCCGCATCATAGTCTTCAACAAAAACTGTTCCAATCTTCAAGAACGATTCGAAATTTATCCATTCATGAATAATGGCATTTGTTTTAATTATGCTGAAACACTTAAACCTTACCTTTTGACGATCATATATTGAGCTTATATTTAATCAGCCTCAAGTTATGACAACTATCAACATGATTAGGAAACCGATTATTGATGCGTGATTACATAACGGTATTTATTATCTAAGGGAAAGCCGGCCGCATTATTAACTTTATTAACAACGCCTGAAGCATGAACAGTAACTTTATGACAAGCGTGCATAAAAATACGATCCTGAATATTGTTAGGCAACCACATTTACTTCTACGGAGTGTCATCTTCGAGAAAAAAAAATTGGGTTCGACAGATCTACAGATTCACATTGTCATGTAGTTAGGAATTAAATATCAAAACAGACGCGCAGACGATAAAAAGTTAAGTATGTAGAGGACCTGACAATGTTTCTCCGGAAAAAACGCACGAAAAAAAATCAAATGCATGAGAAATTTCTGGCAGCTATTTCTCCCAAATAGCAGAAATTCACGTTGAAATGGATTACTCTGTACTTTGTGGAAAAACAAAACAGAAGCAACAACAACTGGGCTAGGAAAGTTATAATTAATGTAACAGCGAATATATATCCGATCAGGCAGTGTTAGCGCTAGCCCTTTCTTCTATTTTTCATACTTTTATCATCTCGACGTATTTTTTTCTCGCAACATTGTCGTCAATGCACGTCTGAGATAGAACCACCGCTGCACAGACTGATCTCTTTGTCCGCATTGTTCCGTATACATTTGACCAAAATTATATTTATTGAGTCACAATGGCAGGATTAACCTGTAATACTTGGGTACTCATATATCTAAAAATTTTGTGAATCACAGGTGGTCAGGTCAGCATGCAGTGCATGCTTATTTACCGCTATCTATCAAGTAGCCTATTAAATTAACACCCTAAGATGTCTAGCCGGCGTCTTTAAACATTAAACAGAATGACTGGCAGCTCATCATAAAAGAACGCAAACACAGCAACCGGGACAGACTGATTAGCTTTCACAGATGCGCTTGCTGATCTGATTCTTCACTGGTCGCACGTTTTATTGTATTTTTGCTGAGTGCTGAATTTCTCACCTTTTACCAATCGCATGCAGTTGCTACAATTAGTGGAGATTTTCCCCCGCCTTTAAACGCGTAGCACATAAGGACGCTGCAGACACAAAACATGGGTTTGAAAACGTTTTGATGGCAGTATGATCTGTGTGACTGCTGAAGACTCCGACCAGCATGCACAGTCTGATCAAAACGAGCTTTTAATGGCGTCTGGGAAATTCCAAAAACACATGCGAAGAATACGACCACATTGGCTAGATTTACATTCTTTAGAAGAAAAAGTATTTTTTCATTTTGCTGTCCGCCAGCTTATTAACATGAAAATGTATATCGGTATGTTACGATAGAATATGTGTTTAAAGTTTATTACATATGACCATTGCCACATCTGAAATTAATATAAGTGCACTTAGCAGCCATCCTGTGATGACAGATGAAGATACGACCCTAGTTTTGAATTTAGGAGTACCGATACTCTCAAAGAATCACAGGATACGCATATGTCTTTGGTTGAAGGAGTAACAGTACTCCTCGGGCAAAAGCTTATCAATAACACTGCTGATTTATGTAAGGGAACGGCACCAAAAAGAACTGAGTTGGGGCATCAGCTAGGACAGGTGGTCCCGTAAAAAAAACACACCATCATGTCAGTCTCAAATACAGAACATACCTGGAGATCTTGTGTGAGATCTGCCATGCATGAAACAAGCCAGCTACCTGGAAGGGAGCCCACTTATGTGCATGTACATGCACGTTAATCAAAACTCAGATGATGATGATACCCTAATGATCATAAGTATTGGGACAGTTAGGCCTAAGCAAGCAGTGCCGACCCAAGAAGAAGTCTGATCAGAGTCTACACTGTTTGCCATTCCTTCTGCATTTTTGGACTCCTTGCTGGATTGTTTCACTCCTGAGTGCCTGAAGTGGACTCTTCCATCTTTGAATTTGGACATGTCCATTCTTGTAAGTAGGGGGTTTAGTAGAATCATTTACAGAGTGGCAAACAGTGCATATCCAAATGAGACGGCTCATTATGAGCCATGTCATCTGGATCTACACAGTTTGCATAATATTATGTATGTATCCAATCTTGTAAATAGGGAGTGATTAGTAAAAGTCATTAGCACGATGTCAAATAGTGTTGATTCTGTTCTGGGAAGACCAGTGTACTCAGAGCCAGTGTACATAATCAGAGTTTTTGTTTATGTCCTCTCAATTTTCAATATTTGTTCACAATTCTTATTTTTCATGAATGGGAAAAGATCAGCAAATAAATTCACAAAAGCTCTCATGCAAACATCTTTTTGATGGAAAAAATTACAGAAGAACTTCGATGGCTCGAACACCGATGGCTCGTTTACCATGGTTGTGTCGAAACCATTCTTGAGCCCCGAGCGAAATCCTCTACATAAGAAATAGTGGGGGATAATTAAGGAGATTTTAGTCTTTTATCTTGCAAATGTATGCTGTGTGTACTCATTAGAATCGCCTCGATGAGGCGATTCTAATGAGTACACACAGCATACATTTTTATAATAGAACACCGAAAAGATGTCTTAAAGAATCTCGTTATGCCTCCTGACAGTAACCTCAGTGGCTAGAACTACCCCTGTCTCGAACAGATGTTCGTGGTCCCGAAGGTGTTCGAGCCATTGAAGTTCGACTGTAGTCTGGATCAATATTGATGTTTGCTCACCAATCCGAAAACTGACCTACTGTCACCTCACAGGACAAAAGGTTCGGACAAGGTCATACACGTCTGACAAGTTTTCTTAGAGTAGAAAACAAGTAAACCCTTGTCGTGTTGAATAAATTAATTTTGTGAGACACAGCCATTTGGGATTATCAACCAATCAAAATACTTGATGTGTAAGCTGAACAACAAAGAGTGTCGGACCTAGCTCTTCACTGCAAAGGCAGGAGTTTTGTATTCTGAACAACAAGACAATGATTAAAAGACCGCACATTGCATGACTTTCTCTTTTTTTTCAAACTCAATCCCATAAAAACACATGATAAAATGTGACCTTTGTCAGGCCTTGTTCTGGCCCAATATACTCAGAGCCGTACATGGTTTGGAAGACCCACATAACATCTGCTTATCACCAGTTAAGAGTATGAAGTTTCTGCTGGTGTCTAATAAATAGACACAATTCAAGCATTGTTTAAAATTTAAAATTTTTGTTTTTTCTGTTTCCTGGTGATTCAGCCATGACTAACAAAATATGTCTTTGGAAATGTGTTTAGTGAATGAAGAATTATCAGTATGCACCGACACTTAATCAGAGTTCCCTACACCTGAGGTTATAAAACTTTTTTCATGCTCAACTCAAGTAAGCATTAAATTCATAATGCTCATAAAAATAAAAATACTTCGAAGTGAGGGTATTTTCCTCTTCATTTCAGCAGATTAGGTCATTTGTCCTGCTCGTACATTTTAAAATGTCAACTACTGTTGGCATTTTAAAATTTATGAGAAGGATAACTTTATGATTATGAGGAGGATAAATTTCATGCTCAAGTGAGTTGAGAATGAAAAAATGTTTTATAACCTCGGGGCCTGGCTACATGAAGAAGCTTTGGATCAGTGACCACTCATATTGCACCAACCTTAATGATCCAAAGTATTGGGACAGATAGGCCTAAGCAAACAGTGCAGAACCCAGATCAGACTGCTCCTGAAGGAGCAGCTGATCAGGGTATACACTGTTTGCCATTCTGTCTGCACCTTTTGGACTCCTTGCTGGATCGTTTACAAATTTGTTGAAATTTCAGGAGCATTACATCAAGTCCTGAAGGTATCCAAATTTATAAGATTTTTACGGTATCTGAAGACACACATTTGCATGGCAAAGGCCAGATTGTAAGTAGTATATTCAGGAGGTGTGAGTGAAACTTACTGATATTTTCCAGTAGCATAAGAGAATTTCTTCACTTGTCATCACTGGTGCTTGTTCCGGCAAGCTGCCTAGGCTTAGCAGTTGCTGAAAAATACAGACACATTATTAACCATTTCAACCTTATAAACATGTTTGTTTGTTTGTATTGGAGTTTTACGGCCCAGTCAACACTATTTAGGTCATTTTTGAGCCGGTCAGTTTACCTATCCACACTTTTCCTGGGCAAACTTATTCATAAGCGGTTAACCAGTACAGTGCACATACTTTCGTCAGAAACTGACAACTGCCCTTCTTGAATCAGCGGGAGAGAATGACCGTAGAAAAGATTTCATGATCAATCTCCACGAAAGAATGATGCTCACCCCGGCAGGTATTGAACCCACGTCCTCCTGATTACCAGTCAGACGCGCATCCGACTGAGCTACCGAGGCCGGCTTATAAACATGTACAGATACCTATGCAAACAGTGTAGATCCAGATGAGATGGCTCATAATGAGCCATCTCATCTAGATCTACACTGTTTGCTATGCTATTAATGATTTTGAGTAAAAAACCCTATCAGTAACAATGGACATGTCCAAATTCAATAATGGAACAGTCTACTTCAGAAACACGGGGACGAAAGGATTAAGGTAATATACACTTCTATAAAAATTGTCAACGATCTTTTACCCTCATTTTAGGATGATAACAGGGCTTTTTGAGGCCTACTGGGTAAGATTGCTGCCTCTTAATCATTAAGTCCCTCACTGCTATGAGTTCAAGCCCCATTCAGGTCACGTGTCACATGGGTTATAGTAATATACATACACAATGCTGTTGAATTTTGTAAGCAATCATTTGCCCCATTCATGCTAACTTGGGTTCAGGCTGACAACGGGGCCCATGTGTTCAAATCAGATGTTGTCACTGGTTAATATATTGTAAACCCTATGTATACTAGTGGACTCTTCCATTGCTATATGTTGGACAAGTCCATTTGTCATATAAGGGGTGTCAGGTCTTTTTTTTTTGGCTTTTATTCTATTTTTGATGGAAAATTCTGTAAGCAAATAGTGCAGGCCCGGATCAGAAGCCGCGCTCTGCGGCGTCTGATCTGGGCCTGCACTGTTTGCCAAGGTACCCCTGAAGGGGTTGCTCGCATGCAATGGGTTAATTATATTATCATTTAGTAGGTTGTTTGTTTGTTTTCTGCAAAAATGAGAAAAGCTAGTAGTATGTATGTGTCAGATAATACAGTCGAACTTCAATGGCTCGAACATCTGTTCAAGATTGGGGTAGTTCGAGCCACCGAGGTTACTGTCAGGAGGCATAATGAGATACTTTTAGATATATTTTCGGTGTTCTCTAATGAAAATGTATGCTGTGTGTACTCATTAGAATCGCCTCATCGAGGCGATTCTAATGAGTACACACAGCATACATTTGCAGGATAAAAGACTATATTCTCCTTAATTATCCCCCACTTTGTCTTATGTAGAGGCTTTCGCTAGGGGCTCAAGAATGGGTTCGACACATCCATGGTAAACAAGCTATCGGTGTTCGAGCCATCGAAGTTCTACTGTATACCTGATTAAACAACTCACATTTTCATTACTAACAAGCTTCATCGAGGTGATTCTAATGAGTACACACAGCATACATTTGCAGGATAAAAGACTAAATTCTCCTTAATTATCCCCCACTTTGTCTTATGTAGAGGCTTTCGCTAGGGGCTCAAGAATGGGTTCGACACATCCATGGTAAACGAGCTATCGGTGTTCGAGCCATCAAAGTTCTACTGTATACCTGATTAAACAACTAAACTCCGTTCAGAAAATCTGAATCATCGATTTTTTCGTTTCTTCCTTTTAAAACTCAGTTTAGCTCATACATCACAATGGGAAAGTTTTAGACCTGACCCTCCGCCGACTTCTCCAGCAAGTCGTATGCCTCTGCGACAGTCAGGAAAGACTGTGATTATTTGGAGAAAATTGCAAAACAAAGAAATGAGACCATAGACTAAGTCCATTTGACGATGATTGTCAGGTAAAATAATAAATATTCAAAACCATGTGATGCACTTTATAAATATATATGCACTTGCGACACACCTTATATTCGAATTTCTAGATAGAGGCTAACTAGGAACGGAGAGCCACTAGCGCGATGTGCTGTCAACAGTGATCAAAAAGAATTATACCGATATCAGATGTGGTGTCACAGCTAATGATTTTCCATGAAGTGATCGTGCAAATAAAACATAGACGCCCTTGTAATTTACAAGAGCAGTGACCACTTCTTTATATGGTTTAAAAGGGTGTGTCGAACCTGTCAGAATGTCTTAGTCTGTGAAAGAAAATTTAGATTTTGCAATTTTCTCCAAATAATCACAGCCTTTCCAGGCTGTCGCAGAGGCATACGACTTGCTGGAGAAATCGGCGGAGGGTGAGGTCTAAAACTTTTCCATAGTGATGTATGGGCTAAAATGAGTATTAAAAGCGAGAAACGAAAAAATCGATGATTCAGATTTTCTGAACGGAGTTTAACATTTTGACTACTAACAAGCTTGTTAAGCTAACAAGGCTTTGAACAACTAGGCCCCAGATCCAGTTGTTCAAAGCTTTGTCAGCTTAACAAGCTTGTTAGTGGTATTGTTAAGCTGACAAGGCTTTGAACATCTAGGCCCCAGATCCAGTTGTTCAAAGCCTTGTCAGCTTTACAAGCTTGTTAGTGGTACATCAAAATGTATTTTTGCAGCATAAATGTGAGTAACTTTTGCAAATGCAGTGGTAAAAAACATCAAAACCTACTCAATAGTTTCCTCCAACCCAGTGATGTAACTACACAAGTTTGCTAAGAATCCATTCATTGCTTAAGGACACATGGTGCTTCAATAGCCAATGCCAATATCAATGCAATCGCTGATGCATGATGGGATGCAAATGGGATCCACACAAAGAAACAATGTTTCCTTCTTCTCTTCAGTTGTGGAACATAAAAACCAGAAGACCAATGGTCCTGAACTGGTCACCTGACTGCTGAGTGTATGTGGAGCCAATTGGTTTCTGAGAAAAAGATTTTTGAAAAGTTTTACCATAGCAGCCATCTTGGTCGTGTTACCTAAAGCATCTGAGCAAACTTTTGTTTCTCCATCCAATAAAGGCCAAGGGCCAGTTGTTCAAAGCATCGTTAGCTTAACGAGCTCGTTAGTGATCATATTGTTAAGTCTTCTAGCCAGTTTAATACTTAAAATTTTGGTATTTTTGCTGAAAAAATGTGAGCAGGTTTTGCGTCAGCATATTTGCCATATTTAATGATCAAAGTTTTAATGATTTGTTAACTAACGACGTCGTTAGTTTTGAACAACTGGCCCCAGCTTGATAAAGTGATTTGGCTCAGTTGAACAACATTTCATTTCTTCCATCCCATAAAAGCTTCATATGAAATCTGACTTCAATTTGCCCTGCAGTTTTTAATGAATATTAAGTTTTACTTTTGACATTGAATGACCTTGGTCCAAGTTCAAGGAGTGACTGTGACCTTTGATACTCATGTAGCTTCATTTACTAGCAAGCTTATCTACAAATTCAAAGTTCAAAAGCAACAAATTTCAAAAAGAAATATTAAACAATGTCCACTTTTTTTTTTCCCCATATAAAGCATATGCAACCAAAGTAGACCTTGACAAAAACTGGGTCAAGGTCAAGATAGAGTCATCATTTGAATAAACAGTGGGCCCAATGCTACATACCAAGTTTCAAGGCATTTGGACCATTGGTTCTGGAGAAGAATTCTTTTTAAGTGTTTTCCATATATGGCCATTTTGGTCAGATGACCAAATTCATATTATTTAATTTTCAAAGCTTTCAGATGATATTTGGTTACAAATGGCCTAGTGGATTCCGAGAAAAACAATTTTCTCGACCTTAACTCTTATCTTGCTGTTCACAACAACCCCTATCTTTGCAAATAGTGAAGATCCAGATCAGATGGCTTCTGAAGAAGCCATCTGATCAGGATCTACACTTTTTGGCATTCAGTTTATGAATTTGTAGCAATAAATTACATCAAGTACTTTGATTGGTTGATAGACAGAAATGGGTGTGGCTTAAATGAATATTCAGCAAGATAAGGTTTGAATATTCATGTACTTTCATTTACTCATTTAGCTAATTGCATCTACAGATTGCAACTAGTTTCCACAAAAATACAAGATTTTGACTTTTTCCCTCACAAAAGTCTATGCAATCAAATTTGACCTTGGCCTAAAATAGGTCAACTTTATCCAAGTGCCATCATTTGAACAAAATGTGATTAGCTCGAGTTCCAAATGCTACATACCAAGTTTCATGATAATCTGCCTATTGGTTCTGCAGAAGATGTTTGAAGGGTTTTTACTTTATATGGGCATGACGGCCATCTTGGTCATGTGATCTGAACCTCGCAAAACAAACATTCTTTCCCCTATTCCTTGGATGCTCCATATGAAATTCGAGTTAAATTGGCCCATTGGTTTCAAAGGAGATGTTTGTAAACCTTGACAGACAGGCAATGGTGCCTTAAGTTACCATACATTCTAACACAGGGCGCCTATATAGGCAATGGAAAATAACTGTGTTTTATTCTGCAACAAATCACAGCTCGGGAGAGCGTGACGAGTGACGTCATTAAAAACTGCAAATTTATGACGTCACTAGTCGATTTCCTTGACGTTAGACGGTGTAACGTCATTTTCTCGCATCGAAGACGTTAGAAAAGGATGTAAATGCATGTGTTTCAGTCGTTGATTTTAGCGGGATTTCTTCTAACAATGGCGAAAAGTTGTGTGATTTTGAAGGAAACAACAACATTATTGCCAATTTTCAGCGTGTTAGAATC
Source organism: Lucinisca nassula (assembly GCA_963580285.1). NCBI lineage: Eukaryota > Metazoa > Mollusca > Bivalvia > Lucinida > Lucinidae > Lucinisca > Lucinisca nassula. Next base: position 554,772 of record CAUZLF010000048.1, on the reverse strand, counting down.
CAAATAGATCAGCTCTAGTATGTGATTTGTTGAGCAATAAATCACAGTTTGTCGGTCAGTTGTAAGTAGACAAATCACGCGCGCTACGCGCTCGTGATTTGTCTACTTTACAACTGACCTCCAAACTGTGATTTATTATTCAACAAATCACACCTAGAGCTGATTTATTTCTTAAATAAACTCGCCAATGAGCCTTTGGCTCAGGTGAGATGATAAGAGCTGTTATACACATGCTAATGTGTACCTTTCTGTGCTCTACTTGTTTAACACGTGTAGATGAGGTTGCTTCTTCTGTCTGTGTAAACACATCATCTCTGTTGATGTCTGGTGGTGGAGCAACCTTCAGTTCTGTGGCAGAGTCATCACTGTTATCTTCATCCCAGATCACCCAGTCCCTATCTACAACAGTAAAAACAGCTGAGCCGTTCACCTTATTTGCATTATCTGCTGGTTCCTAGTCTGAAGGTAATCAAAGTTGGAAAAACAGGTAACCAGACCCCCCTGACCTTGAAAGGTCAGGGGGGTCTGGTTACCTGATTTTCCAATATTGACAATGTGCAAGCTGGGAGCCAGCAAATAATGCAAATATGGTGAATGGAAACATTTTCTATCATTTTAAGGGGAATGGGAAGACCTGGCAGATTTTTCTGCCATCTTTCCAAGGGAGACAACTTTCGGGACTTTCTGTTCGCTTTTCTATAAGCCCTATCCCATGGAAAAATTCTTTCCTTTAGGAGTTGACCCCTATTGACAGGGGAGGCAAAAATACTTTTGCAGGAGTTGCCTCCCCTGAAGGTGTTCCCATTCCCTTTTGAAGGTCACTGATAAGGCTTAAGTTTTAACCCTAAATCATCAGACACCTAAACTCCTTAATTACCATACTAGGTAAAACATGAAGAAGCACAATTTACTAGCCGATGTTGTGTATAAACATCACGAAAACACGCCTATATAATTCTGACACGCTTGAACCCTACTTTTAATGTAGTAAAAATGGGGTTTACAGGAGTAAACCTTATTTTTCTCATTCTGCTCTAAAATATAATTTGTAAGTACTCGTTAGAACTACCTCATTGAGGCGGTGCTAATGAGTACCCACAATCTATATTTTGAACATAAATAAGAAAAATCTCATTATTTTTCAAATGAAAATTGTCATTTTTTGGCAGTAAAATTTACAATGTATTTAGTTTATACTAATTTATTTTAGTTCGATTGCGATAAAGCTTCAAGCTTATTGAATCGCTCTCAAACACTCATTCCGGTTGTTTTCACGCACACGTGAGAAAGAGATAGATGCAGTGGCTTTTACACCCATTTACGCCTGGGTGGAATGGAGCAGTGTCAATACGTCTCTTGCCCAAGTACAAACCTCGATACTGGTGGCCGAATTTGAACGCACAACCTCTCAATCATAAGTCGAACACGGTAACCACTGCGCTATCGAGGCTGACCATTTGTACACTCATTTATAATGAAATAGCTGGAGAAGTTGCAAAAATTGTAGACCCAGATTAGCTACAGTGTTCTGTGGCATCTCATCTGGGTTTACACTAATGGCTCCGACATATCTGTCCGATTACATATGGTAAAGAAAAGATGGTAATCTTGAACACTTCACAGTTTTCAATTCTTTTTAATGTACTTCTTGCTTCCAAAGGAACTTTTTATAGAGCTTATTCAATGGCCAAAACACAGGGATACAGACTAAGCATTTTGCTTCAGGCACCCAGATTGCCTCATATCCAAATTTTACAGTAAGTTAATAGGCATTTTTATTCGAAACTTAGGCGCCCAGGCCAAAACTTAGGCGTCTTGGGCGACTGGGCGCCTGTTAGTCTGCATCCCTGAAACACCTATACAGGGTTCATACAAAATTAGGAAAACAGAATTCCAGAACTTTTCCAGGACTTTTCAAAGATTTTCTTCATTTTTCCAGTATTCCATTTCATCGACAAAAGCAAAAGATGGCTGTTAATATTTCATGGGAAGACTCAGCCTTCTCTTTTTGGAGCACACTGTAAAGGTGTTTATGACTTCAAGGCCAATCCCCCCATGTAAGCAATGTCTATTGTATGATCACAGACTGAACAGAGTGCTTTCAGCTTGTCACCCTTTAAGGACTGAAACTATTCACTATTCTTTTTCCATTCATTTTTGTAAGTCCATCATTCTTTTTGAAAGTACATTTCCCTTTCAAGCTCATTCCTGGTTGTTTTCAACTCCCCACTAAACTTTTGTTTTGAACAGTTTTGCATTTTTGTATTTGCTGCTTTGTATATCATAGTGTAGATTATATTTTCTTGTCCTTTGGAATCATTGATTCCATTGTGGAATTTTGAAAATATCTGAGGGTCACTGATGAGGCCTTATTGGCCGAAACTAGCTAGTCTGGCCCAGAAAACATGTACACTCCATATATTTCAGTTCTGTGGTGTATTCCTTGCTTCCAAAGGATAACCCTTTTACAGAACGTATTTAGCTTCACTACAGCTGGTGTGTGGGAATGTGTGGCGGCGGTAAAACGTCTCCCTGCCCTGCATCATAGTGTTGACTATATTTTGTTGTCCTTTGGGATCATTGATTCCATTGTGGAATTTTGAAAATATCTGAGGGTTACTGATGAGGCCTAATTGGCCGAAACTAGCTAGTCTGGCCCAGAAAACATGTATACTCCATATTTTTCACTTCTGTGGTGTATTCCTTGTTTCCAAAGGATAACCCTTTTTATAGAACGTATTTGTAAGCAGTCCACTTCTGGTAATACTGATATGTACTACCTGAAACTGTTGGGGGTAGTGATAACTGCCAGGACTACTGCCGACAAAATCTGAATATAATGCCCCACTGCGATTTTTTTTACTAATTTAGCGGATCTCTTTCATTTTTTGTGCACAGAACCCATAATCAAGAATCATTTTCAAGAACCTATTGTAATTTTCAAGGAGAATTTTCAAAAATTCAAGCACCTATTGTAATTCCAAAGGAGAATTTTCCAAATTTCCAGGACAATTCTAGGACAAATTACACTTTTCTAGAATTACAGGAGTTTTCCAGGAATAAGGTCAAATTCCAGGACTTTTCAAGGTCTGTGCGAACCCTGCTATAATTCCAATGTGAAATCAAACAGCATTGTATCTGAAGTGATGTCAATAGCACTCAATTAAAAGAAGAGAAACTATTGAAAATGAAAATGTTAGAAGACAAATAAACTAGATTCAAAGACTTGGGTGTTTTTTCGCTAGGGTTTCTTTCAAAGATTGTATTGAATTTTAACGGCCCAGTCAACACTGTTTAGGTCATTTTTGAGCCAGTCAGTTTACCTATTCACACTTTACCTGGGCAGGCTTATACCTAAGCAGTTTACCAGTACAGTGTACATTCTTTCGCCAGAAACTGACAACTGCCCTTCTTGAATCAGCAGAAGGGAGAGAATGACCGTAGAAAAGATTTCATGATCATCTTCATAAAAGAATATTGCCGAACCCAGCAGGTATCGAACCTGCATCCTCCTGATCACCAGTCAGATGTTCATCCAACTGAGCTACCGAGGCCTGCATTTCTTTCAAAGAAGGCAGCTTCTACAAGGGCTAATTGATATGTTGGGAGCCTCATATTGAAGGATTTGAATTTTGTCGGACATATTGTATTATTTTTCAACATAATCCCCTTCAGAATCTATACACTTTTGTCAGCAGTGTTTAAGGGCTTCAGTGCCACTTTTATAGAAATCCTTTTCTTGGCTGTTCAGAAAGTCATCCACCGCATATATGACGTCATCAATGGACTGAAAAAGGGTGCCTGAAATAGCAGTTTTCAGTTTTGGAAATAGATAAAAGTCTGATGGAGTGAGATCATGTGAATGAGGCAGATGTTCAATCAATTTAAAGCCACAGTCGACAGTCGTGAATGGCAGCCATCACAATGACAGACTTTTGAACACGAGCATTGTCCTTATAGAACAACAAACCTTTTGTGACCTTTCTCCAGCGCTTAAGTTTAATATTTTCCCGTAACTGTGTCAGATGTGAAGCAAAGTATGTGCTATTGATTGTTTGTCTGTTTTGGAGATAATCTATCAACAGAATACCATCTGCATCCCAGAAAACCAAGACCGTAACCTTTCCCAGCTAATGGAACAGTCTTTGCCTTCTTTGGCGGGGCTGAGCCAGGGTGCTTCCATTGTTTCGATTGTTGTTTGGCCTCTGATGGATCCACATTTCATACATAGTGACAAATCTCTGAAGAAAGTTGGCAGGAGCTTCCTCAAAGAGGTTAAGATAAGCAGGCGATAATGTGCGCCTGGTGTCCTTCTGATCAACTGTCAGAAGTGTTGGTACCCATCGGGCCAAAAGCTTTCTCACTGCAAGAACCTCTGTCAGAATGGAATGTACTCTTTCCTGTGAAATGCCAACTCTACTGGCTATATATCTTTCTGCGATTCATCAGTCAGTCATAACAATATCATGGACTTTATTGACCATTTCTGGGGTTGCAACATTGACAGGCCTTCCAGGACAGGGTTATCCTCAAGGCTCTGTCTGCCGTGCTTTAATTCAGTCTACCACCTTTTCACAGTAGCATATGAAGGGGCATCTTTCCCTAGTGTTGGTACCATATCATTATGGATATCCTTAGGTGTTAAACCTTTTTTCGCAAATATTGGATCACTGCTCTTTCACAAATTTCGTCCATTTTGCAAAAGCTGCTTGTCTTGTTTACTTTAGAGTGCTACCTTGTCGATATAAACTCACCAAATGAGACCAGTCCTTGGGTATATGACCCTATATAGCCGGAGAATAGTAGGACTTAAAAAGAACATCCCTGCGTACCTCCTTCAATACGAGGCACACAATATATCAATCAGCCCTCGTAACTGAATAGTCATTCCGCCATGGCCTTTGTTAAGTTACTTACTTTTCATAATGGACATTGTCTCAGCATTGTACTCCCCAACTTTTGACATGCGTAGTTTTTCTCTCCAGTAAAGTTCATACAAATGTGCATCATCTTCTAAATCTCGCTTGAACCTTCGGATTCCTGCAGGAAGACATTATGAACTAGTACCGGTAGTAGTAATACGTTACTATATACAGTAGAACTTTGATGGCTCGAACACCGATGGCTCGTTTACCATGGATGGCGAAATCCTCTACATAAGAAATAGTGGGGGATAATTAAGGAGATTTTAGTATTTTATCTTGCAACTGTATGCTGTGTGTACTCATTAGAATTGCCTCGATGAGGCAATTCTAATGAGTACACACAGCATACATTTTCATTATAGAACACCGAAAAGATGTCTAAAAGTATCTCGTTATGCCTCCTGACAGTAACCTTAGTGGCTCGAACTACCCCTGTCTCGAACAGATTTTCGAGGTCAAAGGTGTTAGAGCCATTGAAGTTTGACTGTTGATTCTATCACAGGAGCTCGGTTGTAATTGTATTAGCTACATAAACTTTGGATTTCTACTATATGGCGTATTGATGATAAATGTTAAACATTGAGTTAGACATCAGCTGTAGTGATTTTGTAACAGATTTTATGTTTGTTCATAGGACAAAGGTAAAAATGAGCTGATTAAACAGTTATAACAACGAATATAATGGATTTTATCGAACTTAATGTGTGAAATATGTGGGTGGGGAAATCCAAAGTTTATGTAGCTCATACAATTACAACCGAGCTCCTGTGGATTCTATACTACAAGATTCACATTACATACTGGAAATCCTTATCCTGCAGAAAAAATCTGATTTAGCCGCACACATTTCTGACTATCAGCAAATCAAATTATTTTATATAATGTATTCATTCAAAGTCACAAACTGAATGACAAAAAGTAAGATCCAGATCAGATGGCTTCAGAAGCCATCTGATCTGGGGGATCTACACTGTTTGCAATGGTATGCGTTTTCGTGTTCAGCGGGATAAGGGTTAAATTACATTAATAATTTCAGGTATTTAATAACCTTTATATAGAGAAACGTGGGTATACATTATTCTCATAATTGTTGCTCGGAATGGAAACAGTTCATCTGTCTTGGGACCAAACTGGTACTATTTGGTTTCTGAATGGGCTGAGACCCCAATTTATCTCTCCTTTTCACAAAAACATTATAACTGAGATATGCACCTATTAGCACAAGATCTCCTTCAATAGGCTGCACAATCTTGTACTCAAAAACAACAGTTATCAGTGCTCTCTATTTTGCCCCTGCCCATCCGGCTTGAAGAAATAGATGGGCTGCATGATGCTTCCACGCAGAGTTGAAACCGACCTGCACACGAGTACTGGTAAACAGCTTAGAGGATCTCAACCTGCCCAGGCAAAGCGGTGTGAGTTGGACTACCCATGTTTATAAACCCTATTGGTTTCATTGGGCGGCAGGGCTTGAGATGTCATTTCATCTCAATGTCGGGTAAAAGACCCACAAAATTGGAAGCAACATCTCCAAAATGACCTTAACAGTGTTGACGGGGACGTTAAATCTGGAATCAAACAAAACAAAAATCTTTAAGCACTGGTTAGACTTACAGACTCCAAAATCTTGTGCTCAAAATTGCTGTCAACTATACTTCTTGAAAAAGTATCAGTGTGCTCCTCTATAAAAAGAATACGCACTAATTATGGAAAATGCCATACAAATCCTAAAAATTTGGACACGTTGAAGACTTGCTGTAATTCTCATAAAATTTTAACAAGTTGTTTCATGATCCAGCAAGGAGTCCAAAAAGTGCTGACAGAATTCCAAACAGTGTAGATCCTTCAGTCTGATCTGGATCTGCACCATTTGCTTAGGCCCATCTGTCTGAATTCTCAGGATCATTACGGTACAGTACTTTAGTTTCCAAACTTACCAATAGTGTGTGTTCTGGTTACAGACAGAAGTATACACCCAACAAACAAGTTCCACACAGCACCAACGACAGAAAATGCAGATCTCGATACGAACATCAGGTGACAGATGATTCTGTAGACACCGATCGTACTGCAGTGATCTTCAACGTAGACAGAATCATATGATCTATAGATATTTAAACCAGTAAAACCAAGTCCTGCAAGAATGAGCAGAGCTGCGGCAGGTACCTTGAAAAGAGTTCTGGAATGTATTCTTACGCTTGCAGCAAAATGTTTGTTCATGAGTAATTTTCCAGTAAGTCGATATGAGTATATTCCAATACAACACCAGCAAAAGCCAATAAATAAAGTTACAAAACCAATATGAACGGTGGTACCCGTATTATCACTGAGTATGTCATAGGCGGTGTACCACATGCCGAAAAATGTGTAAATAAATGCGCAAACAATGGTAAATGCAAAAAGGAGGGTGCCAACACAGGCTTTTGGACTCCGAGAACGATCAACGTTAAAGATGAGTGCTATCGTTGACCATAGCCAGCTCGGGAGCCGTCGGGACTGGGTAAAGTCTGATTTTTTCTCACAATCTGCCTTGATAGTTTCCAGAACTTCATTGTCAACTTCAACAGATGAGTCATAGTACCTTCCAACAGAACTCTCAAGAAAATCGTGTGGAGATGTCCTGGAAACAGACACAAAATAAAGATCAAGCCCATAAATAAATAAGGTGGAGCACTGCAGAAAATTCTAGAGCAGACCCCACTTTATTTTTTTTTTATTTTTCAATGAAAATAAGGCTTGACATTTCATATGAATCATCTGCCAAGCAGATGATTCACATGTAATGTCAAGCCATTTTTAAGTGAAAAAAATCCATTGAAAATTAGGGGATAACTGTACTGAAAACTGTCATTTGGGGAGGTAAATCGGAGGTTTTACGGTCGGAAATTTCGTTTTACGGCGACGCGTTAGCGGAGCCGTAAAACGTAATTTGCGATCGTAAAACCGACGATTTACCTCCCCAAATGACAATTTTTAATACAGTTATCCCCATTCTAATGCACTCTTTCGGTTGTTAAGCTAAAAATTGTACTATTTTGCATGAGGCGGCAAGCGCGGTGAGCTGCGTAAAACCAAATGCCAGCAAATGAAAAGCGACGTTACGTGATGACATCGGGTTTCCGACAGTATATCGCAGAACATACTGTCCCAAATTTTTGACGTTATCCAATCAGACGTCGCGTTACAAACACAAGTGCATTAGAATGCTCTCTATTTCACCTGCTTAGTTCTTAAAGGGTAAATCAAAATGGATAGTTGTCCTAATTTCTTGTTAGAAACAAGCCTTAAGACCTGTTTAGAATCACCTTAATGAGGCTATTCTGATAAGTGCCCACTACCTATCATTTGTTTAGAAATATGTCATGGACACTTCTTAGAATGGCCTCAAAGGGGCAATTCGAGTAAGTTCTCAACTTCTCATTATATAACTTTAACCCTTATCTTGCTGTTCACGACAACCCTATCTTTGCAAACAGTGTAGATCCAGATCAGAATCTGATGGCTTCTGAAGAAGCCATCTGATCAGGAGCTACACTGTTTGGCATTCAGTTTATGAATTTGTAGCAATAAATTACATCAAGTAATTTGATTGGCTGATAGACAGAAATGGGTGTGGCTTAAATGAATATTCAGCAAGATAAGGGTTAATGGAAAAGCAAGAAAAAACTATCCTTAACTCCTTTGAAATTCTGTCTATAAGTAGTCCTTCATGACATTACGAAAACAGGCCTATACAAATGCATTGTAAACTTTACCGCCAAAAAAACAAAACTTTTAAGATGAAAAAATGTGATATTTGTGACAGCGCACGACAAAACCTACAATAAGACTTGTGCGCCCAGTGAAGACTCAGTTCAGCCTGCACATCCACACAGTCTGATCAGAGTCTTCACTGTGTGCTCTAAGGATAGCTAAGGGCCCATTGTGCCTTCAAGCAGCAAGAGAAGTCTCTGTTTAGACTATATGGATGCGCAGGGTGATCGGATTCTTCGCTGGACGCACATGTCTTATTGTAGGTTTGTCGTGTGCTGGCTCATTTGTCTTATTTCTGCTTAAAAAAATAGATAGTGGGTACTGGTTAGAGGTGTCCACAATCTTTATTTTAGAGCAGAAACAAGAAAAAAATTAGATCTGCAGTCGATGGTATACCATCACAAATACCCGCTTTTTCTATTAATAACACTAATGACTATGTATTAGCCAGCCAAAACTACATGTAAGTTTAAAAAAGTTGCAAAGAACATTCTAACTGATAAGCAAAGTTTCAGAAGTGTAACTCTTATAGTTTAGACGATATGGCAAAGTCATACTTTTTGACCTTTGACCTTTGGGTTATGTTGAGGTCCACCTAAAGTATCCCAATTTATTCTATATTTCAATAGCCATCCAATAACCAAGTTTCAGATGTGTAACTCCAATAGTTTAGAAGATATGGCAAAGTCATACTTTTTACCTTTTACCTTGGGGTTGAGGTCACACCAAAAGTAGCCCAACATATTCTATATTCCAAGGGCCATCCAATAAGCAAAGTTTCAGAAGTGTAACTCCAATAGTTTAGGAGATATGGCAAATCATAATTTTTGACCTTTGACCTTGGGGTCATGTTGAGGTCAAGGTCACACCAAAAGTATCCAAATTTATTCTATATTCCAAGGGCCATCCAATAACCAAAGTTTCAGAAGTGTAACTCTAATAGTTTAAAAGATATGGCAAAATCATACTTTTTGACCCTTGACCTTGGGGTCAAGGTCACTCCAAAAGTAACCTGACAAGGACCATCCAATAAGCAAAGTTTCAGAAGTGTAACTCCAATAGTTTAGGAGATATGGCAAATCATAATTTTTGACCTTTGACCTTCGGGTCATGTTGAGGTCAAGGTCACAAAAAAAGTTGCTCACTGCCATCTACATTCCATGTACTATCCACATGCAAAGTTTCAAAAGTGTAACTTCAGTGGTTGCAGAGGAGATCCAATCACAAGAAACGTGACGGACGGACAGACGGACGTTCTCATGGATGTATACTTATGTGGCTATTTTTGGCAGGATTGATACTTAAGTGGCTACTTTTAGCCACAGAAAAGAAGTATTTTCAGTGTCTAACGGAATAAATCCCATAGACTTACATTGATTCTGTCCATTTACATAGCCACCAAACTATACATTTGTGGTGCGGACAGACGGACGGACTGACGCCGGAGTGAACTGTGGTACAAAAACAAAATACCCGATTTTTCTTCGAAAAAGCGGGTATAATAATTTTACCCCTGTAAACCCCAATTTTTTACTAAATAACAGTGGGGTTCAAGGGAGTCAAAATTATATATGCTTGTTTCGAGATAAAAAGTGTCATTTCAAAATTACTTCTGTGTTTGTTTGTGTGTTTTAGAGTTTACAGCCTAGTCAATGCTACTTAGGTCAAATCACGCCATTGATTCAGTTAACCTAATCATGGCTTCCCTGGGCCGACTTTTCACTTCAAGGTACTGCGTTCCTCAATATCCCTCAAAGAATGAATCACAACTGTGGAAGATAATTTTTTACTATATTCTTCTTTTTTTCATTCTCTTCGGATATCAACCACTGACATTTCAGTGTGAAGTGTCTGCTAGACATGATTCACATGAAATGCTAACCCTTATCCTGTTGAACATGACAACCCCTAACTTTGGAAACAGTGAAGATCCAGATCAGATGGCTTCCCATTCTAACTAGGAACTACACCGTTTGTCATGCAATTTGCAAACTGGATGAGTACTTTATATCAAGTAATTTGATTGGTTGATTGTCAGAAATGGGTGTGGCTAAATTAATTTATTCAGCAGAATAAGGTTAACCTGGGTTAAAGCCTGAACTGTTAATGTCTGAGAAAATACAAAGTTAGAATGTTATATAGTAGAACTGCACAACATTTATAGTGGCAGGAGTCCATTTCAAAATTTATGGGTAACAGGTTGTGTTAGCTTTATAGCTTATTTGGAAAAAATGCAAACATTGTAGGCCCTGATGAGATGCCATGTTCTGCGGTGTCTGTCTGATCTGGGCCAGAACTGTTTGCTAGTGTTTCTGGTTCAAAATAGGTTAATGGTAAACAAAGGAAATCAAGATAACTGTGGGAATAAAATGATACCATCTCATGAGAAAAGAACCATTTTCACAAAAGTGACCTACAAAGGCTCAGATGAGCCTGTGCATATGCGCAGTCTTGTTAGAGCCTTTGTTGGTTGCAGACATGCAAAAAATCATGCGTGTAGACCTATTACTGGTACAGTAGAACTTCGATGGCTCGAACACTGATGGCTTGTTTACCAGGGATGAGACTAACCCATTCTTGAGCCCCTAGAGAAATCCTCTACCTAAGAAATAGCCAGGGGTAATTAAGGAGAATTTTGCCTTTTATCTTGCAAATGTATGTTGTGTGTACTCATTAGAATCGCCTCATTGAGGTGATTCTAATGAGTAAACACAACATACATTTTTAATATAGGGCACCGAAAAGATGTCCAAAAGTATCTCATTATGCCTCCTGGCAGTAATCCTCAGTGGCTCGCACTACCCCCGTCTCGAACAGATTTTTATGGTCCCAAAGGTGTTTGAGCAATTGAAGTTCGACTGTAATTGGTTGAATGTGTGCATCTGAAAAACGTAAATTGAAGAATACTAGGAGCTGATATCTACCGTAATACGTCGGCTCAAGTGTTTTGTAAAGTATCCCCAAAAGTATATCCCACAGTGCTCTAGATAAGTTGCCATCTGTGCAGTGTTAACTTCATTCTGATCTAATACACTGCTACTGCTTACAAAAGAATGAATGTGAAGGTAATTTCTTAATGTTAAAAGATGTAAAGTTTGCTGAATTTTTTACCCCCTAAATTTGATTTCAATGCTGAAATCCAAAATTTCATTGAGTATTTTACCCCTCAAATTAAATTTCAATGCTGATTTTCAAAAATTCAATGCTGAAATACCCTTTACTCCCTCTTATCTAGAGCTCTGATCCCACCAAAGATTGGAGCTGCATTGCAAGAAAGCCTGCTTTAGCCATGCTACAGATCAGCCTGCACAATTTGATAAGCATATTTATCATATGACGTCGCGTCTGAGAGTGTAATAACGCCATGCATTATTTTCCATAATCCACTAGTGTATTCAATATGCAAATTAGCTAGATACGTTCCGTAACGTACATGAACGACGTCCTTAACGACGTCGCGTTAACTAATGGCGGAATATTGACATTTTTGTAAACAATCGCGAATAAAATGAGTTTTAAATGTCAAACTCGTTGAGGATATGGGATAAAATGCTCGGCAAAGCCTCGCATTTTATCCCTTTTCCTCAACTCGTTTAATAAATTCAATAATACATGAGCACTCATGTAAGATCCTCTATTTATCATATGACGTCGCGTCTGAGTGTAATAACGCCATGTAATAACTTCGATAATCCACTAGTGGATTAAATATGCAAATTAGTTAGATACGCCCCATAACGTTACACGAACGACGTCCTTAACGATGTTGTGTTTACTAATGGCGGGATATTGACATTTTTGTTAAAAAATCGTGAATAAAATGCATTTTAAAAGTCATATGATAAATAGAATCTTGCATTTGTGCTCATGTATTATTAAATTTATTAAACTCGTTGAGAAAAAGGGATAAAATGCTCGGCAAAGCCTTGCATATTATTCCTTTTCCACAACTTGTTTAATTAATTCAATAATACTTGGGCACTCATGAAAGATCCTCTTTATCTGCACAATGATTGCTTATCAGGCTGGATACAAAATTTCTTCAACCCTAGTGGTTTCTACAGGCAGTAGGGAATACCGGATAAAAGTCCCACAAAATTGGAAGCCATCTCCAAAATTACCTGAATACTGTTGACTGGGATGCAAAACCTCAAAACAAACAAAACATAATCCCTTGTATGAAACAACTTCAAGGTCTTCTTTACATACCAGCAAGCTGCAAAACCTCTGGCGAGACTGCACTTATGCGCAGCTCATCTAAACCATTGCTGGTCATCTCTGCGATAAGTACCCTCTTCTCATAATCTGGATTAACCCTTATCCTGCTGAATAAATTAATTTGACAACACCCATTTCTGACTATCAACCAATCAAAAACCCTTATCCTGCTGAATAAATTAATTTCGCCGCACCAATTTCTGAACATCAACCTATCAAAATACTTGATATAATACTCCATTCAAATTCACAAACTAACTGACAGTGTAGATTCAGAAGCCATCTGATCTAGATCTACACTGTTTGCAAAGATAGTGTTTGTCAACCAATCAATCAAAATACTGGATATAATGTTTCATTCAAATTCACAAACTAATTGACAACCAGTGTAGACTCTGATCAGATGGCTTTTTTGAAAGCCATCTGATCTGGATCTACACTATTTGTAAATATAGCGGTTGTCAACTGGTCAACTGATCAAAATACTCCATTCATTCAAATTCACAATCTAATTGACAGTGTAGATCCTTATCAGATGCCATCTGATCTGGATCTACACTGTTTGCAAAAGTAAGGGGTTGTTGTTATCAGAAGGATAAGAGTCAAGATGATAATATGTCTCTTTCAAGTGCAGTCAAGAGCTGTCCTCTCAAAGAGGTCAATATTGGGGTTAAATCCAATCTAGTCATATACTGATAACATTGTTTTTATTTAAAAAAAAAAGGAATTTGTTTTACAGCCCTTTTAGACTTTATGACTGTATGTATTTGAGGTGAACGATAATGTACAGAATATACACGCTGGCATACATCACGATAACAAGTCCGTGAAACGAAGACCCCTCTAAACCCCATTTTATATATAGGGAAAAGTGGGGTGTAAGGGGGTAAACATTATCTGTCTTATTTTTGCTCCAAACCATAGATTGTGGGTACTCGTTAGAACCGCCTCATTGAGGCGGTTCTAACGAGCACCTACAATCTATGCCGAAAGCAGAAATTAGAAAGATGTTATCATTTTTATCTAATATATGTAACTTCTGACACCATGTTGGACGCCATTATTTTACACGGCCATGTTTTCCTAATGGTTACCCAGTAGTTCTTCAAAGCATTGTGTTAGCTGAACAAACCCACAAGTTGCCAAAAACTTCAGATGGTTCAGAAATATTGTGTATGTGTGTGTGTGTGTGTGTGTGGGGGGGGGGGGGGGGGGGGGGTTTCAGCCCTTTCAAGATTATTTCACTTATGCCTTCCTCATCTTAATCTGTCAGAGGTGAACGAAATACACCTGCTGGTTTAGAAAGCACAATATCTAATACACGGGCATTTTTGCTGCAAAATGTGAGCACCTTATCAGGGTTGCCCCCTCTGGAAACAAACTGCTTTCTTATAGAATGTGCTGCAACCTACAGGGGGACACAAAATCTTTTGGATTCTCTCAAAAAAAAGTACACCACAACCTCTTTATAACACTATTAATGGGGTCCAAAGCAGAAAATGGGTTAATTAAACCAAACAAAACTGTGTAGATTATATAGAACTAGAAAAAGTGTCCATAGGACACGGATGCCCCCGCCAAATGCCATTCATAAAAAATTTTACAAATGTACATCAAATCAATCATAAAATATATGCATCAAGGGCAGATAATCCAAAAACCAAAAATGCAAGAGTTGTCTTCCTTGTTCATGACACATCGTCTCAGTGTGATGAATGCACCTGTGAAGTTTCATGAATATATTCCATACGGTTTAGGAGTTATGGCCCGGACACGATGTCGGGACGGACGGACAAACGAACGGACGGACAGGGGTAAAACCTAATGCCCTTCCGCTATTCTCTGAATAGGCGAGGGCATAAAAATGACCATTTATGGTCATTTTTCTATATAATCTATACATTTTTTGAATCCATCTTAAAACCGTGTTATATGCAAAACCATGTTATAATGAACCATGTTATAATGAGGTCGTGATGCAATGTCAGTATAACAATATCTTTGTATTAAGACACTTAACTGTACTCAGACCTGCCTATTTCCACACATATTGCGTACTGCACAACTAAAGATACTGTTCTGCAGAATGTGGCATACTTGTAGAACATGGTTTCTGATCTGGGCCTGCACTGTTTGCCTGAGTCCATTTTCAAGGTTATTGTCTTAAATAGACTTTTGCAATGCTCCAGGAGTCCAGGGTGAGCACAGTATTGTATGTGAAGAAGTAGTAGGACTAGTTTTAATATTTCCTGATGATGCACATATGTACAAATGTATATATAAAACTTACCTTTCGATTCTAGAATTACGATTTGATATGTTTCCATCCCTCGTTTGTGTCATATGATCAGATCTCACGGAGATACTGGCTGGTGGAAAACGATCAAGTTCTGCTGCTGACTTCTGAAATAACATAAACCTGTGACATGTTTGTCATTCTAACACTGGTCTCCTGTATGGCCATTAGCCAACAATAAAATCTAGCGATGTATTGAATGATAAATCACTGGGTGGAAGTGTGCGACGCAAAGAGCCGTCTTTTTTCATCCCGTTTAATGATATCATTCATTGTTACCTTAACGTTAGATGGTGTAGCGTCATTTTCTTATAAAACAGGTAAAGGCATGTTATACACTCAGTTATATTGGCGGGATTCCTAAGATAGGGAGAATCTTGAGGACTCAATATCATACATGTATTCATCCACTTTAAGCTCTAGTGCCATGATTTAATATTGAGCGCTATACAAGGTTGGTCGGTAAATACCGGTGGTGGGAATTCCCACTGGTATTTACCGGTAATTACCGTCCTGGGAAATTCTCCAAATTTCAGCAAAAGTGGGAAATACTGGGAAATAGTGGGAAATATGATTTTTGTTCAGTTATTTCATAGAAAAACACTATTAATATTTGTGTAATTTCATTGAAATAATGAACAGTATGCCTCCCCATACATATGTCATAAGTCTGCTTTTACTCAACCAAACACAAGCATAAATATAAAGTGATCTGTTGTTATGTAGGGTGCAGAGAGTTGTTTAAAATCACTCATATGCTTAAGAAGATAAAATATCATAATGATCCCAATATTTGGGACAGACATGCCTGGGCAAACAATGCAGACCCAGGTCAGAATCACTTAGCTTCTTTAAGAGAGTTGCCAGTGGAACTACATGTTTTGTATGCTTTAGTGTCACGGTTCAATTTGGATATTTGAATTTTTAGGATGTTAACACAAGAAAAAGGTTTGTTTGCAAGTTTGTCAAATAATCATACTTCTAATGCTAAAAGGTGTGATAATCTAATTGTTTGTTTGAGACAGGTATTAAAAGAACACAGTTAATTTAAGCATGAAAGGTGTCTAATTATCTACAGATATTCACCTAAGTATTAAAATCACATGTATTTGCAAGTCAAGGGAAATAGCTGAAAGTTAAAAACTAATATTTTAGAATCACGTTTGAAAATAAATATACATATTCTACATGAAGGCAAGGGACTAATGATCTTTCAAGTTATTCTATATAAAAAGGGCTGGAAAATTCTTCAAAATTTAACTTGTCCTACATGACTAAGTGCATGTAAACTTTGGTAAATGTCATAAGGACTAGACAAACTTTTTACTTGTCCTTCAATTTGTTTTTGTCATTGCAAGCAGACAAGTGGAATTTTCAAGCCCTTTATGAACTTGAAATAATTTTGCTTTCAAATAGCTAGGTAGTTAGGGTAATATTAAGGAGTCTCAGTTGGTACCACCTGTGTAAATATATATTTCCCAGTATTTCCCGGGAATTCCCTGTATTTCCCGGGAATTCCCTGTATTTCCCGCCGTCCAGGGAAATATGAGTATTTCCCGCTTTTTTGCCAACCTTGGCGCTATATCACTGTTTGTCGGTCAGTTGTAAGTAGACAAATCACTTGTGCTACATGCTCATGATTTTATCTTATTTACAACTGACCTCCAAACAGTGATATATCACTCAATAAATCACTGTTAGAGTTGATCTATGTCTTAATTATGGAAGATATGTTAAAATTTAAGCGAATATACAGGTATAATAAAGCTAAAAGGCTTTATAACATTGTTCATTTTAACATGGTTTTGTATCTACCGTAATGATCATAAGTACTGGGACAGACAGGCCCAAGCAAACAGTGCAGATCCAGATCTGACTGCAAGTCTGATCAGGGCCTGCAGTTTGCCATTCCGTCTGCACCTCTTGAGACTTCTTGCTGGATCATGAAACAAACTTGTTAAAATTTTAGGAGAATTACAGCAAGTCCTCAACGTCTCATAATTTTTAGGGTTTTTACTGTTACAGGATTAACCCATTGTATGGGAGAAACCCCTAAAGGGGAACTTTGGCAAACAGTGCAGGCCCAGATCAGACACCGCAGCCCAGGGCATCTTATCAGGACCTGTACTAGTTGCTAACAGAATTTTCTGTCAAAAATAGAATAAGAATGAAAAAATAGGCCTGACACCCATTATATGGTGCATTTTCTCACATCTCCAAAATGGCTACTTTTCTGATGAAAATCTGTCATATTTTTCTTATTTATACTTCAAATATAGGTTGCTTTTTTAGAACCGCCTCAAGGAGGTGGTTCTAATGAGTACCCACAACCTATGTATTGGAGCATAAATAAGAAAAGTATTGTATACCCCTGTAAACCCCAATTTTCTCTATATAAAGTGGGGTTTAGGGAGGTGTTCATTTCACAGACTTGTTCATGTGATGTACAGATAATCTTCTCAGGCAATACTCTGGCCTCACAGTGATGAGACTAGCTGGGCTATATTCTATAAAAAAAAAAAAACGTAACCTGGATTTCCTACAAATCAATGATAGTCATGTGAACATCAGCACTCAATTCATTAAACCCTTTTGTACCAAATGGAATCTTCCACCTTACATATGACAGGTGTCCATTTCGTAATTAAGGGTTGTCAGGTTGTGTTTTCTTCAAAATTTATTCGGAAAATGGCTTCACTTTTCGCAAACAGTGTAGGCCCTGCGGCGTCTGATCTGGGCCTGCACTGTTTGCCAAGGTACCCCTTTAGGGGTTTCTGGTACTAAATGAGGTAAGAGCTTCTGTACATGCTTAGTAACTTTGGGTCGATTGACAATCAACTCAGAAATGACCATTCACTTAACCCTTGTCCTGCTGAATATTTACATATGCCACACCCATCACCGATTATCAACCAATCAGATTACTTGATGCAAATTATTGCAACAAATTCACAATCTGAATGGCAAAAAATGTAGATCCTGATCAGATGGCTTCGTCAGAAGCCATCTGATCTGGATCTACATTGTTTCAAAGATAAGGCATATCCGGGATTAGCAGGACAAGGGTTAACATGTTTCTGCAAAAAACATGACCCCAACAACAGTGTTACATAGATGATATACTTGTTTAATACAAGCCCAGTAAACACAATTTTATTCATTTCGAGCTAGATACACTTTTCCTTGGCAGGCTTAATATATGTGAGAGGTTTAACTGTTACAGTATAGTGCACATTCTTTCACTAATGTATGTTTAGTGTATGTTTGGCCCTCATCCGGCTGAACAGTGCAACCAAACCCTCAAATGCAAACAGTGCAGATCCAGATCAGATGGCATCTGATCAGGAGCCACACTTTTTGTCATGCAGTGTTTTAATTGAACAAATGCAATATATCAAATAATTCGATAAGTGGGTAGTCAGAAAAGGGGGTGGCTAAATTATCTATTCAGCAGGTCAAAATAGTCGCCCCCGCCCATAGGGGCTTGGAGAAATATATGGGCTGCATGATGCTTCCACGCAGAGCTGAATCCGGCCTGCACACTAGTACTGGTAAACGGCTTAGATCCAACCGCTCAGAGGATCTAAGCCTGTCCAGGAACCCCGGTGCGAGGCTGACCGTCCATGCTAATAAACCCTATTGGTTACATTGGGCGTCAGGGCTTGAGATGTCATTTCATCTCAATGCCGGGTAAAAGTCCCACAAAATTGGAAGCAGCGTCTCCAAAATGACCTTTACAGTGTTGACGGGGACGTTAAACCTAAATTCAAACAAACAATCAAACAAACAGGTCAAAGTAATGATTAAAATTCTCTCTTTTACTCACCTCTGCCTCGTCGAAGCTTTGTTGATAACTCTGTTCCAGCTCATCGTCATGTAGAATAGACGATGTGTCAACATCGACAGTAGGGTAAGCTGACATCTGTCTTTACAGTACAGCAAAATTTAATTTTTTGATATTCATAACAACAATAAACAGATAAACAGTGATAAATTTTGACAGGAGGCGGGTGTTTTGTGATACTAATTGCTTATTATCTCCCTTACACGGATGGGTAAAACCCGAAGCCTAGAACTATTCTGGAAGTTACCTCCCCTCGTTCGCTCTGTTAAGCGAGCTTTGATCAGGTCACAGGACATTGACGTTTTTTTTTTTTTTTTTTTTTTTTCTCCTATTACTGCTACTCGCTCACATCTGAGCATTACTAGCAGGATTTCCTGGGCGGTAACCAGTACTATTTTTTTAAGCAATGTGGATGAAATGCCTTGCTCAAGGGCACAACACTTTGGTCAGCTCGAACCCGCAACCTCTTGATCACAAATCCGATGCAT
The DNA here is from genome assembly GCA_963580285.1 of Lucinisca nassula. Lineage (NCBI taxonomy): Eukaryota > Metazoa > Mollusca > Bivalvia > Lucinida > Lucinidae > Lucinisca > Lucinisca nassula. Next base: position 535,248 of record CAUZLF010000048.1, on the reverse strand, counting down.
TTCATCAAGAATTTCACCATTAAACCTAAAACAAGCCTAAATCCGCCTATTCTCTTATTAAGCACCGCTTGCTTGTGTGACGAGTCAATATTTCATTGTGTTCTGTTCTATTCTGTTGCTACGGCATTCGTAGTTACTTCCCTTTGTAAACAAACCGAAAGTACAAATCGAAAGTAGATTTACCTGTGGAAGAAAATCAGCAGAAAGGTTACTACCCTAGCTTAATTGTTTATTTATTCGACAAGTCCTTTGTTACATAAAATGCAATTAATAAATATAGTTTCTTCGGCATAATTCAATGACAAAGTAGGGATAAAACGAAGAAAATCAAGTTACATCATGCAGACGCTTATTAGGCCAAATTACATACACGGGCGCTTTTTAACCATGTACAGGTAATAGTCGATGGTTTCCGTCTGCATTCGGGAACTCCCGGGAATCGAAAAGAACTCTGGGACTGGTCACGTGATACTGGAGTATAAAAAGGCCTGCTCCAGCGTTAAGAGTTCAGTTTGCTGTTGGCTTTCAAAGGAGTCACATTAAAAGAAGAAGACATCGCTAAATATTTCAATAAGATTATTCAACATTGGAACTTTGGGTCGAATTGCAGAGAATACAGGCTTCTGTCTCTGGTCGGGCTCATCGGAGTCTAACTGTTGGTTTTCTTTTGCTCCAGCATTTCAGTGGTTTCTTGCTGTCGAGTCCTCACCGTTGTCTCACCTCTGTGGTTATTTGATTTCTGTGTTCACGGAGATGTTGCACTGATGAGTTAGGAGGCATTCATGCGGACTGAACAAATTATTTGTCTAAATCGCGGCGGAAGTAAGGGCGAGGATTGTGGCCACGTAAAATCGATTTAAGCCCCCCAGTGGAAATCTTCCACTGACCGTTCCAAGGCGGCTCTTCCGTGGCGATTTATTTATGTTGTTGTTGGTTACTTACTGTGTGTATCACTTGTGTCTTTTAATTTTGGATGGCCATATGGCCATTTTGTGGGAAAGTAACTGTCCATATGGCCTTCCTTTGTTTAGGTTTCCATTATGGTCTGGTCGCTTAATGTTTGTATTTCTTTCCCTTTGGTGTCTTTTATGGATGGAGTAAGTTAATTGTATCAATTCCTGATCTTTGTTTTACTTCTACTTTCCTATTGATGAAATGCCGTCATAGGAAGTTTTCCTCTATTGATGAAGTGCCGTCATAGAGGACTGTTAAATCTGCAGTAGTTGCCCGGGTCGCAGCAGTTATAGTCTTCTTGGGGAGAGCGAGTGTCTCAGACCAAAGGCGTTAGGTCTGGGAACTATCAACAAACAGGCCATATAGTTTAGGAACAAAATAACATTAGCCTGGGGAAGTTGCAACCATAGGCCAAAGATATAGAGTGGGACAAAAGCATCGTAATTAGGTCTCAGAAACAGTCCGAGACAATAAGGCTAAGGCAAGCTTTATGACAATTGATGTTGTTTCTCTGTGATTTCTTGATTTATTTCATATGTTAATCATTTTACTTAATCATTGGTACAATCAATAAGGCAAAGTAGCCATCGGAAAATTCAATATAAACATTTTTATGCAAGTAGCATTAAACCTAATGAATTAACTGTTTGCCAAGCAGGCATAAGACTAAGTAGCTCGATACACGTTACAAAATTGGTGGCAGCGACGGGATAAAAAGGTAACATCTCCATTACCGCGAACCTTGATGACTAGTAGTATGGACCGCCACTTTGGTTCCCAATCTGAAACTGATAGTAGGCACTTTGGATACGAAACATATAGTGGTGCCGGGTATAGGTCTGGTAGCTTGTCCATGCCAAAGTTACAGACTGTGAACAGCAAAACAGAGGTAACAAGGCTTCAGTCTGAGATTTCGTTGCTCGAGCAGCAACTGCATGACATAGAGGAACAAATGTTTGGCCTCGAAAAAACAGAAAGATGCTCACCAGCCCCAAGCAAGGGAGATGCGAGGCAAAAGAGACTCTTACCCTCAATTCCAAAGGGTCTACAGCCAGGTAAGCCTCAAAGGTTTGTTAGTCCTTCTGAAAGCCAGAGAAAAAGACTTACAGAAAAAGACATCCAGGGGGACTACAGCAAAGGTAACATTTCTGTTAATACACACGTTAGGTCTCAGCCCATGGCATCGACCCCTAAAGCTGAAGCTGAACCCCGCTTTGAACCGAATTTGACATTTTTAAATAAGGATGGGTGTAAGGAAAGCATAAGACACCCTAACACTAAGATCAAACCTGCCACATTTGACGGATCAGGTAACTGGTTAGATTATAAAGCTCATTTTGATGTCTGTGCTAAACTCAATGGATGGTCAGAGACAGAAAAAGGTTTGTACCTTGCGGTATCACTCAGGGGCCAGGCGCAGGGAGTATTTGGTAATATTGCCAGTGAATCACATGAATACTCGGAGCTTGTCAAAGCACTAGAAGAACGCTTTGCTCCTCCGAATCAGACTGAGCTTTACAGGGTTCAGTTGCGTGAGCGTCGACAAAAAGCATCAGAAACACTTTCTGAGCTTGGTCAGGATGTTAGAAGGCTGACGAATCTGGCCTATCCAACTGCACCGTCTGACTTAAGAGAGACCCTTTCAAAAGAACAGTTTATTGACGCACTTGTTAGCTCAGACATGCGCTTAAGGATCAAACAGGCCAGGCCTGAGAATCTAAACGACGCTGTTCGACATGCCGTCGAACTTGAGGCATTTAATAGGGCTGAACGGAAACACCTGGAGAACCATGGATACATGCGATCTACAGGTGAGAAAGTACCTGATGAGCAGGATAGTTTGAAGAACGGTCTGGAATCACTACAGAAAACGGTCTCAGATCTATGTAAATCTGTCGAAAGCTGGAAACCAAAGAATGAAAATGGGCAAAATAGGCAAGACAGATATATTGCAAGAGACCAGAGGTTTCCTAGGAGGAAATGTTATTTGTGTGGTTCAGACAAACATCTCAAGTTTAGATGTCCCCAGAATCCCAGGAACAAAGATACAGCATCTGGTGAAACGAAACAAAACGACAGCAGTCATCAAGCACAGTATGTAGCATCTACAAATTCAGGTCTGTATGCGCAGTGCAGGGTGAATGATATAATGATAGACTGTCTCATAGACACAGGAGCGACACTTTCAATTCTGTCTTTGAAGACTTGGGATCTTATCACTCGGTCAAGCTGCGGTAAGCTCGAGCCATTTCAACCTTCGATATTTACAGCGTCTGGGAATCGAATAGATGTTAAAGGAAAGGCATCAGTAATGATAGAGCTTTGTGGTGTGAAAAGTGTTGTAAAAATCATAGTCGCAGACATTGATTTGGACGCCATCATGGGATTGGACTTTTTGAAAGCAAATGATTGTCAATTAGACATAGCAAATGATGTTTTGAAAATCAAAGACCGGCAATGTAAACTTAGTCTTACGGGGAAACTAGGGTGTTATAGGGTAACTGTTTCCGAGAACATTGAAATACCATCTAGGTCCGAAATGATTATAGAGGGCAATGTAGAAGTTCCACCCATTAGAAAATATGACCTTGGTATCATCGAGCCTACAGAACAATCATTTCAAACAGGGAAGGGGCTTGTGGCCAGGGCTTTAGTGCACACAAATGAAAAGATACCCTTGAGGATAATTAATCTTAGCAATGACAGCGAAAACATTTATCCCGGAACACATGTCGCAAATTTAAGCTTTGTCTCCAGCGTATGTGATTCCAAGAAGAACGAAACAAAATGCGCTAGTATTACAAAGGTTCCACCTCATTTATCCGACCTGTATGAAAGAACCACAACTGGACTTACCAAGAAACAATGTGACGAGGTGGCAAAACTCCTGATCAAACATAAGTCTACATTTTCAGAATCAGATGATGATTTAGGTAGGACAGGTGTCATCAAACACAAGATTTCCACTGGGGAAGCTCAGCCTATCAAACAACCAATCCGTAGACTGCCTATTCAGATGAATGAAGAAGCTGATAACCAGATAGAGGAAATGTTGAAAAAGGATGTCATTGAGGCTTCATCTAGCCCATGGGCAAGTGGCATTGTCATGGTCAAAAAGAAAGATGGAACCAAGCGGTTCTGTGTGGATTACAGAAAGGTGAATGACGTGACACAAAAGGATGCATACCCACTGCCTCGAATAGATGACTCGCTTGATCAGCTTTCTGGGGCGCAATGGTTCTCTTGTCTTGATCTTAATTCAGGCTACTGGCAAGTTGAAGTCGACGGACAGGATAGGCAGAAAACTGCGTTTGCGTCTAGGAAAGGCCTCTTTCAGTTCAAGGTCATGCCATTTGGCCTCTGCAATGCACCGGCAACCTTCGAGCGACTGATGGAAACGGTGCTGGCTGGCCTCAACTGGAAGATATGTCTCATATACCTAGACGATATAATTGTTATGGGAAAGACGTTTGATGAAATGATCTCCAATTTAGATCAGGTTCTCGAAAAGTTACAAGAAGCCGGTTTAAAATTGAAGCCAAGGAAGTGTCAGCTCTTAAGTAAGGAAGTAGAATTTTTGGGTCATATAATATCTCAAGAAGGTGTTAAGACAGATCCAAAGAAAACTCAAGTAGTTCGAGACTGGCCAAGACCCGAAAATATTCATTCTTTAAGATCTTTTCTTGGGTTCTGTAGCTATTACAGGCGCTTTATAAAAAACTTCTCTGCACTTGCAAAACCCCTTCATCGACTGTCTGAAAAAGGTCAAAAATTTATTTGGTCTGATGATTGCAATAACGCTTTTGAAAGTCTGAAGTCGAAACTGGTAGCATCGCCTGTGTTGGCACATCCCGACTTCTCTAAGGAATTCATCATTGATACAGATGCTAGCGATGTGGCAATTGGAGCTGTATTATCACAGAAGATTGATGGCCAGGAACATGTGATCGCCTATGCTAGCAGAACACTAACCAAATCAGAAAGACGATATTGTGTAACTAGAAAAGAACTGCTCGCACTTGTTCATTTTGTCAAGTACTTCAGACACTACTTGTATGGTAAACCATTCACGATCAGGACAGACCATGGCTCGTTAAGATGGCTTATGAATTTTAAAAATCCAGAGGGCCAAATAGCCAGATGGCTTGAAGTTCTCTCCTCATATAATATGAAAATTGAACATCGCCCTGGTCGACTTCACCGCAATGCTGATGGTCTCAGCAGGATTCATTGTAAACAATGTGGAAAACAAGATGAGGCCGAGGAAGGTCTAAGTGTGAACACAGTATATCCTATCATAGCGACAAATCAAGAAGCTGAGCTCGAAGATATTCAATGTGCTCAAGAAAACGATTCTGACATATGCCTAGTAAAATCTTGGGTTACCTCTGACAAAAGACCAGAATCTAAGGAAATCGCCCATGAAGGATATTTCTTGAAGTCATTATGGAGTCAGTATGCACGGTTAGCAATTCAGGATAACATACTGGTGAGAAAATGGGAGGTACTGGACACAGACATAGTGTATTGGCAAGCAATTGTACCGTTAGCACATCGCAGACTAATTCTGAAGTACAGTCATGATATAAAGGCTTCCGGTCATCTAGGGATTCGCAAAACGCTGAGTAAAATTCGCCAGAGGTATTATTGGCCTGGGCTACAAAATGATGTGAGGTCATATGTTTCAGGATGTGAGAAGTGCATGAAGAGGAAAGGCCCAACAAAGACTAAAATGGCCCCAATGCAAATAGTTCGTTCAGGATATCCAATGGAAAGACTTGCAGTGGACATTTTAGGAGAATTCCCCCAAACAGAAAGAAGAAATAAGTACATTCTCGTCGTGGGAGATTATTTTACAAAGTGGATGGAATGCTTTCCTATGCCAAATATGGAAGCATCAACAATTGCGAGAATCCTGGTCGATGAAGTTATTTCAAGATTCGGCGTCCCGAACAAGATTCACTCAGACCAAGGGGCACAGTTTGAGTCATTTATTTTCGGAGCTTTGTAGATTATTGCAGATTGAAAAGACGAGAACGACACCATATCATCCACAGTCTGATGGTATGGTGGAAAGGTTCAACAGAACGTTAATAGCAATGATCAGCATGTACGTTGACGATAATCATAGAAACTGGGACGAACAGATACCTTATGTCATGATGGCATATAGGGCGACAGAACATGAAACAACTGGCTTGTCCCCGAATATGTTAATGCTTGGGCGAGAAACATCAACCCCGCTTGACATTATGTATGAAATGCCATCATCGATAAAGCCAATACCTACAAATAGGTGGGCTTGGGAACTGCGAGAACGACTAGAATCAGCCCATAGACTTGTAAGACAAAATACAGGTGAGTCTATGAAAAGGCAAAAAATGTACAGGGACAGGAAAATTTCCTTTGAAGCCTTTGACCCTGAAGACAATGTGTACGTATTCTTTCCTACTAGAAAAATTGGCTGTTCACCAAAATTTACGGGCTTTTGGAGGGGACCTTTTCAGGTAAGTGAGAAAGTTTCTGATGTCCTATACAAGGTCAATTGTGGACGCAATGGCTCAGGGTCCATTATCCATTGTGATAGGATGAGAAAGGTTAAAAAGCAGGTATTAGCAGGGGAAGTCCTTGAAGATGAGATAGCCCTTAGTGATGGTAACGATGTGGAAGCTGAACAGACTGAGATACAGGTAACTGACCAAAACGACATTGAAATCTCTGATGAAAAACGCATACGGCGAAAGCCTTTTTGGGCAAAAGATTATGTTCTTTCTGCTTGCAGGTCCGTTATGCCTCTTACAAAGACAACAGAAAGAAAACACGTGGTTTGTCCAGTCTGCAAGGAATTGGTAACCAAGAATGATTTCAGTAATCATGTTGTGAAATGTGCAACAAACAGGCTGGAATGTGACAAGTGTGATGCCACATTTAAGAGTAAACCCTATCTGGCTAAACATTTAAAAGCAAAGCATGACCTAAAGTGCAAGGCAGCTGGAAAAGACGCAGACAAGGTTAAAGATGTTGACAATCAGAATGATAAGGAGGAGTGGGACAATGATCCAGATATTGACATTGGGGAAGCGCAGAAAGAGAAAGACATAGAAAGCAGTGAACTTGTGAAGGGTAGGGTGATAAGGAAATCAACCATCCCTCTCCCTGTGACCGCTCCAAAGAAAAGTAAGACTGCAACTCAAACATATGCGGAGTTTGAGGCAGAAAAGAAGAGAAATACAGAGATGAAAGAAACAGGACACAGTGTTTCCCTGGACCATGATAAAAGTATTTCAAGAGAAAGGTCAGTTTTGGAGAAACAAGCTGTTGTAACTGTGACTGTAAAGAATCACAATGTTGTTTCTCAGGAGATAGTCATTCATGATGAAGGAGAAAAAGTTCATACCACGTTTGACATTCTTAAGACAGGAGATCAGAGAGAGGAACCTGTCCTGAACTTAGGCCGCTTTCTCCCTGACAATGCAATTATCAGGCCAAGGGATATTAACTGCAGGAGAATACTTTCCAAAGATGGAGGAAGTATTTCGTTTGACTTTAAATATGAGACCAACTGATATGTTAACCTTTACATAAAAGTATAAATAAGAGTTAAAAGGCCAGACATTATACTATGCTAAAGGTCAGGCAACCTTGAGATTATTCGTGAAAGCACACAATAATAAAGATGTGTTGAAGTATTTTATTGTTTTAATTGAGTTCATAAAGGCTTATTCATGCGAGACGCATGTACCCGGAGGCGTGGGTAATGTGACGAGTCAATATTTCATTGTGTTCTGTTCTATTCTGTTGCTACGGCATTCGTAGTTACTTCCCTTTGTAAACAAACCGAAAGTACAAATCGAAAGTAGATTTACCTGTGGAAGAAAATCAGCAGAAAGGTTACTACCCTAGCTTAATTGTTTATTTATTCGACAAGTCCTTTGTTACATAAAATGCAATTAATAAATATAGTTTCTTCGGCATAATTCAATGACAAAGTAGGGATAAAACGAAGAAAATCAAGTTACGTCATGCAGACGCTTATTAGGCCAAATTACATACACGGGCGCTTATTAACCATGTACAGGTAATAGTCGATGGTTTTCGTCTGCATTCGGGAACTCCCGGGAATCGAAAAGAACTCTGGGACTGGTCACGTGATACTGGAGTATAAAAAGGCCTGCTCCAGCGTTAAGAGTTCAGTTTGCTGTTGGCTTTCAAAGGAGTCACATTAAAAGAAGAAGACATCGCTAAATATTTCAATAAGATTATTCAACATTGGAACTTTGGGTCGAATTGCAGAGAATACAGGCTTCCTATTGATGAAATGCCGTCATAGGAAGTTTTCCTCTATTGATGAAGTGCCGTCATAGAGGACTGTTAAATCTGCAGTAGTTGCCCGTGTCGCAGCAGTTATAGTCTTCTTGGGGAGAGCGAGTGTCTCAGACCAAAGGCGTTAGGTCTGGGAACTATCAACAAACAGGCCATATAGTTTAGGAACAAAATAACATTAGCCTGGGGAAGTTGCAACCATAGGCCAAAGATATAGAGTGGGACAAAAGCATCGTAATTAGGTCTCAGAAACAGTCCGAGACAATAAGGCTAAGGCAAGCTTTATGACAATTGATGTTGTTTCTCTGTGATTTCTTGATTTATTTCATATGTTAATCATTTTACTTAATCATTGGTACAATCAATAAGGCAAAGTAGCCATCGGAAAATTCAATATAAACATTTTTATGCAAGTAGCATTAAACCTAATGAATTAACTGTTTGCCAAGCAGGCATAAGACTAAGTAGCTCGATACACGTTACACTTGTAAGAATATAAGTGGATTTAGGCCACTGTGAGGGCTCTTTTAAGTTTTCTGGTGAAACGTCAATGTCCTGTGATTAGGTCGCTGTCATGTAGTGCGGGACTAAGCCTAGAGCTTGCTCATTTGAATATTAGTAGTCGTTTAGTATTCATTGTCTGCGCAAAAAATATCCTCGAAGTTTGAGGACAGAGCGCTACCATACTACGATATTGGCCAAGTCGTGGGGACTGATCATGAAAGAAATGTTTCCCCTCACAACTAAAAAGAACACAGACAACACTAATTTACAAAAAGGATAACCCTTTTATTCCCCAAAAATTATCGCCCTATTAGTATCTTACCATCATGATAAAAAATTTATGAGCGGCTTCTTAGTGACCAACTTACAGTCCACTTTAGTAAAATCTTTGACAATCACCTTTCGGCCTTTCGAACCTCGTATGGCTGCCAAACAATTAACCTTGCTTCGCATTTTGGAAGACTGGAGAGCAGCTTTGGATAAAACCTAATATGTTGGTGCCACCCTGATGGACCTGTCTAAGGTCTTTGATTGCTCCCCCACCCATGACCTGATTATTGCGAAACTGATCAGAGTGCATGGGGTCTCAGTCAGTTCGTGTAGGCTTATGGCTATATAGCTACCTCTCAAATAGAACGCAGAGGGTTAAAATTGGAAATATTGTCAGCTCCTGGACAGAGATTTTCAAGGGATTCCCTCAGGGTTCAATCCTTGGGCCTCTCATATTCAAAGCTTTGTCAATAATATCTTCTACTTTATTACATTTTCGAAGATATACAATTATGCTGACGACAACACTATTGCATACTGGCACAAGGAACTCGACATCCTAAAAAAAAACTCTCGAAAGTGAAATCCTCACACTAATTGATTGGTTTAATTTCAATCAAATGCAGGCAAATCCTGATAAATTTCAGGCTTGTTCTGCAGAAAACTTTCGATCAGATGAAGCATGTCAATGTGGGCGAAGTCGAGATTCCCTGTGATGAACATATCAAACTCTTAGGTGTCGAGCTGGACTTCATGCTCAGTTTTGATATTCAAATTAAGAAGATCTGCATGAAGGCAGCCCGACAGCTCAATGTTTTGCGAAGACCCAGCAAATTCTTGACAATGGAAACAAGATTATTAATTTTAAATATTTTATAAAATCCAATTTTTATTACTGTCCTCTTATTTTGGCATTTTTGCAGCAAGACAAACACAAAAATAGAAAAGCTTCAACACTGGGCTCTAAGGGGTGCTTTTACTGACTACACTTCGAGCTATGAAGAGCTTTTATAGAACATATTTAATCGGTGTGAAGCTACCTACCCTTCATATGAGCAGACTGCGTTGTATTGCTGCAGAAACGTGCGAATGCATAAACAGCATACCTCAGAGACTTAATTGACCTAAAACAGTCTTTTGTCTTCTCTGTAGTTTTTTCAATTGTATGTTCTCGGAGATGTTACACTGATGAGTTAGGAAGCCTTCATGCGGACTAAACAAAATTAGTGTATACTGCGACAGAGGTAAGGGCAAGGATTATGGCCATGTAAAATCGATTTAAGCCCCCCCCCCCCCCCCAGTGGAATTCTTTCCACTGACCGTTCCAAGGCGGTTCTTCTGTTGCGGTTTATTTATATTGTTGTTTGTTACTTACTCTTAGTATCACTTGTGTCGTTTTATTTTGGATGGCCATTTGGCCATTTTGTGGGAAAGTAACTGTCCTTATGGCCTTCCTTTGTTTAGGTTTCCTTATGGTCCGGTCGCTTCATGTTTGTGTTTCTTTCCCTTTGGTGTCTTTGATGGGTGGAGTAAGTTATTTGGTTCGATTCCTGATCTTTGTTTTACTTCTACTTTTCTTATACTTTCGGGTATGAGAACACAGCCAAATACCGACAGTCAGAACTGTCACGAATGGCCTAAAGTCATTTACATGTAGGTTTGAGGCTGTCCGGGTGTGGAATAGCTTTCCAAATGAAATCCGAAAAGGCGAAAGGTTCTCCCAGATTAAGAATCTGATCCGCACCTAGGCAGACCAAAGTGCAACTGTGCCATGTGTGACAACTGAAAAGGTCAGTTTTCTGTGTGTATTTTTTTTTTGTCTTGGTTCGTGTTTTTCTGTGTCTGTTTTTTTTTTCTTCTTCTTTTTATCAGTTCTGATTACACTCTTCTGGAGTCCATGTCTGTTGATCTGAACATTGATATTTTCCATTTTGTCTATGAATTAACGATTTTGGATTAACGCTTTGGTACTACGACCTAAACTACTTCTTATGTTTTGTTTTTTCCACTCTGTTTTATGTTCTTCCTATGTGCACTGTGCACTTTTGTATATGTATGAATGTGTATATATATTATCATTATTATTATTTTTTATTATTTTTAGCTATTTTTTTTTTATTGTTATTATTAACATTATTTATCTAATCTATTTATATCAAAACTGAGTGCTGGCATACTTTTTAATTTTATCTTATTTTTTTTTTATTCTTCGACGTGCTATTTTTATAGCAGACTCGTATGCATCTCGGGTTGTATAACTATACACATCTATCTTATTAAGCTAAATGTATTATATTAATATTGTTTGTCTTTCTTTCAGCCGCTTTTATTTGTTACATTTATACTCTTGCTTGCCAGGAAATAGCTTACATAGCTAATGTTGTGTGTTGTAATATGACCGACGTTAAATAAAAAAAATGCTTGTATCTTGTAGCTTGATCGTCCCCGCCCACTGGGGCTTGAAGAAATAGATGGGCTGCACGCATGATGCTTCATCGCAGAGCTGAAACCGACCGCACTCGAGTACTAGGTGATGCAGTGTGGGACTAGTTTGAATTGAGGTTTAACTTCTCTGTCGGCACTATTTAGGTCATTTTGAAGACGTTGCTTCCAATTTTGTAGGATTTTTTGCTCGACATTGGAATATGGTAGTTGTATTTAGGATCCCCAAGGAGTGGTCCTTCAAGAAGAAATTGAAAAAAAAGTTCAGAACAAAGCTGCTAGATTTGTAACTAGCAACTACTGCTTTGAAACTGGGAGTATGAATGGAATACTAGAAATATTACGATGGGAGTCTCTCAAAAAAGGAGAAGAGTCAGTAGGCTTATACTATTGTACAAAGGTCTAAAGGATGCTGCCAGAATTTCAACAGATGTACATGTTCCCCCAACTAGGCGCTGTGGAAATCATCATTCACTGGTATTTCAGATCCCTGCAGCAGGAACTGACAGTTACAAAGGGTCCTTCCTCCCCTGGATCATTAGCGATTGGAATGCCCTTCCCGTTTCGACCATTTCCTCAGCTGAAAGTGCAGCGGATAGTGTAGCTAAGTTCACATCTTTGGTGAAAGCTAGGGATAAGCTTGCCATATTACAGGTGCTGGTGAATGAATGTCATCTGACGTGTATCCAATAACAAATCTGATTCTGAAATGACATCTCAAGCCCCGTCGCCCCATGAAACTACTTTGCCTAGGCAGTTTTTGGTGTGGCCTGTTTCAGCTCTGCGTGGAAGCACCATGCAGCCAAATCTATTTCTCAAAGCCCCTACAATGACTTTACTTTACGTAAAGGACGCGTATTATATATTTGTGGTACTTAGATATTTGCCTATATCATAGGCTGGGACTTTTTGCGGGGTCTAGGACCCACTTCGACTCCAAACATTTCCATGTAGTCGGCCAAATGCTGCACTAGTTTTGTCGATCCTGGCACTGGCTTCATTATCGGTGAGTACGACTCTGGTCAATGTGCTTCCAAATTAGGTGAACCTATCTGAATGTGTGTATCTCTTATATATATTTACTTTGGATAGCCAATTGGCCATTTTGTGGTAAAGTAACTGTCCTTTTGGCTGTTTTCGCTATTGATGTTTCCATTAGGATCTAGTCATTTCATGTTGGTATTTCTTTTCCTTTGGTGTCTCTGATGGGAGGTGTGGGTTAATTATATCGATTCCTGATCAGTGTCTTCACTTTTGTTTTATCTGACACTTGCAATATTCGACCTTTCTCTTTGATAATAAAATAGAACATAAACAACATGCTGAACAGCATTGGCGTCAGTACACATGCGGCCTTGTTTGCCCCATTTCTCGAAGGGAATGGATCAGAAAACTCGCCTTCATTTTGATGCTATTCACTTGGTCGGACAAACAAATTTTGCCATAATTTCCTCCATGATTGATTGTGTCAAATGCTTTGGTAAGGTCGACACAGGATCGTGTAGAAGTCCAAATTATGTTCCTGGCACTTCTCTTAAATCCGCATTGTTGTGAAGAGCATGTCAAGTGTTCCTCTGTTCTTTCTGAATTCACAATGGCTTTCTGGTAGAAGCCTTGGCTGTTAAAGGTGTTCATTTTGAAGAGCCAGTTGAGTAAGACTCTTGCAAGGACCTTCTCAGCAGCTAACAATAAATAGATGCTCCGATGACCAGACTGTCTCTGAGGATTCCGGATTCCTTATCGTTTGAATTGGTGGATAATTGATGCAGTCTTGTGGGATGGCTTCTTTTCTCCACACAAATAACTGGAGTGCCATCTCCTTTGTAGATCATCTGATCATGGAGTTTTGTCAAATGACAGGAGTTTTATTGTTTTTACTGTTTCAGAGACGAATGGGTCTCGTCAAGCACGAGATTACAGTGATAGCTTCTTCATTGATAGTTGATGGCCGATGAAGTACACTATCAAAGAGTGCAGTCCATCTTTTCAATATAAATTCTTTGTCAGTCAGAAGATTAGTTCCTTCTGCACTGAGGAGGCGAGTGGTTGATGACCTCTGTGGACAATAAACTGTCTTTAGTGCGTCAGAGAACTTCATGTTATTTCTAACTGCAAAAGACTGGATTTCATCAGTCTTGTTGCTCAATCAAGAGACTTGTATATCTTGGAGCCAAGTCTAAACTGTCTAACATATGTTTGAATAGAATAGGCGGCCTCATTAGATACTGAGTTGATATCACTGAAGTATGCCTTGAGTTTTTGTTGTTTCTTTTCAAGGAGTCCCTGGGATTTCTTTGATGTTCTCTTACAAACTACCGATCCTAGGGAATCCGTTGCTACAAAAGACTGGATTTCATCAGCCTTGTTGCTCAATCAAGTCTTGTATATCTCGGAGCCTAATCTAGACTGTCTAACATATGTTTGAAAAGAATAGGCGCCTTATTAGATACTGAGTTGGTAACACTGAGGTATGCCTTGGGTTTTTGGCGTTTCTTTTCAAGAAGTCCCTGGAATTTCTTTGATATTCTCTTACAAACTACCGATCCTTGGGAATCCGTTGCTGAAGAGCAAACAGTGTCTCTGAAGGCTGTTCAGTTCTCCTTTGGATCGTCAAACGCATCAAAACGGCGGCAGATATTATTGGTGAATGCTTGCTCTTTGTTAACTTGTTTCCATTTAGAGACATCGAGGTTTTTCTTTTCTTTCTTTCCCAGCCAGCGCCGCAAACAGCGGGCCAACGTCGGGCCGACAGCAATACGACGTTGCCGTTCTCTGCTGGCTTGGTTCTTTCTTTCATTCTTCCTTCCGATTTCGCCCCTACCTCACGAGGGGACTCAGACGGGGTATATCATATATACTCTGGATCTGGAGGCTGAAAGCTTTCAATGTAATTACGGCTGGGGTCCTTAACCGACATAGGGGATGACTCTGACTGTTTATGGAGACGGTACTCTCTATGAAAATCATCCCTGCAAAAGAAGCGTGTCCGGGCGCCGAAATTTTATCACTGCTGCCGGGGATCAAATAGGGGGCCTCTAGCATCAGGGGCAAGTACACATACAACTGAGGCATCACTCTCTCTTGGGCACAGTCCTTGCCTTGTGGTCGCCTAGTAGGCTGAATGCGCAGTTAGCTGACAAGCCTGTGGTCTGTCCAGCTGTCTGTACTACACATAGCCTTGTCACTCTGTCATCCGGTCTGTATTCCTTCATACCATGATTTAATTAATGGGATGCCAAAGTTCAAAGTAGAAGTAAAACAAAGATCAGGAATCGATACAACTAACTTACTCCACCCATCAAAGACACCAAAGGGAAAGAAATACAAACATTAAGCGACCAGACCATAATGGAAACCGTAACAAATGAAGGCCATAAGGACAGTTACTTTCCCACAAAATGGCCATATGGCCATCCAAAATTAAAAGACACAAGTGATACACACAGTAAGTAACAAACAACAACATAAATAAATCGCCACAGAAGAACCGCCTTGGAACGGTCAGTGGAAAGATTTCCACTGGGGGGCTTAAATCGATTTTACGTGGCCACAATCCTCGCCCTTACTTCCGTCGCGATTTAGACAAATAATTTGTTCAGTCCGCATGAAGGCCTCCTAACTCATCAGTACAACATCTCCGTGAACACAAAAAATCAAAGAACCACAGAGGTGAGACAACGGTGACAGCAAGAAACCACTGAAATGCTGGAGCAAAAGAAAACTAACAGTTAGACTCCGATGGGCCCGACCAGAGACAGAGCATCAGGCACCAACCAACATTTCCAAGAATTAGATCTCTCTAATTCTCAATAAGCCTTTACGTTGGAGCCGTCATAGAATCTGAGGCCTGACCCGCCGGCGTGCAATTAAAGAGGGAAGCAAAGTTGCCAACCGTGATTGGGTTAACTACCATGCATGCAGTCTGTCGTATAACATCCATGTTGTACCCAATCTTTTTATATCGAAGAATGATTTTACAAAATTTGGTGCTGAAGTCTTTGCGATTATATATTTTTCTGAATTTATATACTAAGTCACCATAAAATTCGGGTTCCGATAGACCTTGTTGCAGAAGAGATTTAAGTCCAATATTGAATTTTGAAATTAAATCAGAATGGCGTCTATAAAATTTTGAAAATGCTTTGCGTAGTTTATGGTACCGATAACCCTGATTAAGGAGTTTAGCCGTTAATAATTTATTACGAGTGTTGAAGTCAGATACATGACTACACACTCTAGCAAATCGAATTAATTGCGAAATATAAACGCCATAGGATGGCGCACGAGGAACATCACCATCCAAAAAAGGAAAATTTACAATCTCAAAATCAAAGTCATCGCGTTTATCATAAATTTTGCACAAAACAAACCCATCTACAATAGATAGATGTAAATCCAAAAACGGGGCCTCGGTATCAGAAGAATTTGCTTTATTTAATTGAAGTTCTGGGGGGTAAATCTGACTCATCAAACCATCGAAATAGGTATTATCAATATTTAATAAATCATCTAAATATCTAGAAGTGGAGCTAAAAGCTTCAATAATTTCAGATTGGTTATCAATGGAAAGCGACAACATGAAGTCTCTTTCATAACAATACAAGAACAGATCAGCCACAAGAGGTGCGCAATTCGTACCCATCGGAATACCCACAATTTGTCTAAATAACTTAGTACCGAATCTAGTATAAATATCAAAATCAGAATTATTACTGGCAAATGACATTCCCACACCAAGACCTGTGGTATGGGAAGTTAGTCTCTAGTTCTCACCAAAGAGGTAAATGTAGTTACATTCCTTTGCATCTTAAGCTCTGGAAATGATCGAATCGGGTAGGATACTGCAAGAACTGGCATTACTACGGTGCCTAGCTGGGGGAACAAGGGCATCTGTTTGAATGCTGGCAGCACCCTGCATACCTTTGTATAATAGTAAAAGTCTTCTGTCTCTTCTCATTTTCTTCTCATTTTCTTGAGAGACTCCCAACTTAATTTTCCCAGTAGTCCAGTCGTAATCCCAGTTTCAAAGTAGAAGTAAAACAAAGATCAGGAATCGATACAATTAACTTACTCCACCCATCAAAGACATCAAAGGGAAAGAAACACAAACATTAAGCGACCAGACCACAATGGAAACCTAAACAAAGGAAGGCCATAAGGACAGTTACTTTCCCACAAAATGGCCATATGGCCATCCAAAATAAAAAGACACAAGTGATACACACAGTAAGTAACAAACAACACCATAAATAAACCGCCACAGAAGAACCGCCTTGGAACGGTCAGTGAAATGATTTCCACTGGGGGGCTTAAATCGATTTTACGTGGCCACAATCCTCGCCCTTACTTCCGTCGCGATTTAGACAAATAATTTGTTCAGTCCGCATGAAGGCCTCCTAACTCATCAGTGCAACATCTCCGTGAACAAAAAAAATCAAAGAACCACAGAGGTGAGACAACGGTGAGGACTCGACAGCAAGAAACCACTGAAATGCTGGAGCAAAAGAAAACCAACAGTTAGACTCCGATTAGTAATTGCGTGTTACAAATCTAGCAGCTCTATTCTGAACTGTTTCCATTTCTTCTTGAAGGACCACTCCATTGGGGTCACAGATACAACTACGAAATTCCAAGATTGGGCGAACAAGTCCTCTTTTACATCCTGAGGACACTGATGAAGATTCAAGCGTTCTATTTGCCTTAGTACACATGTTGCTGATTTATGTATTCCATCTCAAATCGTTTGATTGTCATAACAAGGTATTTAAAGTAATCTGCGAATCTCTCTACTTTACTTATCTCTTGTGTGATCCAGGAAATCGAAGATACAGACCTACTTGTTTTTGAGGGGATATGATTTTCGATCGAAAATTGAATGAAAGAAGTTGAGACAGACCGAGCAGTAAAGTATTTCTAATGCATCCTTCCTCATAATTTCCTAGTCACCTTTCTGATACGAGTACACCATCCTCCGAGGTTTCTTTAAAGGTGGAATGAAGGTTGTTGTTTTTTTAATCCAGATACAATGTCATGACCACTTTGTTTTGTCTGGAGACTGAATATCTTCATATTGTCATGATAAACTTGTGTGAATCAAATCCAAAGTGCTCTTATCACGAGTGGGGACGTTAACGATTTGTCCTAAGCCATGATCACCCATAACATCAATTGATATTTGTTCTACGGGCTGATTCAGCATTGTGCCTTGTTTTCTGAGCCTGTCGGGCCAAACAGTGTCTCTGAAGTTGAAGTCACCTAGAACATGTACTGCCGGAAGTTTTTTACCCTTATGCTGAGACCTAATGTGATCAAGCTGATCTTACAGCAACTGGAAGTTTTAGACAGTGCAATTTGGCGGTCGATACTAACTTGCAACGAAGTGAGAAGTTTTGTTTGCAAAAACCTTAACCCAGATCGAGTCGTTTTCCAGTTCCAGTCGTGTATGGAGCGATGATGCATCCATGATGTCTTGTTGTGAGTTCTCAGACGGAGAAGAGTGTTGGTGATCAGCAGTTCATGCTCTGCACACTTCCTCAGAGACATGGTGCCCGGCATGATATCTTGTTGCGAGTGTGCAGACGGAGGACAGTGTTGGTGATCAGCAGTTCATGCTCTGCAAACTTTCTCAGAGACATGATGTCTTGTTGCAAGTTTGCAGACGGAGGACAGTTTTGGTGATCAGCAGCTCCTGCTCTGCACACTTTCTCAAAGACAAAATCCCCGGCATATCTTGCTGCAGAGTTTGAGATCAGCGTGAATATTCTGAGAAATCAGAAATAAATTATTGGTTTAGACTCGTATTCTAGACAGGTTTTTAATTATTTGGACCCCATTTTGATTTATATCAGTCTTTGAATCGACTGCCTATTCGAAATTGGCAAAATTTCAGTATGTTTCCTCTGGCTTTCTTTGCCGGATCATTACAGGGTCACTGATGAGGCTTTATTAGCCGAAACTACGTAGTATGACCCATCTTCTTTCTTATGAATGTTTTCATTGCTCTTAAAGGATCTCATTTTTGATTTTAATTTGCCTTCACTGCAGCTGGTGTTGTGCCGTGTGGCGGCCGTAAAACGTCTCCCCGTACATCAACCATAGTGCAGTTTATATTTTACTTTTGGACCTTTGAGATCAGCGTGAATATTCTGAGAAATCAGAAATAAATTATTGGTTTAGACTCGTATACTAGACAGGTTTTTAATTATTTGGACCCCATTTTGATTTATATAAGTCTTTGAATCGACTGCCTATTCGAAATTGGCAAAATTTCAGTATGTTTCCTCTGGCTTTCTTTGCCGGATCATTACAGGGTCACTGATGAGGCTTTATTAGCCGAAACTACGTAGTATGACCCATCTCCTTTCTTATGAATGTTTTCATTGCTCTTAAAGGATCTCATTTTTTATTTTTATCTGCAGTCGGAGGACAGTGTTGGTGATCAGCAGTTCATGCTTTACACATTTCCTCAGAGACATGATGTCCAACATGATGTCTTGTTGCGAGTTTGCAGACGGCGGACAGTATTGGTGATCAGCAGTTCATGCTCTGCACACTTTCTGACAGACAAATGCCCGGCATGATGTCTTGTATGGAGTTTACAGACGGATGACAGTGTTAGTGACCAGTAGTTCGTGCTCTGCACACTTTCTCAGAGACATGATACCCGGCATGATGTCTTGTTGCGAGTTTGCAGTCTGCGCGCTTCCTTAGAGACATGGTGCCCGACATTATGTTGGTGATCAACAGTTCATGCCCTGCACACTTTCTCAGACACATGATGCCCAACATGATGTCTTGTTGCAAGTGCAAACGGGGGACGATTTTGTGACCAGCACTTCATTCCCTGCACACTTCCTCAGAGACATGATGCCCGACATGATGTCTTGTTGTGAGTTCTCAGATGGAGAACAGTGTTGGTGATCAGCAGTTCATGCTCTGCACACTTTCTCAGAGACATGATGCCCGACATGATGTCTTGTTGTGAGTGCAAACGAGGGACAATTTTATGATCAGTACTTCATGCTCTGCACACTTCCTCAGAGACATGATGCCCAACATGATGCCTTGTTATGAGTACATCAGCCATAGTGCAGTTTAAATTTTACTTTTGGGCCTTTGAGATCAGCGTGAATATTCTGAGAAATCAGAAATAAATTATTAGTTTAGACTCAAATTCTAGACAGGTTTTTAGTTATTTGGACCTCATTTTGATTTATATCAGTCTTTGAATCGACTGCCTATTCGAAATTCGCAAAAACTGCAGTATGCTTCCTCTGGCTTTCGTTGCCGGATCATTACAGGGTCACTGATGAGGCTTTATTAGTCGAAACTACGTAGTATGACCCATCTTCTTTCTTATGAATATTTTCATTGCTCTTAAAGGGACTCAATTTTGATTTTTATTTGCCTTCACTGCAGCTGGTGTTGTGCCGTGTGGCGGCCGTAAAACGTCTCCCCGTACATCAACCATAGTGCAGTTTATATTTTACTTTTGGACCTTTGAGATCAGCGTGAATATTCTGAGAAATCAGAAATAAATTATTAGTTTAGACTCAAATTCTAGACAGGTTTTTAATTATTTGGACCTCATTTTGATTTATATCAGTCTTTGAATCGACTGCCTATTCGAAATTCGCAAAATTGCAGTATGCTGCCTCTGGCTTTCGTTGCCGGATCATTACAGGGTCACTGATGAGGCTTTACGGACTGAACAAATTATTTGTCTAAATCGCGACGGAAGTAAGGGCGAGGATTGTGGCCACGTAAAATCGATTAAAGCCCCCCAGTGGAAATCTTCCACTGACCGTTCCAAGGCGGCTCTTCTGTGGCGATTTATTTATGTTGTTGTTTGTTACTTACTGTGTGTAACACTTGTGTCTTTTGGTTTTGGATGGCCATATGGCCATTTTGTGGGAAAGTAACTGTCCTATGGCCTTCCTTTGTTTAGGTTTCCATTATGGTCTGGTCGCTTAATGTTTGTATTTCTTTCCCTTTGGTGTCTTTTATGGGTGGAGTAAGTTAATTGTATCAATTCCTGATCTTTGTTTTACTTCTACTTTATTAGTCGAAACTACGTAGTATGACCCATCTTCTTTCTTATGAATATTTTCATTGCTCTTAAAGGAACTCATTTTTGATTTTTATTTACCTTCACTGCAGCTGGTGTTGTGCCGTGTGGCGGCCGTAAAACGTCTCCCCGTACATCAACCATAGTGCAGTTTATATTTTACTTTTGGTCCTTTGAGATCAGCGTGAATATTCTGAGAAATCAGAAATAAATTATTAGTTTAGACTCAAGTTCTAGACAGGTTTTTAATTATTTGGACCTCATTTTGATTTATATCAGTCTTTGAATCGACTGCCTATTCGAAATTCGCAAAATTGCAGTATGCTTCCTCTGGCTTTCGTTGCCGGATCATTACAGGGTCACTGATGAGGCTTTATTAGTCGAAACTACGTAGTATGACCCATCTTCTTTCTTATGAATATTTTCATTGCTCTTAAAGGAACTCATTTTTGATTTTTATTTGCCTTCACTGCAGCTGGTGTTGTGCCGTGTGGCGGCCGTAAAACGTCTCCCCGTACATCAACCATAGTGCAGTTTATATTTTACTTTTGGTCCTTTGAGATCAGCGTGAAAATTCTGAGAAATCAGAAATAAATTATTAGTTTAGACTCAAATTCTAGACAGGTTTTTAATTATTTGGACCTCATTTTGATTTATATCAGTCTTTGAATCGACTGCCTATTCGAAATTCGCAAAAAATTGCAGTATGCTTCCTCTGGCTTTCGTTGCCGGATCATTACAGGGTCACTGATGAGGCTTTATTAGTCGAAACTACGTAGTATGACCCATCTTCTTTCTTATGAATATTTCATTGCTCTTAAAGGAACTCATTTTTTATTTTTATTATTCTCAGATGGAGGACAGTGTTGGTGATCAGCAGTTTATGCTCTGCACACTTCCTCAGAGACATGATGCCCGGCATGATATCTTATTGTGAGTTCTCAGATGGAGGACAGTGTTGGTGATCAGCAGTTCATACTCTGCACACTTCCTCAGACATGATGCCCGGCATGATATCTTGTTGTGAGTTCTCAGATGGCGGACAGTGTTGGTGGTCTTGTTGCGAGTTTGCAGACGGATGACAGTGTTGGTGATAAGCAGTTCGTGTTCTGAACACTTTCTCAGAGACATGATGCCCGGCATGATGTCTTGTTGCGAGTGTGCAGACGGATGACAGTGTTGGTGATCAGCAGTTCATGCTCTGCACACTTCCTCAGAGACATGATGCCCGACATGATGTCTTGTTGCGAGTGTGCAGACGGATGCCAGTGCTGGAGATCAGCACTTCATGCTCTACACATTTCAGAGACATGATGCCCGACATGATGTCTTGTTGCGAGTTTGCAGACAGATGACAGTGTTGGTGATAAGCAGTTCGTGTTCTGAACACTTTCTCTGAGACATGAGGCCCGACATGATGTCTTGTTCTGAGTGCAGACGGAGGACAGTGTTGGAGATCAGCAGTTCGTGCTCTGCACACTTCTTCAGAGACATGATGTCCAACATGATATCTTGTTGTGAGTTCTCAGATGGAGGACAGTGTTGGTGATCAGCAGTTCATGCTCTGCACACTTTCTCCGAGACATGATGTCTTGTTGTGAGTTTGCAGACGGAGGACATTGTTGGTGATCAGCAGTTCATGCTCTGCACATTTTCTCAGAAACAGTAGCCACCCATATGAAAAAGAAATGAAACACAATGCATATAATGCATATATAATACGCTATCAATACTCTGTTTTGCATCTTGTTACATCGGAGTGTGTGTTGCAATATGCAAAACAAAACACTTTCAGAAGTGCATTGGTAGCATTTATCTTCTCTTAGCTTTTATAATAGTAACATGTTAGCGATTGTTTTACTTAGTTTGATTCTTATTGTATTGATAACACATTGTTTTTAACTTTTGAAAATATATGTGTAGTTGTTTATTTCTGTATCACTTATCTATCTATATATATTCATATACTGAGTCGGTCATACATAGCCATTACCTCAGTTGGGTGGTGCGCTAAATTTAGAATTTAGCACAAACTAGAAATGGTGTTTGTAAAACACAATGCCCCCAACCTTTGCTTGTCCTTAGATGGCAAAATATTCAACAAATATTGTTAAAGACTCAAAAACATACAATAAGAATTCCCCCGAAGGCTATGTCGCGCCTGTGGGGGTGCAAAGTCACCAAAACCATGAAATCTAGGTCAAGGATGGATGCCTGCATAAAAATTTCACTCCTAGTTGCAAGCATGTACCAAGTATCATCAATGAAACTCTTAAAAACAGACTCTTACATCAGGGTGAAAGTTAGGGTTGTCACACTATTTTACAAAGTCAGTTAACCATAAAATGTAGGTCAAGGTCAGAAATGGATACTTGCATTGAAGTTTCAATTCCTAAATGCAAGCTTGTACCAAATACAATAAATGAAGCTCTAATAGATCTTGAGAAATGGACTCTTACATTAGATAGAAAGTCAGGGTGGTCGCAATAATTCACAAAGTCAGTGAACCATGAAATATGGGTAAAAGTCAAATATGGATGCTTTCGTTGCAGTTGCAATTTCTAGATGCAAGTTTGTACCAATTATAATTTAAAAAGCTTTAATAGTTTTCGAGAAATGGTGAAAGTCAGGGTGGTCGCAATAATTCACGAAGTCAGTGAACCAGGAAATATAGGTCAAGGTCAGATATGGATGCTTGCGTTGAAGTTGCAATGCCTGGATGCAAGTTTGTACCAAGAATGATTAATGAAGCTCTAATAGTTCTCAAGATATGGACTTGCTGACAAGATTTTATAAAAAAAAAAACAAGGCATCGCATGCGATACAAATCCCCTCGCACAAGAAAACTTCGTGTGTGGAAAACACTGAAATGGCAAAAGTCCAACTTGCTTGAGATATTATCATATGCATCATTTGTGTAAAGTTTGTTTAAAAATCCATCCATAAATGTAGGTTCTAGAGTGATGACAATATTTCTCTAAAAATAGTCATAGGGACCTTGACTTGAGGCCATGGCCGCGAAGTAGATCTTGCTCAAGATATTATCATAAGCATCTTTTGTGTGAAGTTGGATTAAAATCATAAATGTAGGCGGAAGAGCAATGACAAAGTTTTTCTAAAAATAACCATAGTGACCTTGACCTTGAGGTCATGACCTTGAAAGTCAAAGCAACTCGAGATATTACCATAAGAAACATTTGTGTGAAGTTCTATTAACATCCATCAATAAATGTAGGCACTAGAGCGATGACAAAGATTTTCTAAAAATAGCCACAGTGACCTTGACCTTGAAAGTCGAAATACTTCGAGATATTGTCATAAGGAACATTTGTGTGAAGTTATACTTAAATCGGTGAAGAAATGTAAGCGCTAAAGACTTGTCAAAGTTTTTCTAAAAATAGCCACAGTGACCTTGACCTTGAAAGTCAAACTCACTCGAGGTATTGTCATAAGAAACATTTGTGTGAAGTTATATTGAAATCAGTGAAGAAATGTAGTGGCTAGGGCGATGACAAAGTTTTTCTAAAAATAGCCACAGTGACCTTGACCTTGAAAGTCGAAATCGCTCGAGATATTGTCTTAAGGAACATTTGTGTGAAGTTATATTGAAATTGGTGAAGAAATGTAAGCTCTAGAGCATTGACAAAGTTTTTCTAAAAATAGCCACAGTGACCTTGACCTTGAAAGTCGAAATAGTTCGAGATATTGTCATAAGGAACATTTGTGTGAAGTTATACTGAAATCGGTGAAGAAATGTAAGCGCTAGAGCCATGTCAAAGTTTTTCTAAAAATAGCCACAGTGACCTTGACCTTGAAAGTCAAACTCACTCGAGGTATTGTCATAAGGAACATTTGTGTGAAGTTATATTAAAATCGGTGAAGAAATGTAGGTGCTGGAGCAATGACAAAGTTTTTCTAAAAATAGACATTGTGACCTTGACCTTGAAAGTTGAAATGGCTTGAGATATTGTCATAAGGAACATTTGTGTGAAGTTATATTGAAATCGGTGAAGAAATGTAAGCGCTAGAGCATTGACAAAATTTTTCTAAAAATAGCCACAGTGACCTTGACCTTGAAAGTGGAACTTGCTAGAGATATTGTCATAAGGAACATTTGTGTGAAGTTATATTGAAATCGGTGAAGAAATGTAGGCACTAGAGTGATGACAAATTTTTTCTAAAAAATAGCAACAGTGACCTTGACCTTGAGGTAATGACCCTGAAAGTCGAACACACTCGAGATATTGTCATAAGGAACATTTGTGTGAAGTTATACTGAAATCAGTGAAGAAATGTAGGCGCTAGAGCAATGACAAAGTTTTTCTAAAAATAGCCACAGTGACCTTGACCTTGAGGTCATGACCTTGAAAGTCGACCTCGCTCAAGATATTGTCATAAGGCACATTTGTGTGAATATATATTGAAATCAGTGAAGAAATGTAGGCACTAGAGTGATGACAAAGTTTTTCTTAAAATAGCCACAGTGACCTTGACCTTGAGGTCATGACCTTGAAAGTCGAACTCGCTGAGATATTGTCATAAGAAACATTTGTGTGAAGTTATATTGAAATTGGTGAAGAAATGTAGGCGCTAGAGCGATGACAAAGTTTTTCTAAAAATAGCCACAGTGACCTTGACCTTGAGGTCATGACCTTGAAGTCGAACTCGCTCGAGATTTTTTTATAAGGAACATTTGTGTGAAGTTATATTGAAATTGGTGAAGAAATGTAGGCGCTAGAGCGATGACAAAGTTTTTTCTAAAAATAGCCACAGTGACCTTGACCTTGAGGTCATGTCCTTGAAAGTCGAACTCGCTCGAGATTTTTTTATAAGGAACATTTGTGTGAAGTTATATTGAAATTGGTGAAGAAATGTAGGTGCTAGAAGGATGACAAAGTTTTTCACAAATTACCAAAATGACAAAGGGCCATAACTCACAAAGTATTTTTCGGAATTTTGTCAAAAGTTAATCAGTTCATCTACACATCACCACCAATCTATTCACCAACTTGCAAGGCTCTAGCTCCAATAGTTTTTTAGATATCTTGCTGACAAAATTTTATTAAAAAAATTTCAAAGGGCAATAACTCTTAAAAGGGGCATAATCCGGACGAAAAAAAAAATACGCGTCAGCTAATTTTCCATGAGGAATCCATATATGAAATTTCAAAACCCTAGCATACACGGTTCTAAAGATATGCTATGCATCACTTTTAGCATACATTACAATGGGCACAAATTACCAAAATGACAAAGGGCCATAACTCACAAAGTATTTTTCGGAATTTTGTCAAAAGTTAATCAGTTCATCTACTCATCACCACCAATCTATTCACCAACTTTCAAGGCTCTAGCTCCAATAGATTTTGAGATATCTTGCTGACAAGATTTTATTAAAAAAATTTCAAAGGGCAATAACTCTTAAAAGGGGCATAATCCGGACGAGAAAAAAAATACGCGTCAGCTAATTTTCCATGAGGAATCCATATATGAAATTTCAAAACCCTAGCATACACGGTTCTAAAGATATGCTATGCATCACTTTTAGCATACATTACAATGGGCACAAATTACCAAAATGACAAAGGGCCATAACTCACAAAGTATTTTTCGGAATTATGTCAAAAGTTAATCAGTTCATCTACTCATCACCACCAATATAATCACCAACTTTCAAGGCTCTAGCTCCAATAGTTTTTGAGATATCTTGCTGACAAGATTTTATTAAAAAAAATTTAAAGGGCAATAACTCTTGAAGGGGGCATAATCCGGACGAGAAAAAAAATACGCGTCAGCTTATTTTCCATGAGGAATCCATATATGAAATTTCAAAACCTCAGCATACACGGTTCTTTAGTTATGCTATGCATCAAAAGCGTAACGGACGGACAAACGGACGAACGGACGAACGGACGAACAGACGAACGGACGAACGGACGAACGAACCAGAAGCAATATGCCCCTCCAACTTTTTCAAAGTTGGGGGCATAAAAACTCACTGGATGAGTTCTTAAAAGTATTTACAATCTGCTTTCAGAGGTGTACTAAAACGCACACCTCTGGGTCCCAATCTACACCATGCGGGCTTTGAACTCCTCTGCAGTTTTGGCATTTACCACAGAGGAGGGAAGACTATTCCACTGAGGAATAGTTCTAGGGAAGAAAGAATTCTTCAGGGCATCACTATAGGCCTGGTACCTACGATATTGACTGTTGTTTGATTTTGATGCCCTTGTTTGAGTTCAAGTAGTCACAGGGGTCAAGTATTTATCTTTATTAAGAGACACTGTGTCAGAGTGTATCTTATAAAAGAAGGTTAAAGAGGACTGCTCGCGACGGGCCTTGCGTTTTATTAAGAAAGTGGTGTGCTTGTTTTGAAGGATTATTTTGTTGAAACTGGTTGAAAGAAAAAGCTCATTTCAAGTATAAATAAGCATTTTAGTTACATTTGCATTATATGAACTAGAAATGTTTTCGAAGGAAAACGATGTTCCCCCACCATAAATATACCTTAAACACTCATTTGACTTTACTAACTAGGTTAAGGTCACCAAATGTAAGCTGCAAACAAGCTATTTTTGGCCCAAAACTGAGTTTTCGGGAGCTTGTGACCTTAAAAAAACAGTCATTAAAGAGCTCAGATCACCAGACAAATATGGTTGACTGTAGTTAAATATTGTACCGATTTTGACCAACATTAATCAAATCTTAAATGATATAGGGTATATATATGCTATTTGTGGTTCCAAAAGAACAGGTTTCAGGAGCCCTTGACCTTAGAGTGCAGACAGGCCATTTATTGCCCAAAAGTGACTGTTATGGTTGGAGGGGGGGGGCTGTGACCTTGAAAAAAGGTCAAGGTCAACAAATCTAATCAAATCTGCGGTATCTTGAAATGATATATTGTAAGTTTGAATAAAATTAATCAATTCGTATATGGGAAATAGTGCAGACAAGTCATTTTTGTCCCAAAATTAGCTGTTTTGGGGGGCCTGTGACCTTGAAGAAAAGGTGAAGGTCACCCAAATCTGATCAAATCTGTCATGTTGTAATGATATATTGTACCAGGTTTGACTAAAATTAATCAATTCCTTAAGGAGATAGAGTGCAAACAAGCCAAATATTTAGGGGGGGCTGTGACCTTGATAAAACGTCAAGGTCACAAAAATCTAATCAGATCTGCAGTAATTTGTTATGATATATTGTGCCAAATTTGACTTAAATTGATCAACTCGTTAATGAGACAGTGCCGACAAGCCATTTTGGTCCAAAATTTGACTGTTTTGGGGGTACTGTGACCTTGAAAAAAGGTCAAGGTCACCAAAATCTAATCAAATCAGTGGTATGTTATAATGATATATTGTAACGGCACCTGGCTATTATTCTGTTATTCCTATGGCTGTCAGTGTTTAAAGTTTACTTAGATGACAAACACGCATAATTTTGATACAGTATCTTCTATCTTCGGTACGGATCATTCCAAAGCCGAACGAACGTGTGCTAACTTTGCCTAGCATTTACCGCATAAATACCCATTGTCATACATAATTCTACGCTAAATCACTAAATATTAACTCATATCAAGCTTGTCCTACCGTGTCCTGCCCCTTTGAGCCCCTTTTTATTGCTTAATTTTCCGTTTCTTCCTCATCAGAAACTTGTTTTCCCGATCGGCCATTGTTGACATTCATACAATGAGCCGCACCGTAATGACCTATCTATCTATCTATCTATCTTCTGATACTGCGTCGGTCACATTTGACCATTACCGCAGGTGTATATTACATACACTCCAGTTTTTGCAGGATGAAAGCCTACACAGTAATCATGTAATTACGGTAGGGATCTTTAACCTGCACAGGGGATGGTTCTCCCTGCACAGGGGGCCTCCAGTTAACGTCCCGATCCGAAGGACGGTGCACTTAATGACATTCATCCCTACAAATGATGCCAATGGAGCGTGTTCGGACACCGAAATTTTATCGCCGCTGCCGGGGATCGAACCCGGGACCTCTAGCATCAGAGGCAAGTGCACTAACCGCTGAGCTATCACGCTCCGAAATGTTCCGCATGATTGGCAACTAGGCGACGTAGCGCACGCGCCTGGATAGTATAAATACGAGCGTCTGCTGTCAGAATCTTGTTGTTGTTTACGGATAGCAACCGGAACGTTTGGTATCTTGCCAAGACTGAAAAGAACGTAGAACGCACACATCAGAGTTACTCTGATCGGCGCTGGTTTAAGTGGACCAGCAGCAGCTTCAGTGATGCCCAGACCAAAGAAAGGCCCCAGCCAGGTCTCATAATTTTACCATTCGCAGATCTCATCTTCTCTGTTTCTCCACCCATCTTGAGTACTGTACACAATTTGAGTGGACACTTTCCTTTACTATCTCTCCGCTATCTCTCCCCTTATTTAGGCAAAGTTGGCACAGGTTTATGTAATAAATGTGAGTGAAATTTCATTGAATGATTATGAGTAAGTGTTAAAATAATAGTGTAACTAACTTATAAAACTGGAATATTTCTGTTTGCGCATGTTTCATCTCTCCGCTCATATGAGTGAAAACCGTTTGCCGCGAGTACGTCTTGTTTATTACATTTTTAGATAAAATAAATGTGTCCTAGACGTTGTAAACCATAAATAGATGTATTCAAAGTTTTGGTGAAAGTTTTGTTGCATACTACGTCGAATGAACGTCTTTCACTCATATGAGCGTAGTTTCGCTTAAATAGGCGCAAAGTCACATAAATCGACCCATTACACATATATGAGCGCAGTTTCGCACAAATAGACGCAAGGTCATATAATTAGACGCATTGCACATAAATAAACGGGAGTACGCCCTAACGGCCGCATTCCACACATATGAGTGAAGTTCCACACAAACAGGCGCATTTTTGCATATATGAGCGTAAGTTCTCCCACACAGGCGCATTCCACATATATGAGCGTATAAGTTCCTTCACACAGTTACAGTACGTTTGATGCTTCACAGTAATGCTTGTAGTGGTATAGAGTTGTTCAGTTTGCGTAACACTTATATGCACTGACTGATTATTGTTAGATTGGTGTGAAGATACACACTGGACGACGCAAACGCTCTCTATAACCCTTGTGTTATTTTGAAGTCTACCTTATTGCCAGTAGAATAACAGCTGAGTGGATTATTTACACAATCCCGTTATAACTTGAATGTATAGTATGCTGTGCGCCTATGTGGGTGAAGCTTTGTGTGCGCATATATAGATAAAACCTTGTATGCGCCAAAATATATTAATCTTTGTGTTAGCTTATATCAGTGGAATCATATGTACGCAGAAGTAGGTGACGTTTTGTGCCCATATATAGGTGGAATCTGATGCGCGCATATTGGTGTGGCCTGCTACACTTAATGCAAATATTAAATTAAGTGCATCATATTGATGTTATTTAAGCTTGTAGCCATTCATCTTCCAGACTTATTTAGAATGTTTCTGTGTCATTATTAACAAAAGAAGGTATAAAGCAAACTAATGCCTGCTATAGGAACGTCTTAAAATTGTTAATGCAGACTTGATGTGCATTGTCTAACTGATCTCATATTGTGTGAATGCTTATTTGACCGAATAATATCTTAGTAACCATTATCTGTATCAGTATCTTGCCATTACTCATGCCAATGTTAATTGCCATAATTCTTAGTTAAGTTTGCAGAATCAAATTGTTAAGGGAAAATCACAATAAATATCAAAAACTGAAACTAGGGTTAGTAATATGTTCTCTTCCCTGTAGTATTGAGCTCAACCCAGGTCGAATCCACAAATATTCATTGTGACGCCACCACCACATCCTGACCTACTGAGGTGTCTCAGTCAACACACCGCTCGACCAGGTGGTGGCCCGTTACAATTTGGTGTCAGAGATTGGGATGAATGTTAAGTTAATAAATTCTGGAGTGAAATATAGCACGTAACACAGTTTGGAAACATAATAATAATCGTTATTGGCAGCCACCTAGTACGTTTTTATAGTGAGGTATCCTGTCCGTCTGATTCAAATAATAGACGACATAGATTTGAACCTTGGCAGCCACCTAGTAAGGTATCCTGTTGGTCTGATTCAAATAGTGGAAGACATAGATTTGAACCTTGGCAGCCACCTAGTACGTTTTTATAGTGTGATATCCTGTCCGTCTGATTCAAATAATAGACGACATAGATTTGAACCTTGGCAGCCACCAGTGAAAATAAAATAATCCATAAATATTAATAAATCCTGGTGTATGGTCTTTGCTATTGTGGAAGAGAACAAAAAAAAAAAAAAAATCCATAGCAATAAATAATACAAGCAAAAATGGAAGGTAACAATTTAAATAACTCTAATATGGAGAAAGATCTCAATGCTCAGTCGACTTCTCAACAAAATACTACCAATGAAAACAATATGTACGGTGATGAAAATTCACTGGCAAGTTCTGCAAACTCTCTACAAATGTCAATGCTTGAGAGCAAACTCGAGTCTGAAATCACTAAAATGGGCACTATGATGCAAAGTACGATTTCGAGTTTATCTGAGCACATGGATCAGAAACTTGCTGAAATAAATTCAAAATTCAACAATCTTGTTGCTGATCTTACTCCGAAAAACTCAAATGAAAATTCCTCAATTACTCAAACAAACCAGTGTAATGAGGCAACTGTAACGCCTACAGTTGCCACTGGCTCCAGCTCAAGTACGAACCACCCCCATTTTAAACTCAAACCCCAGTGTTTTAGTGGAGAGACAGATTTTGACGACTTTTTATCTCAGTTCGAAATCACATGTGAGATAAACGGATGGCAGTATAGAGAAAAGTCTCTATACCTTGCTAATTGTTTGACAGGGGAGGCAAGGTCCCTGTTGAGTGAGCTCGATTATGACGGTAGGCGCGATTTTGACACTTTAGTGGAGAAATTAGCCAACCGATTTGGGTCAGTAAATAGATCAAAAATTTACAGAACTCAGCTTAAGTCTCGAGTTAGAAACAAAGGGGAATCTATACCAGAGTTAGCTCAGGCTGTTAAAAAGCTTGTACGTCAGGCATACCCAGGAGTCAATAAGGACGTGATCGAGACCCTATCGATTGACCATTTTATTGATGCTCTAAGAGATTCAGAAATCCGTTTACGTGTTCGAGAGATTGGTCCCAAGACTCCTGGTGATGCTGAGCGAACAGCTTTGAGACTAGAATCCCATAAAATTGCGGATAGGCAACGTTCACGAAATGTTAGTCAGATTGAAACTGATAAAAGGCATGAGAAAGATGATCATAATAAAGGGGTAAATGATAGCATGCTGACTCTCCAAAAATCCATGGATGCTCTGACAAGTTATGTTAAGGACCTGGCAAAGCAGACTAGTCAAAACAAATCAAAAGGCATGTTCTCATATGAAAAGCAAATAGGCAATCAAAATTCTAAGAACAACGTCAATTTTGGTAGACCCTATCCAAATAACCCTCCTCGTATGTTTGCTTCACAGAAAAATTCATACAGTCAGCCACCTGTTAATAACCAACAAGGCCGAGGAAATGAATCTTACTTAGACCAGTTAGTGCAAAATCCGCGTTCACAGGGTTCGCGTTCGCGTTTGAACGATCAATTTAGAAATAGGCAAAATAGTGATAGGAACTTTGGTAATACAAATACCAGAAACGTGCCTACAAGATTTGAAAACAACCAGGGAAACTGGAATCGGTCGGTTTGGGGGACCACAACCCGACGTCGATAAAAAGGTCCGCTGATGTTCCAATAAGAAGCATGGAGGACGGATATTTTGTTGCTGGGTACGTTAAAGGTAAACCTCTTGCTCTTCTGGTTGATACTGGCTCCTGCTGCACTATTATAAGCAAAAATGTTTTTGAAAATTGGCCATATGAAATGCGCCCTAGTTTAACACCTGTAAATATGCACCTGGTAACAGCTACGGGTGAAGCATCTCCTTTTATTGGCAGAGCTGAAATTGAGATTAAACTTGGTGGTCAGTTGTTAATGCATGATGTTCTGTTCGCTGATGTTAAAAATGATGGAATTCTTGGCATGGATTTTCTTACAAAGCATGGGTGTGATGTGTTTTTGAGCAAGAATCATATCCTGCTGAATGGTGAAAAGATTGCTAGCTATCGTAGTAGTGTTGACATCATACCTTCTTGCTGTAGTTTGCTATCAATGAGAATGTTGAAGTCCCGCCTGAGTGTGAAATCATCATTTTGGGTCACACAATGGATAGAGTTGATACATGTGGCATTGGTGTTATAGAGGCCACTGAAAGTTTTGTAGACCGCAGTGGGTTGTTGATAGCTAAAGCTTTAGTTAATCCTAAGTTCGGTACTGTCCCACTGCGCATTGTGAATCTGAGCAATGAGCCTTGCATGCTTCACAAAAATATGGTAGCTGCAATGTATGAGCCAGTAGAAATAGAAAAGTTTGGGGTCGTAAACTCTGTGAACAGTAAAACTACTCTTGAACCGGAGTCTTGTCCTCATATTGATGAACTCATTCTTCAAAGTTCCTCAAACTTAAACGAATCCCAAAAGAAAAGTTTACGATCTCTGTTGTACGAGTTTAGGGATCAGTTCTCAAAATCCTCTCATGATTTAGGCTGTACTAATTTGGTTGAGCATACTATAAAAACATTACCTGATTGTAAGCCTGTGAAACTGAGGCCATACAGAATTCCACTTGCTAAAAGAGATTTCGCAGAAAATGAAATTAAGGCAATGGCAGAAAAGGGTCTTATTGAGCCTTCCCATTCCGCTTGGAGTGCACCCGCTGTATTGGTGCCTAAACGTGATGGTTCAACTAGGTTCTGCATAGATTATAGGCGTCTAAATCAGCTTACTATTCCCGACAGCCACCCCTTACCAAGAATAGACGATACGTTGGATGCGCTTGGAGGCTCTAGCTGGTTCTCCACGTTAGATTTAAAGAGTGGCTTTCATCAAGTAAGCATAGCCGAGGAGGACAGGCCTAAAACTGCTTTCTCTATCCCAGGCAGTGGCTTGTGGCAATGGCGAGTCTTGCCATTCGGTTTGATTAACTCCCCTAGTGTTTTTGAACGCCTGATGGAGAGGGTATTTGCTGGTCTGACCTTCCTCATTTTGCTTATATACCTTGATGACATAATTGTGTTTTCCAAGACATTCGAAGAACATTTGGAAAACATTAGAGTGATACTTAAAAGACTTCGAGAAGTAAACCTAAAACTTAACCCCAAAAAGTGCAATTTGCTGTGTAGAAAGGTTGCCTTCCTTGGACACGAGGTGTCTGAGGAAGGAATCGCCACTGATTCATCAAAAGTTCTAGCTGTCAAAGAATGGCCGGAGCCAAAGAACGCTACATAAGTGAGGCAGTTTGTTGGTTTGGCTTCTTATTATAGGAAGTTCATACCTAACTTTGCAACAGTGTGTAAACCTCTGCATAAGCTCACTGAAAAGGACACTCACTTCTCTTGGAGTGATCAAACTCAGAATGCATTTAACACTATAAAACAGTTATTGACCAGTGCTCCTATTCTTAGTTATCCACTTCTTCAAGGACAACCGTTTGTGCTTGATTGTGACGCATCCAACGTTGGAATCGGAGCCGTCTTGTCGCAAGTTCAGACCGGCGAAGAAAAAGTTATCAGCTATTTCAGTAAGTGTTTGTCAAAATCTGAGCGACAATATTGCACTACCAGAAAGGAACTTCTAGCCGTGGTAGTAGCAGTGAAACATTTCCATCACTATTTGTTAGGGCAAAACTTTACAGTTAGAACGGATCATTGCTCCTTACAGTGGCTTATGCGATTTAAGAATTGTGAAGGACAGATTGCACGATGGATCGAAACCCTGTCAGCATACACCTTTACCGTCCAACACAGGGCAGGTAGGGTGCATAATAATGCTGATGCGATGTCACGTAGACCATGCTATAACAATAATTGTAAATACTGTGACCGATACGAGAGACGATACTTTCCCGATATCTTGACAAAACCCGATATCTTGACAAAACCCGATATCATGACAAATCCCGATATCTTGACAAATCCCGATATCATGACAAAAGAATCAGGTGCTATAAAGAACGCAGCCTTAAAGATAGGCAGTTCTGAGAGTAACAAAATGATCACTCAAAGCGTAATTGGGGGTGACTATGAGAACACCTGTGAGGGTGATCATAGAATCACACTGTCCGACGTCGGTAGCTTTAAGGAATGCGAACAAGGCATATCCTTATGCTTGGAAGATAAAACCCGTGTATCTTCCTTAAGCCAGGGGAAAAATCCTGTGTATTATGGGCCCAACAGTATGGACGACAGTGGTAGCGATGCGCACACTACCACTTCTTTTGGACCTGGAGCAGCTGATGTGCTCTCGTCGGAGATGTCATCTGATGTGACCCAGATCGAGGTTCAATCCTTCACGCATACAGGTGATAATCTCGCTTGTGATGAGCTCAAAGCAGCTAACAAAATTAATTGTCGTCACGTACATAGATTTTGCTGCAGGATGGCAGCTGATGGTGAAGTATGTTGCTGCAACGCTGCAGTAAGTAGTGGAAATTGGTGGGATCGTTCTGAGGACGAGTCATTGTTTGGGTGTTTATTTGAGTTAGAGGAAAATTCCACAAAGATGCAAGTTGCTCACGCAGGCGTGGCAACAAAAGACGGGGCTCATGAGGACAGTCCTGGGAGTTCACATGAGCATGAGTGTAAAATGGACAGAAACAATACAGACTTTGATAATCCACAGAATGATCACGATGATCATATGACTAGTATTGAAGATTTAAGCACCTGTTACAATGACTGCAATAGAAATGCATGTCTAAATATCAGTGGATCTGGTCAATCCACTTCTAATAGTTCAGAGACAGATGATTGTCTAGAGTTAACACTAGAAAATATAAGAGATAGACAAGAAAGTGATACTGTTCTGAAACTCTTATTACAATGGAAAGTAGGTGGTGAAAAACCTTCCTGGTCTACAGTGGCACCATATCGAAAAGAACTCAAGGCATACTGGCATGAATGGGATACCATTGAAATACAAGATAATATACTATACAAGAAACGGTTGAGAGATGTTGGTAATGATTCTGAATACCTTATTCTAGTGCCAGAAGTTTTGAGAAAAGAAGTCTTTCGACAGTTACATGAGTCCGTTACTGCTGGACATCTAGGCAGAAGAAAGACTTATGACAAAATAAAGAAACGATTTTACTGGTGTAACATGTATAAAGATGTGTCATACTGGTGTCGTATTTGTTCTACCTGTGGGTCAAGAAAAATGCCACATAGATACGCAAAAGCCCCCATGAAGCAGTATAACGTTGGTTATCCAATGGAACGTATAGCAGTTGATATAAGTGGACCGTACCCTGTTTCGAAAAAGGGTAACAAATATCTTTTGGTTGTGTCCTGTTATTTTACCAAATGGGTGGATGCGATACCCCTGAAAACACAAGAAGCTAGTTATGTAGCAACTAAACTAGTTAACAGATTCATATCAATATTTGGAGTACCTTTGCAACTTCATACAGATTTAGGGTCTAACTTTGAATCAAAAGTGTTCCAAGAGGTATGCAAACTTCTTGGAATCTATAAGACTAGAACTACCGTTCGCAGGCCTCAGTCAGATGGCATGGTTGAGAAGGCTAATCGGTCTATTCAAAACATGATGTCCTCCTACATTTCAGATAAGCAAGATGACTGGGATGAACACTTACCTCTACTCATGCTCGCATACAGGTCATCTGTTCATGAGAGTACAGGGGTCTCCCCTGCGATGATGATGTTCGGTAGGGAACTGACTCTGCCAGTTGACATGGCCCTTGGTAGACCACTAAGAGAAGATAGGCTGTGTGCTACAGAACATGCCTATCAGTTGGAGGAAAAGCTACTGTACATTCATGATTTCGCTCGAAAACATCTGAATATTTCAAGCGAAAGCATGAAAAGGAGATACGATATTAAGGCTCACAAAATTTCCTATAAAATTGGAGATGCAGTGTGGTATTATAACCCGAAACGAAAATTAGGTTTCAATCCGAAACTTCAAAGACCCTGGAAAGGTCCAATGATCGTAGTAGAATGTATGAACGATGTTCTCTTTAGGATTCAATCTGGTCCTAAGACAAAACCCATGGTCGTACATCATGACAAACTTAAACCATACTTAGGGGAAGACAAGCCAGAATGGTTTACCAGTAAGGAAATCTAACAACAATATCAAATATATTCTTTAATTAGTACATGATGTCACTAAAGTATGTGTTTATTTTAATACTAAAAATAAGTTTTACATAAACCTGTGCTGACATGTGCTTATCTTATTATTCTATAAATCTGTGACTTCTATAACTGTGCCTCTTTAAGATTCTCTAATATTTTCTCCTTTATCTGTTCCTACATTGTGTTTATGAACATGTATGATCATTTGCTAACATTAAAAGTACGAAACTCAGGCTTCCAAAATTAGAATTAACAATTCAGTAGTTGTATGAGCCTGAAGTTTGAAATATTCATGATGAAGAGTCCGCATCTTTAGGTCTGTCAGGAATCGAAGTGTATATTTGGCTGTGCAACGGAATGCTTATATCTTGTCTGTTGGTTCTACAGTGATACAGGGGCACCTGTAAGGAAAGAACATAAAAATCTGTTTAAACTTAGTTAAATGAAGTGTGAAGTATTTTTGTAAATTGATGTGTTTAAAGATAATGTGCATCTAGGCAGGTGAAATAGCTAGCATTTTATGACAAGCAGGCAGTCTGAGCGCAAGCCAACTTGTAGTTTTACACCAATGTGAGAAGCCAAGTTCTGGAACGAGTGGTCAGGTGGTTTTTCTCAAGGTATACTTGTTGACACTGTATTTGATATGTAATCAGCTCGAGATAAGTGAAACAATTTTGAAGGGGACGTAGGTAAATTCTAATATTGTGGTACATTTGTATGGGATAGGCCGCAAAACTAAATTGAGTATTTCACTTTGTATACGGATAGAAAAGGTGCTTGCTATGCAGATAGTTTTATGGTATAACTATCGTTTTGTACATTTCCTTCTTAATAATGTAGAAGGTAGCTTGTGAGCTACTGAACTTTACAGTAGCTCAACATGATCATCGCCAAAGTCTACATGTGTCTATGTCCGATTATAGAGTGAAATCTATTCAGGGAACAAATAGTTCCCTTAAGGAGAGAAACAGACATGGTTCTCACGTATTGTAATACATATATTTTCAGGGCCATCACTACCTGTGCTTGATATGTAATAATACATTTTTCCGGACCAAGTACGAAGTTCAGAGACACCTGCAGAGCCAACATACCGGGATCGGGTACCAGTGTTCCCAATGTAGCATGATATTTACCAGTAGGAATTACAAACATTCATGTGATGTCAGGGAAGCTGACATGATTTTTATTCATAGAATAACTGGTGAAAGGGGGGATGCGGCAAAGGAAATTATGGCTAAGTTCATTCGCGAGGTACAGGACAGCAAGTGGCGGTATGTTAAGACAATGGACGAGATCGAACCCATAAATACAGCACCAGTAAATGAACCATCAAGACAGCCTAGGCCTAGGAAAACTCGTATTAGCAGTACAGTCTCACCTGCTCTATCTGTGCAGCTGGAAGAACCAGAAGATATCAATCTTTATGAGCCTCCTCCAAAGATACCAAGGCTACAGATATCTAGGCTGGAGCTTGAGCCAGTATCAAGTGGGTCTTCAATTATATCAGATCTTGACCTCACCCCATCAATGTCGGATGAAGAAAGCAGCAGTAGTAGTGAAAGCAGCGAGTCGAGCTCCGAGTCTGAGTCTGAATCAGCATCAGAATCTGAAATAGAAAGTCCAAAACGATTAATAAATGTTAAATCAAAAGCTCGCAGCGACAGATCAAATAAGAAAGTGGAACATGAGAATAGAAAGGAAAAAGTTAGTAATGAGAAACAGAGTAAAAATAAGAATGTGGAAAATGTGCAAAATAAAGAAAAATGTAGTAGTAGTGAGAAGCAGAGTAAAAATAAGAAAGTAGAAAATGTGAAAAGAAAATGTAGTAATGATGAAAAGCAGAGAGAAAATAAGAAAGCTGAAAATGATAATGGAAAAGAAGATAGTGATAATGAAATGCAATATGAAATAAGAGATGATAATACGGTTGAAGTGGAAACAAATATAAGTAATAAGATAAGTGTAGATAAAGTGGTTGAAAGTAAAGATAAACAAAGTGAGACACAAAGGAAAGCAAGTAAAGATAGAAATAACAATGCAAAAAGTGTACAGAAAGGGAATGAAAAGGAGAAAGAAACCGAAAAAGGAAAACAGAAAGACGAGGAAAGTGGTAGTAAGACAAATAAACAAGTCATAGAAACAGAAAGTTGTGAAGAAAAGAGAAATGATAGAGAAAATGAAAGACACAAAATAAGAAATTCTGAGAAGGAGAAAAGTACACAGAATAAAAATGAAAAGAAAGACTCCAGAAATGAGAGACAAAGTGAAAAGCAAAGTGAGAGTAGAAAACTTCAGAAAGTGACTGTGACAAAAGCAGATAATAAAACTTACAGTGAGAGAAATACAAATCTGAATAATGCTAAGTGTAAAGAGAAAGAAAAAGTAAACACACAAACCAAAGATAAAGATAGAGAGAATGGAAATGGAAATAATAGAAAGGAAACTAGTGATGTGATAAATAAAGATGAGCAAAATCAAAAGGAGAATTGTAATGAAAATAGACAAGTGGAAAATGATAAAACGAGAGAAATCAATAAGGAAAGTGAAAATAAGAAGCTAAATGTGACTGAAAACTCAAAAGATCAACAAAACAGTGGTGAAATTGTAAGCGAATTGCTCCTAGATAGAATAATGTCAGACATTACAAATACTTATTCTAATGTTCAAGAGATGGACAAA
This sequence comes from Lucinisca nassula, assembly GCA_963580285.1. NCBI lineage: Eukaryota > Metazoa > Mollusca > Bivalvia > Lucinida > Lucinidae > Lucinisca > Lucinisca nassula. Next base: position 495,769 of record CAUZLF010000048.1, on the reverse strand, counting down.
GAAACAATAGCTGCAGTCGAAAGTATTACAGAAGGCCCTTTAGTTCAAGCAATTGATAAAGGAATGGATGATTTCTGTCTGCAGTCTGTTACACTTATGCAGAAGAGAATACTGCCAGAGATAATAAATGATGCAATCTCTGAATTGGTTCCAGAAATGCAGGCAATAGAAGAAGAAACAAATGATATATATGAGGAGGGATTTCAAAAGGAATTAGAGAATATAGCTAGAGAAAGTGTACTTGATATAAGTCTAGAACAAGCAGAAGAAAGAAGACAAAACATGAAAAGACAGAGGGAAGCAGAAAGACAAGATCAAGAAGTACGTGAAACTGACATTAGAGAGGATAGTAATAGAAAGAGAAAACATGATGAGATTGAAGCAGAAGAAAGCAGTGAAGATGATGAAGAAATAACAAACTTACGAAAGCTCCAAACTAAACGTCTCATTCTGAATATAGGTGGTGTCAGGTTTGGGACAAGTCGAATGACCCTCCACAAAGATCCAGATTCACTGCTGGCTAAAATAGAAAGAAAAATAATCCCTCATGGAAATAGCATCTTTATAGATCGCGACCCGTCACATTTTAGGTTAATCCTTTACTACTTAAGGAATGACTGTCAGCTTCCCAGTTTAACAGTTCTGCCCAGGGAAAGGAGGTATCTCATTGAGCTCGAAAGTGAGTGTACATATTACCGGGTCAAGGGTTTAAGGAAAATTGTGCAGAAGCGACTTCGTCATTTAACTGACCCATAAAGTTCGTCCTGGTATATGACATATCTAATTCATAGGTATGTCATATATCATGGAAAATGTTTGCAGTCTACACCTGTGGACTTAAAAAGTATGTTCCTGGTACCTGATTCTATCCCTGGAGAGCTGCAGTGACTGTGTTTTCGCGTTTAGTTTATGAACATTAAATAACAGCTTCAATAGACAGTATTTAATTACAATATATACTTAACTGTAGAGTCTAATTAAAGGTGAACATTCAAAGAGGAAAGAAAACCATGAACTTTGTTAAATAAGATAGGTTAGAATAAGATCAATTTTATTGTCACAGCTATTATCAACAATGAAATATTTGAAGTCCTTTATCTGTCAAAGTATACAATATTTTTTTTCCATTGTTTCTTACAAAGTTTTCATAAATTTGAGCAAGCCAATAATAAGAAAATTTCATTACCATAAGGTCAATATTTGGATCTAAATATTGGCAACAGTCAGTATTTTGGTCTAAATTTTGGCTTCTTTCATATGTAAATTGGATGTATGAGATTTAGCATCTTATTTACAAGTTGACAGATACAAGTGACCATGTCATATCATAGTTCAGTGAAGGTTATCTCTGCATAGCCTTTCATTGACCGAATTCAGAAATCTTACTAAGTGGGAAATATAAAGTGAATTCTTAATCTGTGAAAAGGTATTGTTCCTAAATTCCTTTTCATTGTATATATGTGATTTCATGTGCGGATACATAGATTTGGGTGGACCATTTGCATTTCTATATATGGTTATAGTTAATTCTGTACTAGTTATTTTTTTGATACATTCATAGAGGAGAACCTATTCCTTTTGGCATTAGGAACTCTCCTGGGAGTGTATTTTCTCACCTTAGCTGTGTATCCCTTCACATGAAACAAAACAAAACAAAAAAAAATGTGTTCTCAGAAGAGTGAGTGAGTGAGTGAGTTTTAGTTTTACGTCCCACCAACAGCTAAGGTCATACGGAGACGGGACCTCGATTTAAAGACTCATCCGAAAGTCTGGAGAAGCCCGGGATCGATCCTGCGATCCCTGGTTTACAAGGCGAGTAGCGTAACCACTGCACCACGGAGGCTTCTTTGTGTTCTCAGAAGAAGAAATAAGATCTGAAGTTCTGTGGTCTGAAATACTCTGTGGCTCTGGATTCCTATCACACAGCCTGAGGTATGTCAGATCCCAGAGCCTTCGGAACTATTGATCTTATATTTTTGTCAAGTGTTGTGGTAACTGTTAATTTGCGTTTGAGATTTATATCCCTTCAACATTTAAGGTCATATAGAGATGGGACCTCAATTTGAAAACTTAACCAAAGGTCTTGAGATCCCGAAATTGAAGCAGTGATCCTTGTATTATGAGGTGAATAACTTCAAAACAAGGGCTTTTGTTGTTGGAAGTTCATAGTTTAACTGTCATAATTGTTATATTGCTAATGTCTAATGAAATGCCATGTTTAACTATTTTTCTCCTGGCATTAATGGCAAGCTATTTAATTGAACTGATTATATGAAATGTCTTTTATTGCCATGTAGGATGGGAGAAAGTGAACAGTTTCTTTATGAGAAATATTTGCTGATATTTCAAATTATTCTATTTCCTGGAAAATTGAGTGCTGATGATGATTCATTATACAAGAGGTCAGATTTCTTTTTACTTACCTCGGTGCAGGGTGAACTCGTGACAGGTGATCCTCCAAGATCACTCTGAACCTAGGTTGGTGGAAAGAAGCTGCTTCTAGCCTAAATACTTAATCATTGTTCATAATCTGAGTCACCATTATCTGAAACATATGGTGATTGAATTATCATTTGCATGAATGTGTCAAAGTTATAACAATTTCAAATGATCTTAAAAGTGCTCTAAGAAGTTTCATTCTTTATTATGACCTGTAGAAATGTACGCAGATTTACTGTTTTCGCGATGTTACAACTAATGTTGAAGTTCGCGGAAATCTCAGCTTTTTCAGTATGTTATTCATTCATACCTTTATAATTATGTGTATTCTGTTTCGCGATAATCTTAAGTCTTATGAACATACTGTGTACGTTTCTGCGGTTGTGTCAGGTTGATTTGAATTTACGTGTTAAATGTTTAACTTGCAAGTTCTTCTCCATGTATATCTTAATATTTTGAAAAGATGGCAAGGATTAACAGTAATAGCCGGTCGCCTCCTTCAAATATCTGTATAAGTTATAATATCCAACTTTCCAAGCTGCATGTAAAAGCTTACTTACCTTCCTCATGGGGTCCATGCCTTTATTTGGTAGGGGGCTGTTGTAACGGCACCTGGCTATTATTCTGTTATTCATATGGCTGTCAGTGTTTAAAGTTTACTTAGATGACAAACACGCATAATTTTGATACAGTATCTTCTATCTTCGGTACGGATCATTCCAAAGCCGAACGAACGTGTGCTAACTTTGCCTAGCATTTACCGCATAAATACCCATTGTCATACATAATTCTACGCTAAATCACTAAATATTAACTCATATCAAGCTTGTCCTACCGTGTCCTGCCCCTTTGAGCCCCTTTTTATTGCTTAATTTTCCGTTTCTTCCTCATCAGAAACTTGTTTTCCCGATCGGCCATTGTTGACATTCATACAATGAGCCGCACCGTAATGACCGAAATGTTCCGCATGATTGGCAACTAGGCGACGTAGCGCACGCGCCTGGATAGTATAAATACGAGCGTCTGCTGTCAGAATCTTGTTGTTGTTTACGGATAGCAACCAGAACGTTTGGTATCTTGCCAAGACTGAAAAGAACGTAGAACGCACACATCAGAGTTACTCTGATCGGCGCTGGTTTAAGTGGACCAGCAGCAGCTTCAGTGATGCCCAGACCAAAGAAAGGCCCCAGCCAGGTCTCATAATTTTACCATTCGCAGATCTCATCTTCTCTGTTTCTCCACCCATCTTGAGTACTGTACACAATTTGAGTGGACACTTTCCTTTACTATCTCTCCGCTATCTCTCCCCTTATTTAGGCAAAGTTGGCACAGGTTTATGTAATAAATGTGAGTGAAATTTCATTGAATGATTATGAGTAAGTGTTAAAATAATAGTGTAACTAACTTATAAAACTGGAATATTTCTGTTTGCGCATGTTTCATCTCTCCGCTCATATGAGTGAAAACCGTTTGCCGCGAGTACGTCTTGTTTATTACATTTTTAGATAAAATAAATGTGTCCTAGACGTTGTAAACCATAAATAGATGTATTCAAAGTTTTGGTGAAAGTTTTGTTGCATGTACAACGTCGAATGAACGTCTTTCACTCATATGAGCGTAGTTTCGCTTAAATAGGCGCAAAGTCACATAAATCGACCCATTACACATATATGAGCGCAGTTTCGCACAAATAGACGCAAGGTCATATAATTAGACGCATTGCACATAAATAAACGGGAGTACGCCCTAACGGCCGCATTCCACACATATGAGTGAAGTTCCACACAAACAGGCGCATTTTTGCATATATGAGCGTAAGTTCTCCCACACAGGCGCATTCCACATATATGAGCGTATAAGTTCCTTCACACAGTTACAGTACGTTTGATGCTTCACAGTAATGCTTGTAGTGGTATAGAGTTGTTCAGTTTGCGTAACACTTATATGCACTGACTGATTATTGTTAGATTGGTGTGTAGATACACACTGGACGACGCAAACGCTCTCTATAACCCTTGTGTTATTTTGAAGTCTGCCTTATTGCCAGTAGAATAACAGCTGAGTGGATTATTTACACAATCCCGTTATAACTTGAATGTATAGTATGCTGTGCGCCTATGTGGGTGAAGCTTTGTGTGCGCATATATAAATAAAACCTTGTATGCGCCAAAATATATTAATCTTTGTGTTAGCTTATATCAGTGGAATCATATGTACGCAGAAGTAGGTGACGTTTTGTGCCCATATATAGGTGGAATCTGATGCGCGCATATTGGTGTGGCCTGCTACACTTAATGCAAATATTAAATTAAGTGCATCATATTGATGTTATTTAAGCTTGTAGCCATTCATCTTCCAGACTTATTTAGAATGTTTCTGTGTCATTATTAACAAAAGAAGGTATAAAGCAAACTAATGCCTGCTATAGGAACGTCTTAAAATTGTTAATGCAGACTTGATGTGCATTGTCTAACTGATCTCATATTGTGTGAATGCTTATTTGACCGAATAATATCTTAGTAACCATTATCTGTATCAGTATCTTGCCATTACTCATGTCAATGTTAATTGCCATAATTCTTAGTTAAGTTTGCAGAATCAAATTGTTAAGGGAAAATCACAATAAATATCAAAAACTGAAACTAGGGTTAGTAATATGTTCTCTTCCCTGTAGTATTGAGCTCAACCCAGGTCGAATCCACAAATATTCATTGTGACGCCACCACCACATCCTGACCTACTGAGGTGTCTCAGTCAACACACTGCTCGACCAGGTGGTGGCCCGTTACAATATTGTACCAAGTTTGACTTAAATTGGCCAATTCGTAAATGAGACAGGAGTGCAGACAAACCATTTTTGGCCCAAAATTGACCGTTTTGGGGGGGGGCCTGTGACCTTGGAAAATAGGTCAAGGTCACAAAAATCTAACGAAACCTGCGGTATATTGTAATGATATATTGTACCAAGTTTGACTAAAAATAATCAATTTGTTAATGAGATAGAGAGCAGACAACCCAATTTTTGCCCCCAAAATGAGTTTTTGGGGGCCTGTGACCTTAAAAAAGGTCAAGGTCACCAAAATCTAACCAAATCTGCGGTATGTTGTAATGATATACTGTACCAAGTTTGACTAAAATTAATTAATTCAATAATGAGATAGCGTGCAGACAAGCCATTTTTGGACCCCAAATGACTGTTTGTGGGGGCCCATGTCCTTGAAAATGAGGTCAAGGTCATCATAACCTAACGACTGTTTTCCCCCATCCTAGTAATGTAACTGTGCAAGTTTGGTCAAAATTAATCCATAGGTTCAGGAGATATAGTGTTTCAAACAGGCTACACCGACGCCGACGGGATCTGCCCAAAAAAAACAATATGTACCCATCCCCTCAGGTGGGTGGAGGGGGGGGGGGCATAATTAAAATTATCATGGACAGTTCAGTTAACTTATCACATCTCAGTAAGTTGCATGATAGGCATTTTTCTTGACATTTATATATTGACCTAAACATGTATTTGCATGGATACAGTCAGAAAATTTTGATTTCAGAATAGATGTGAAGGCAATGATCAGGAATCGATACAATTATCAGAGACACAAAAGGGAAAGAAACACAAACACGAAACAACTAGACCCTTATGGAAACATCAATTGTGGAAAGCCAAAAGGACAGTTACTTTCCAACAAAATGGCCAATTGGTTGTCCAACAGAAAAAAAAATACAAGCGATACACACAGCCTTGGAACAGTCAATCCTTAGTTCCATGCATGAAGCTCAAGATCGGAATTCATCAAATCTGCATTGTAATCATTACCAGCAACGAATTATTTTATAAACAAGAGGGCCAAGATGGCCCTGGATCACTCACCTGATTTCAAGATGTCACTTTGCTTCAGAAAGTCATGTGGATAACTGGCAGCCATTTCTTTTTCATTAGAGCAGACCTGTTTTAGCTCTTTTGGTCACCTCAGCAACATTCCTATGAAGTTTGAATGAAATTGGCTCCGGACTATATAGGTAGAGTTGTTGTTTAAAGATTTTTCTATTTTTAGCCATGCAGGCAATCTTATACATCAGATTCAATCAAATTTAGCTACTTTTGAAGGAAGGCTACATTCCTGTGAAGTTTGAATCAAACTGACCCAAGGGTTCAGGAGGAGTTTGCATTCAAAGCAAATTGCTGACAATTTTCTTTTTCTAGCTCTACCGGCCATTTTTCTCATCGCAGCAAAACTGTTTTAGCTGTTTTTGGTAGAGGGTCTCCTAAGCAACATTTCTATGACATTTGAATGAAATTGTTCCAGGGGTATAGAAGGAGTTGTCTTTTAAATATTTTTTCTATTTTTAGATCTGGCCGCCATCTCATTCATCAGAGCGGATCAATTTTAGCTATCTTGGTAGGCAGTCACCTAGGCAATATTCCTGTGAAGTTTAAGCTTAATTTGCCCAAGGGTTTAATAGGAGTTAGCATTTTAAGCAAATTCTTGATCGTTTTCTATTTGTAGCTATGGCAGCCATCTTGCTCATTGGAGTGAAATAGTTTTAGCTAGTTTGTTAGAGGGTCACATAAGCAACATTTCTTTGAAGTTTAAAGGAAATTGGCCCAGAAATTTAGGTGGAGAAGTCGTTTAAAGATTTTTCTATTCTTAGCTCTGGCGGTCATCTTGTTCATCATAGTGGGAATATTTGAACTAGTTTGGTAGAAGGTCACCTAAACAACATTCCTGTGAAGTTTGAATGAAATTTGCCTAGGGGTATAGTTATATAAAGATTTTTTTCTATTTTTAACACTGGAGGCCATCGTGTTCATCAGAGTGGAACTATTTTAGTGATTTTGGTAGAGAGCCACATAGGCAACATTCCTGTGAAGTTTACATGAAATTGGCCCATGGGTTTAGGAGGAGTAAGCATTTTTAGCAAATTGTTGACGTTTCTCTATTTTTAAGTCTGTTGGCCGTCTTGTTCATCAGAGCAGAATGATTTTAGCTTTTTTTTGTAGAGGGTCACCAAAGCAACATTCCTATGAAGTTTGAATGAAATTGGTCGATGGATATGGGAGGAGTAGTCATTTAAAGATTTTTATATTTTTAGCTCTGGTGGCCATCTAGTTCATCAGAGCAGAAAGATTTTAGCTATTTTGGTAGTGAGCCACCTAGGCAACATTCCTATGAAGTTTAACTGAAAATGGCCTATGGGTTTAGGACGAGTTAGCATTTTAAGTGAATTGTTGATGTTTTTTCTATTTTTAGCTCAGGCTGCCATATTGTTCATAGGAGCAGAACGATTTTAGCTGTTTTTGCAGAGGGTCATCTAAGCAACATTCCTATGAAGTTTGAATTAAATTGGCCCAGGGGTTTGGGATGAGTAGTCATTCAAAGATTTTTCTATTTTTAGCTCTGGTGGCCATCTTGTTCATCAGAGCAGAACGATTTTAGCTATTTTGGTAGAGAACCACCTAGGCAACATTCCTGTGAAGTTTAATTGAAATTAGCCCAAGGGTTTAGGAGGAGTAATCTGTTAAAGCAATTGTTGATGACGGATGACACACAATGGACTTTGTGCTCAGGCAAGCTAAAAAAAAAAGTGATATACGGAATGAAAAAATGAATTAATTTTTTAACTGCCTGCCCCAAATGCATCAGTTTTCAGAATGTAATTTATATAGATGAGTGAACTAAAATGTTTTAGGTTCTTATGATAAAATATTTTTGGGCTCATGTATACATAGATAGTCCCTGGTATGGGTATAAAATCTGAAAAGTACCAGTTCATTAAACCTTGGAAATTTTCTATTGTATGTAGAAAACAATAAACAACACACTTTATACGGGTCAAGGACATATGCATGTGTACTTCATTCAACACTGACCCTTATTTCACCTCATGTTTTGTTTGCACCTTGTAAACTATATAATTTGCACGTTGGTTCTACATTTTAATAGCATACAGCTCAGCATATTATTTATGTTATGCTTCTGGTGTATCATTTGCGTATCATTTCAATGTATAGGTTATACTTTGTTAAAGCGAACAGTTAGCTCATTTGCATGTGAAAATACATGAATATGCTTTAGTTACACACAAATCATATACATGTAGCATTTATAATTAATCAAAGCATATCATCCACTTTTTCATTTGGTCAATTGCTATCGTACTTTCCTACTGCTTCGTCCCAATCACTCTTTCTCAGGTTTGATGGTTTGTGTCTACACTAGCATTGAAGATGATGTCTGTTCAGGCTGTACGGTAGCAATCACAGAGTCTTTGTCCCCATCTGGGTTGGTCAGTCAGGGTGTAAAGGCACTTGCAATTTATACACATGAACCCATTTAGTACCAGAAACTCCAAAATGGGTACCCTGGCAAACAGTGCAGACCCAGATCAGACGCCGCAGAACGCCGCGTCTGATCAGGGCCTACATTGTTTGCAAAACGTTAAGCCTTTTTCCAAATAAATTTTGATGAAAACACAACCTGACACCCCTAAATTTTGAAACGGACTCCTGCTATATCTAAGGAGGAAGATTCCATGTTGTATAAAAAGGGTTAAGAAAGGTTTCAGCATCATCAGGGGGTCTTTTGTAAGTCCTCAGAGCTTACTGACATGGTGTTACTAGCGTATTTGATGGCTAAACCTAACCCTGCTTCATGCCGCTCTTCTTTCTTGCATCCACTTCAGGAGAAAGTGTAGCTAGCACCGACTACTTTCAGAAGCTCTTCCACAGCAAGGCAAGTCTCACTCAGAGCTGCAACCAGGCTACACCAACTACTTTCAGAAGCTCTTCCAAGGCAACACAAGTCTCACTCAGAGCTGCAACCAATCAAGTTCTCTACCAACTAGAGATGTTCTTCACGGTGGTCTGTCAGAACCAGCACTATCAATCAAAGTGGGCACATTCCATGCACCAGTTGTCAAAAGTACTAGTATGACCTTTGTCTTCACCGCTGATTGCAGTTAACTAGCTGAGAGGTTTAAAGCCGGCAGTTGTTTAGGGCACCTTTTCTAGCCCCTTCCCAGTGCTAAGGGGGTGAGCATTGCGGTCATAAAAAGGTCTGCTCAGTCAATACTGCTTCATTAGGAGAGATCACATAAAACAAAGCCACCTATCTGCAGATCCGCAACTACAGCTTCCATTGTTTCCTTGCCTGCTGCTTCGCCTCTGGCCAATCGCCACAGGGATTTTTGTGTGGCTTGCATATGTGTGCTTGATGTTACTGTTTTGTTTTGTTTGATTTGAGGTTTAACTTCCCCATTAACACTGTATAGGTCATTTTAGAGACATTGCTTCCACTTTTGTGGGACTTTTACCTGACATTGAGATGAAATGACATCTCAAGCCCTGTCGCCCAATGAAACCAATAGGGTTTATAAGCATGGACGGTCCCACTCGCACCGCTTTGCCGGGGCAAGCTTAGATCCTCTAAGTGGTTTACCAGTACTCGTGTGTGGTCCGTTTCAGCTCTGCGTGGAAGCATCATGCAGCCCATCTATTTCTTCAAGCCCCGATGGGCGGGGCCGCTTGATGTGACTGTGAGTATATGATTAACCCATTGCATACAGAAAACCCCTAAAGGGCTATCTTGGCAAACAGTGCAGGCCCAGATCAGACGACGAAGAATGCGGCGTCTGATCAGCGCCTGCACTATTTGCTAACAGAATTTCCATCAAAAATTGAATAAAACTGAAAAAAAAGACCTGGCACCCCTTATAAGACAAATGGACTCGTCCAATATATAGCAATGAAAGAGTCCACCAGTACACAAGGGGTTAAGATAACATGTGCTGTGAATTTGATTATAGTGAGGGAAAAGTTTCTCAGAGTCAACCTCACTATCTCATCCCGAAGTGCTGGATCCAGAGGCAAGACAGTGTCAAAACATCTGGAGCTATCTGTGTGTCTCTTTTTCCATTTTTTTATACTGGTTTTTAGGCCCTTTCAAGATTATTTCACTTATTTCAAGCCAATCGTTAATCACAGGTAGGCGAAGCTACCAGAGAAAAACCACTTAAACTTCTTTTGCTGAATTTGGCATCTCACATATGACCTGAGCGAGGCTCCAACCACAGCGGTGAGAAACCTAATGATTAAGTGTCAGCACTCTTACCCATTAGGCCATGTAGGCCTGTTTTGTTGTTGTTTAACAGATATACAGAGTCAGTAAGTCAAGTGTCTAATGTAGCCTGTTAAGTGTCTTATGCAGACTTGTAAATCAACCATGCTTCGAACATCTAGGGCCAGTTGTTCATGTGTTCAGACGACACAGATGCCCCCGCCAAGGGCCCCGCCTCACCCCAAAAACCCATATTGCAACAAAATTTTCTAAGTGTGTGACCTTGTCATCAGGAACATTTGTGAGAAGTTATATTGAAATTGGTGAAAAAATGTAAGCGCTAGAGCAATGACAAAGTTTTTCTAAAAATAACCAGAGTGATCTTGACCTTGAAAGTCAAACTCGTTCGAGGTATTGACATAAGGAACATTTGTGTGAAGTTATTTTGAAACCAGTGAAGAAATGTAGTCGCTAGAGCGATGAAAAAGTTTTTCTAAAAATAGCCACAGTGACCTTGACCTTGAAAGTCGAAATCGCTCGAGATATTGTCATAAGGAACATTTGTGTGAAGTTATATTGAAATCGGTGAAGAAATGTAAGCGCTAGAGCGATGATAAAGTCTGTGACCTTGACCTTGAAGCCATAGGCATGAGTGGGGGTATTGCAAAATAAACATTTGGACCTGTACCTATCATCATAGCATACATAAGCCAAATCCATAATATAGTTTGGAAAATTTGAGATCTTAAAATCTTTCACATTAAAATTGTCTAAGTCTGTGACCTTGACCTTGAGATCATAGGCATGGGTGGGGGTATTGCTGAATAAAACATTGTACCTATATCTATCATCATATGAACCAAAGCCATCATAAAAGTTCAGGTTCTACCAGGTACAAATACCTTAACTGGAGTCTTTAACATGGAAAATTTCTAAGTCCATGACCTTGACCTTGAGGCCATGGGCATGGGTGGGGGTATCGCTGAATAAAACTTTGGACCTATATCTATAATCATACCAAATATGAACCAATTCCATCAAATAGTTTGGAAAATATGAGTTCTAAAATGTTCAAGTCTACCTGTTACAAAAACCTCAACCTGAGTCTTTAACATTGAAAATTTTTAAGTCTGTGACCTTGACCTTGAGGTCACAGGCATGGGTGGGGGTATTGCTTAATAAAACTTTGGACCTATATCTATCATCATACCAAAGATGAACCAGTTCCATCAAATGGTTAGGAAAATATGAGTTCTAAAAGTTCAGGCTCTACCTGTTACAAAAACTTTAACCGGAGGTTGCAGGATCACGTACGTACGTACGTACATACGTACACACACACGTACAGACGGACGTACACATGTACGCACGTACGGAAAACCGAAAAACTATTTGCCCCCGTCATCATATGATGCGGGGGCATAAAAATGTGAGCAGCTCACATTTTTTTCAGCAAAAATACCGGAGTATTAGATATTGTACTTACTAGAACAGTTGACAATTTGACCACTAACAAGCTCATTAAGCTAACGATGCTTTGAACAACACTGGTAAATATTAATATAAGTGAATTTCTGTACCGACCCTATGCCGATTCGGATGCGAATGAAAAAAGCTACAGGGAGGTAACTCTCAAATTTCAAAACTAGTTTTTATTACATGATAGGGATCTACTGGTAAAGGAAAGAATTTGCTCCTTAAGAGCAAATTCTTTCCTTTAATAGTAGATCCCTTTCCTTTAATAGTAGATCCCAGGAACAGGCAGGCACACATCAGTCTAACAAGTCCATGTCATGAACACCCCTCTACACCCCACTTTATCTAGAGAAAACTAGGGTGTACAGGGGTATACATTATTTTTCTTACTTCTGAGGCAACGAGCACCCTCAACCTATTTTTGGAGTAAAAACAAGAGGACCATGATGGCCCTGGATCGCTCACCTGATCCATAGAGTAACAAGTGGGCCCCGGGGAGGGCCATTATTGACCCCAGGGTTATAAAGTGCATAATGTTGAGGGAGGTCTAAAAAGGTGAAGCTTCATACCAAATATCAAAAAGGCTATAATTTGAACAATCTTGGCAAAGGTCCACTAGATGAAGCTACACAACAAATATCAAAGACCTGGGCTTTGCGATGTCAGAGAAGAAGATTTTTTTAAAGATATTCCTTACATAAGCCTATGTTAAACCAAATGGCCCCGGGGCAGGGGCATTTTTGGCCTCAGGGCTATAATTTAAACAATCTTGATAGAGGTCCACTAGATGAAGCTTCACACCAAATATCAAAGACCTGGGCCTTGTTGTTTCAGAGAGAAGATTTTCAAAGATTATCTCTATTATAAGTCTATGTAAAACCAAAGGGCCCTGGGGTGGTGGCATTTGTGGCCCCAGGGCTATAATTTGAACAATCTTGGTAGAGGTCCACTAGCTGAAGCTTCATACCAAATGTCAAAGACCTAGGCCTTGTGGTTTCAGAGTAGAAGATTTTTCAAGATTTTCCCCATAAAAGTCTATGAAAAACCAAAGGGCCCAGGAGCGGGGGCATTTTTGGCCCCAGGGCTATAAATTTAACAATCTTGATAGATGTCCACAAGATGAAGCTTCATACCAAATATCAAAGACCTGGGCCTTGCAGTTTCAGAGAAGAAGATTTTTAAAGATTTTCCCTATATAAGCCTATGTAAAACAAAAGGGCCCCGGGGCGGGTGCATTTTTGGCCCAAGCACTATAATTTGAACAGTCTTGGTAGGGGTCCACTAGATGAAGCTTCATACCAAATAGCAAAGACCTGGGCCTTGCAGTTTCAGATGAAGATGTTTAAAGAATTTCCCTATAAAAGTCCATGTAAAACCAAAGGGCCCTGGGGCGGGGGCATTTTTGGCCCCAGCACTATAATTTGAACAATCTTGGTAGGGGTCCACTAGATGAAGCTTCATACCAAATATCAAAGACCTGGGCCTTGCGGTTTCAGAGAAGAAGATTTTTAAAGGTTTTCCCTATATAAGCCTATGTAAAACCAAAGGGCCCGGGGCGGGGGCATTTTTGGCCCCAGCACTATAATTTGAACAATCTTGGTAGGGGTCCATAAGATGAAGATTCATACCAAATATCAAAGACCTGGGCCTTGCAGTTTCAGAGAAGAAGATTTTTAAAGATTTTCCCTATATAAGCCCATGTAAAACCAAAGGGCCCCGGGGCGGGGGCATTTTTGGCCCCAGCACTATAATTTGAACAATCTTGGTAGGGGTCCACTAGATGAAGCTTCATACCAAATATCAAAGACCTGGGCCTTGCGGTTTCAGAGAAGAAGATTTTTAAAGATTTTCCCTATATATGCCTATGTAAAACCAAAGGGCCCCGGCGCGGGGGCATCTTTGGCCCCAGCACTATAATTTGAACAATCTTGGAAGGGGTCCACCAGATGAAGATTCATACCAAATATCAAAGACCTGGGCCTTGCAGTTTCAGAGAAGAAGATTTTTAAAGATTTTCCCTATATAAGCCCATGTAAAACCAAAGGGCCCCGGGGCGGGGGCATTTTTGGCCCCAGCACTATAATTTGAACAATCTTTGTAGGGGTCCACTAGATGAAGCTTCATACCAAATATCAAAGACCTGGGCCTTGCAGTTTCAGAGAAGAAGATTTTTTAAGTTTTCGGTGAAAAAAATCTATTTTTGGCTCCTGTGACCTATATGTGCAACGGACCGGAACCATTTGAACAACTTTGAAAGGGGACCACCTAAAGATCATTCCTGTGAAGTTTGGTCAAAATCCGCTCAGTGGTTTAGGAGGAGATGTCGTTTGAAGAAATTGTTTACGCACGCACGCACGCACGCACGGACGGACGGACGCACGCACGCACGCACGACGGACGACGGACAAAAAGTGATCCCAAAAGCTCACCTCGTCACTACGTGACGGTGAGCTAAAAACCTAGGCCTTGTGGTTTCAGAGAAGAAGATTTTTAAAGATTTTCCCTATATAAGTCTTTGTAAAACCAAAGGGCCCCGGGGCGGGGGAATTTTTGGCCCAAGGGCTATTATTTGAACAATCTTGGTAGGGGTCCACTAGATGAAGCTTCATACCAAATATCAAAGTCCTGGGCCTTGTGATTTCAGAGAAGAAGATTTTTAAAGATTTTCCCTATATAAACCTATGTAAAACCAAAGGGCACCAGGGCGAGGGCATTTTTGGCCCCAGCACTATAATTTGAACAATCTTGGTAGGGGTCCACTAGATGAAGCTTCATACCAAATATAAAAGACCTGGGCCTTGTGGTTTAAGAGAAGAAGATTTTTAAAGATTTTCCCTATATAAGCCAATGTAAAACCAAAGGGCCCCGTGTTGGAAGCATTTTTTGTCCTAGCACTATAATTTGAACAATCTTGGAAGGGGTCCACTAGATGAAGCTTCATACCAAATATCAAAGTCCTGGGCCTTGTGGTTTCAGAGAAGAAGATTTTTAAAGATTTTCCCTATATAAGCCTATGTAAAACCAAAGGGCCCCGGGGCGGGGGCATTTTTGGCCCCAGCACTATAATTTGAACAATCTTGGTAGGGGTCAACTAGATGAAGCTTCATACCAAATATCAAAGACCTGGGCCTTGTGGTTTCAGAGAAGAAGATTTTTAAAGATTTTCCCTATATAAGCCAATGTAAAACCAAAGGGCCCCGTGGCGGGGGCATTTTTTGTCCCAGCACTATAATTTGAACAATCTTGGTAGGGGTCCACTAGATGAAGCTTCATACCAAATATCAAAGTCCTGGGCCTTGTGGTTTCAGGGAAGAAGATTTTTAAAGATTTTCCCTATATAAGCCTATGTAAAACCAAAGGGCCCCGGGGCGGGGGCATTTTTGGCCCCAGCACTATAATTTGAACAATCTTGGTAGGGGTCCACTAGATGAAGCTTCATACCAAATATCAAAGACCTGGGCCTTGTGGTTTCAGAGAAGAAGATTTTTAAAGATTTTCCCTATATAAGCCAATGTAAAACCAAAGGGCCCCGTGGCGGGGGCATTTTTTTGTCCCAGCACTATAATTTGAACAATCTTGGTAGGGGTCCACTAGATGAAGCTTCATACCAAATATCAAAGTCCTGGGCCTTGTGGTTTCAGAGAAGAAGATTTTTAAAGATTTTCCCTATATAAGCCCATGTAAAACCAAAGGGCCCCGGGGCGGGGGCATTTTTGGCCCCAGCACTATAATTTGAACAATCTTGGTAGGGGTCCACTAGATGAAGCTTCATACCAAATATCAAAGACCTGGGCCTTGTGGTTTCAGAGAAGAAGATTTTTTAAGTTTTTGGTGAAAAAAAATCTATTTTTGGCTCCTGTGACCTAGATGTGCAATGGACCGGAACCATTTGAACAACTTTGAAAGGGGACCACCTAAGGATCATTCCTGTGAAGTTTGGTCAAAATCCGATCAGTGGTTTAGGAGGAGATGTCGTTTAAAGAAATTGTTTACGGACGCACGGACGCACGCACGGACGGACGCACGCACGCACGACGGACGACGGACAAAAAGTGATCCCAAAAGCTCACCTCGTCACTACGTGACGGTGAGCTAATAAGAAAAATATCACATATTTTTATCAGTATGATAACCATTTTGGAGATAAGAAAGATAGCACTATGTCACGTGGGCGTGTTATCGTAATGAGTTTACAGAAATGGGATCAGAAAGACACAAAAGTTGTCTCCCCTTAAAGTTCTGGTGTGTCAAGGGATCTTAAATGATTTCTTTTCTCAAATTGACCTCTTATATGGATGAACATGAAGACAAATCTAAAGGATTTTTACATACTTGTATTTAAATAAAATTACACCTAAACAATATTCATATACATGTATATATAACCTAGCATACTTCAAGAGTCATATGGCCCCCATCCATCCAGGCTTGGAGAAATAGATTGGGCAGTATTATGCTTCCAAGCAGAGCTGAAACCAATTGCACATGAGTACTGGTAAACAACTTAGAGGGTCTAAGTTTGTCCAGGCAAAGTGGTGCAAGTCAGACAATCCTTACATAAAAACCCTTTGTGTTGTATGGGCGGCAGATGTCATTTCATCTCACTGTCGGGTAAAAGTTCCACAAAATTGAAATCAATGTCTCAAAAATGACCGAAATAGTGTTGATGTGGAGGTAAAACCTCAATTCAAACGAATCAAATTCAAGAGTCATAGCTCCAATTAAGTGTAATTTTTCTATTTCTCCAACAAAATGTGTTGTATTGTGTCTTCTATGTTTTGATGGATTGGGGTAACACTAGGGCTGGCTAATCGGAGCTGAAAAGATAATCGATTATCAGTCCTGTCATTGTGATCGATACTCGATTAGTAATCCCAAAGGTTTTTATCACAATTTTACCTGTCTGGCTTTCTGTCTGAGCATGACTTACCATATGTTGCACTTCACCATATGTATATTTGAACAGACAGACCTGAGCAAACAGTGTAGACCCAGATGAGACGCCGCAGAATGCGGCGTCTCATCAGGGTCTGCACTGTTTGCCCCATCATCCAGCAATTTTGGCATAACTTTGGGTAGTAAATTGTACCTATCAAGTAATCGATTAAAAGCAAATCAGAAATGATAATCATTTTTGTGGAGTTTATCGATCGATTAATCGAATATACAATTCATCATGTCAGCCTTAGGTAACACCATTTAGTATCAAAACATTGGCAAACAGTGCAGTCCCATATCAGATGCCACAAAATGCAACATCTGACCAGGGCTGTCACTGTTTGCCAAAATTTCCGTTATTTTCTAAAAATACTCAACTGACCCTGACACCCCTAATTTTGGAAATGGAATTCCACTATGTATAAGTGAAGCTTCTATTCAGTTCAAAATGAGCCTACCCATTGTTACCTGGAGACCGGTAACAGGGGTATGGGCAAACAGTGCAGACCCAGATCAGACACCACATTATGTGGCATCTGATCTGGGTCTGCACTGTTTGCTAACAGTATTTTGCGTCAAAAATACAAATATGACAAAATAGACCTGACACCCCTAAAATGACAAATGGACTTGTCCAACATATAACCATGGATGAGTCCACCAGGATGGACAATGGATAAAAATCATGTTGACAATTCTTCTTAAACTATCCTCACTCACTACACCTAATAATCTGTAACAATATACCAAAATGAAGCTAAGTATTGAGTCGGAAAGGCCTGGATTTGTTTCACGGTCTAGCAAAGTGTCCAAAAGGTGTAGATGGAATGACAGTGTAGAACCTGAGGAGCAGTCTGATTTGGGTCTGCACTGTTTGCTTAGGCCTTTCTGTCATAATGCTCAGGATCATTATGGTTGCAAGGGTCTTGAAATTTCATGCATATAAATTAAAACGTAATATACTAGCAGTGAACAAAAAGGTGCTGATCAGATTGCACAGATATGCAGGCTGATCAGCACCTTTGTTGTTCATTAATAAGCCCCGCCAAGCGAATTTGTGTCTTCGAGCATTCCGTCATGACAAATTTTAACTGCGCATGCCCAGCCATTCAGAGGGGCCAGGGATATGGCTTTCTGTCTGAAGGTTCCTCTTGATTCACTGCTTGTATGAGCGAGCAGCGAAGGTTCTGGCGAGACTGTGCGGATGCGCAGGCTCGCCTGAATCTTCGCTGCTTGCATAGGCGATAAGTACCAAAATCGCTTGACGGGGCCCAAATAGCAAAATTTGCCACATAAACACATTTTCTCATGGTATGGCTTTCAAAGCTCTAGATAGTAACCCACTGCATGCTGGGTATTTTTTACTGATGATGCTAGAACATCTCAAATGTATGCCTTCAATTACTTGCCTTGTTTTTACACATAAAAAGTATGGATTGTGGGTAATGTAGCAAAGTTTTACCCTTATCCTGCTGAATATTTAATTTAGGCACCATATTTAATTCCATACAAATGTCAAAAAATCCAATTTGACCCAAATTTGACCTGGTTGTAAACAGGTCAAGGTCAACCAAGGGTCATCATTTAAACAAATTTGACATGGCCCAAGTTGCCGATGCTGCATACCAAATTACAAGGTCAGCAGCCATTTGGTTCCTGAGAAGAAAATGTTTAAAGGGTTTTATCATATATGGGCATGGCAGCCATATTGGTCATGTGACCCAGTCCTTACAAACGAACTTTTGTCCCCCTTCCCATAGAGGCTCCACATGTAATTTGGTTTCAATCAACCGAGTAGTTTAAGTGGGGAAGATACAAATACTGAATCTAAGCCATCCAGTACAATCATCATCAACAGATTTTTGATTAATGTCAGTGAATGACCTTGACCCTTAGAATTGGTAAACTTCCATTATGCTGACTGCAAATGTCATTTCTGATGCTGCCATTCAATAAAAAAATCTACTGTTTTGCCTTTTTTACCAACGTCTAAGTGACCAAATTTGACCATGAAGTAAAACAGGTCAAGGTCAACCAAATGTCATCATTTGAACAAACTTCATAGGGCCCAAGTCCTCAGTGCAGCATACCAAGTTTCAAGGTCATCAGCCATTTGGTTCCTAAGATAAATAGAGGATATTTACTTATTTCAGGTGGATATCAAAAATATTTCATCGAGTGTGTTAACACCATCAAAATTTCACAAGTGCGAAGAAATATTTCATCTCGTGTGTTAACAACATCAAAATTTTCACGAGTGTACAGATGTTTTCAACACACTAGATGAAACATTTTTGGTATCCGCCGAAAAAAGTAAATTTTCTTTTTATAATTTTATACGGATATTTACGGTAATTGATCAATCTTATCGTACATCACAATTTTGACCTGGCTCCTCATATATGATGTCACAACTGTCAGTTTCAAACAAACAGATCGCCATTTTGAATACAGCATTTTTACAGTTCAAAGAGTGATTTTCAAGGTATTTTACAGAATTATTTTATCAATAACATATGACTTTTGGCGAGAAAATGTAGTCCGGGCTGCTACTGTGAAAATAACAAGGTTGTGTTATTTTTCACAGTGTGAAATGTGAAAATATCATTTTTATTTGTTTCCGATATTCATTGATTTCACTGCAGAGTATAAAATAAAAGATTTTTAAAGGTTTTAACCATATATGGGCATGGTGGCCATATTGGTCATGTGACCTAGTCCTTACGAACAAACTTTCGTTCCCCCTTCCCATAGAGGCTCCACATGTAATTTGGTTTCAATTAGCCCATTAGTTTCAGAGAAGATGTTGGTTGAAAGTGTTGACGCAAAAGATGATGGACATTGCCTATACTATAATCTCCCCGGAGCCTCTGGCTCTGGTGAGCTAAAAATACAATATAAAATCATATTTAAGACTATGAACAACAGAAAATGTGTGAAAATGTACATGTATATGAAAATGACTATATTAGCAAACTAAAACATACAGCAAAACCTCAATTTCAAACAACTTTATTCAGCAGCCACCTCTCTTGAGCAGCTACAATCATTCCCCCTAAAGCATTTCACTATATATTTAACCTTTGCTGAGCAGTCACCTGTCTCCTCTGGTTCTACTAAATTCTAACTCCCGGTGTTAAACAGCCAGACTTAACTAAAAAGCCAAAACTTGGTAGTAAGTTTAGGACGTATTGTATTCCACTCAAAATTACCATTTTGATATTAGAATAAATAAGATATAAGTAAATGAAAAGAAGAATAAATGATGGAGAGGTGTCAGATGACACCTCTCCATTGTTTGTTTTTACATTTATGTTGAGCCTATCCTCCTCTAAGCAGCCGCTTTTGGAGATTTTCATGGGTGACTGCTTAATGGAGGTTACACTGTATATATTTCCTCAAGACAGTTGATACAAGTACATTTAAGAATTTTTATTAATTGATTATCCTATATTACACAAGGTCAACCAATATTCAAAAATCATAAATCATGTTTTTAATTGCGTCAATTAATAAAATTGTCATAAATCAAGTAATTTCGTATTGGCCCAGTTACAGGTCCTCGGTCAGCTGTATTGGCCTCGGCCTTCGGCCTCGTGCCAATACAGCAGACCTCGGACCTGTACCTGGGCCAATACGAAATTATTTGATTAATAACATTATAATATAGATAAAATTTATCACAGACGAAGCAGGAGAGACAAAAAATATGCTGAAGGTTATTTCGTGCCTGTATGGAGTTGAACATTATGATACAAGTTCGGGTTGCCGCAAATGTTGATGGCTTGCCAAATGAATGGACAAACAAATAAACAGAACACCAGACACGTATATCATACCACGCTTAAAGCAGGCATGAAAGAAAGTCTTGGTCTGTGTGTGGAAGTTAAACGTCATTGGATATACCTTCACAAGAGGCTATTTGTTTTTTTCAAAATACTTCAGTCTCTCTTATCCACAGTCTGAGGGCCTCATGGAAGATTAGCTATTACATGTACTTATGTATGTGCTAAATGTTGTAACCCTCACTAAATAAAGTCTTTACTTACTTAGTTGTCTACTCCCCAAGGAAAAAATTTGCTAGTCAGGAAAAAAATTTATCCTTTAACCCTTATCCTGCTGTACACGAGAACCCCTACCTTTACAAACAGGGTAGATCCAGATCAGATGGCTTCTGAAGAAGAAGCCATCTGATCAGGATTTACCCTGTTTGTCATGCAAACAGTGAATCTCAATGAAAACATTATATTGTGTAATCTGATTGGCTGACAGTAAGAAATGGGTTTGGCTTATTAAATTATTCATAAGGATAACGGTTAACTAGTTCCCTTTTTGCGGCGCTTCAGTACACAGGAAGACAAACTGTCCAAAAGTTGTCTCCGTTGTAAAATTATTCACAATGTGTCTGAGGAGAATTTGTTTTCCTTTTCAGACTGGACATCCGCTTCCTGTTCCAAATGGAGTTTAAATTATGGTAGAGTCACAAAGTTGTCTCCATTGCAAAAATGGCAAAAATAAAAAAAATCTCTGTTCTTGATTCTCCGTAAAATCATATATATCATATTATATTTGTTCAATTTCATCTTTCATCATCTGAATCTGTAGTCTGTACCTTCCAGGGCTGATTGGGGAAAAGGTCTGTCGCTGAAATTTACATAAACACTGTATTACACTTTATTTCACTTAAAATGTTTAAATCAAGAACTTTTTTTCTATTTTTTTGGTAGTGAATGTAGCTACAGTGAACCTTGAGGGGCCCCATCCATCGGGGCATGGCGAAACAGAGCTGAAACCAACACCACATGATTACTGGTAAACCACTTTAGAGGGTCTAAGCCTGCCCAGGCAAAGTAATGTGAGTTGGACCATCCCTAAAAATAGAAACTTGTGGTTTGGTTTGTCATTTCAATTCAATGTCGGGTAAAAGTCCCACAAAATTGGAAGCAATGTCTCCAAAATGACCTTAATAGTGCTGATGGGGATGTAAAACCGCAATTCAAACAAACAAAACAAAACCTGTAAATGTTTATGGGGAATGGGAACACCTGGCAGATTTTTCCACCATTTTTCAAAGGTAGACAACTTTCAGGACTTCCTGTTCACTTTTTTATAAGACACGTCCCACTGAAAAATGGGTCAACTCATAAAGGAAAGAATTTGCTCCTCAGGTGCAAATTCTTTTCTTTAAGAGTTGACCCCTATTGACATGGGAGACAAAAATACTTTTGCAAGAGTTGCCTCCCCTGAAGGTGTTCCCATTCCCCTTAAATCTGACAGGAACCTTTTTTTCAACTTTCAACAGTGGTTTTAGTAGTAAATGCAGCTACAATGGAACTTCAATGACTCAAACACTGATCACTTGTCACCATGGCGGATTTTGTTTGATTTGAGGTTTAACGTCCTCGTCAACACTGTAAAGGTCATTTTGGAGACGTTCCTTCCAATTTTGTGGGTCTTTTACCCGACATTGAAATGAAATGACATCTCAAGCCCTGTCGCCCAATGAAACCAATAGGGTTTATTAGCATGGACTGTCTGCCTCGCACCGCGGTCAGGCTTAGATCCTCTAAGCGGTTTACCAGTACTAGTGTGCAGGCTGGATTCAGCTCTGCGTGGAAGCATCATGCAGCCCATATATTTCTTCAAGCCCCTATGGGCGGGAGCTTACACCATGGCTAATACAAACTTGTTCTTGAGTATAACTATGCAGGGGCATAGCCAGAACCAAAATATTGTTACACACAACTAGGTAAAATCTATGTGAAACATCTTTCTCTGAGATGGGTGCTACTCTTAAAGATAAGATTCTTTGCTTTAAGAGCAGCCCATATATAATATGTAATGGAGAACACTATTTAGGTGCTTTCTCTTTATTGCTAATATTTCACATTACGCACATGCATAAATATGTTAAGGAATTCTTCCAATTGCTCCAGATAACAAGTTACTGTTTAACCCCTTTGCATGCTGGGTATTATTTTTTCAGCAGACGACATTTTGAAATATTTTTCTTATTTTTCTAAAAAAAAACAAGATTTGACATTTCATGCAAATTGTCTCAAAGGAGATATTCTTCCAAGAACAGTTAACATTTTGACCCCACTAACAAGCTCATTAAGCTAATGATGCTTTTAAACAACTGGGCGCTGACTTACTAGGAGGATCTCTGGGAGTTCTAGCTGACACCTGATGTCTTGCTGACCTCTGTAGAGGTGGAGAGTAGACGGGTTTGGGCCGCTGGATTTCTATGCTGTTATCTACATACGGAGCACCGGACTTGAGATAACCATCCCAGTTGGTATCACCAGGGTCATGGGAGCTAGACACAAGCTTCTGAAAAAGAAACATAATGTACTGATTTTAGTAAAATAAAACTAGACAATGTTTGAGCTATGCAGAAAGACTCCATGTCCATTGTTTGTTTTGGAGTTGAATGGCCCAGTCAACATTATTTAGGTCAATTTTGAGCCGGTCAGTTTACCTATCCACACTTTTCCTGGGCAGGCTAATACGTAAGCGGTTAACCAGTCCATGTCCAACCTACATCCAACTCCAATAACTCAAATACTTTTTGGACCATGAAAAATTGTTCAAGATATGGGTAATGAAGTTAAATGATAGTGCCAAGTCAAGAGGCATATTTTGGCTCACTTAAGGATATATTTACAATTATCTATAAGATAAAGGTATGTTGAATGTACTCATTAGAATCGCCTCATTGAGGCGATTCTAATGAGTACACACAACATATCTTATAAGGATAAAATCAGGAAAACTTCCTTGATATGTCCAAACATATGGATTTATCATATGACAGCGTGTCTGAGAATGTAATAATGCCATGTAATAAATTTGGTAATGCACTAGTGGATTAAATATGCCAATTAGTAAGATGCACCCAATAACCTTACAGGTATGATGTCATTAACGACAGAACATTGACATTTTTGTACTAAAATCGTGGATTAAATTCATTTTAAATGTCATATGATAGATAGAATCTTGCATTCATGCTCATGTATTATTGAATTTATTAAACTTGTTAAGGAAAAGAGATAAAATGTTTGGCGAAGCCTCATATTTTATCCCTTTTCCTCCACTTGTTTAATAAATTCAATAATACATCACCTTGTATTTTATCCTTTTTCCTCAACTCAATAAACTCAATAATACATGAACACTCATGTAAGATCCTCTATATCTGCAGCAACTGGAAGATTTGTCAGGGACACAAGAGGCAGTTCAAATTAGCCAAGGCAAATGTGTTACCATGTTCAAGTTATTGTAGTTTGACTGTACATACAAAAGATGATGATGCACAGCTGATTTGAGTCTTCACTGGGTCTACACTGTTTGCTTAGGCCTGTCTTTCCCAATAGTTAGGATCACTATGATAAACATTTGCTAGTATTGCATAAATCTGCGACAACCCAAAACAAATATGATACTATTTTCACTTATATTTCTATATTTACCGTAAAAATCCTAAAAATTGGGACATCTTAAGGACTTGCTGTAATTCTCCTAAAATTTTAACCAATTTGATGGACAGCCCAGCAAAAGCCCAAACGGTGCAGACGGAATGGCAAACAGTGTAGACCCTGATCAGACTGTCTGATCTGGGTCTGTACTCTTTGCTCAGGCCTATCTATCCAAATATTTAGGATCAATACAGTATGTATATTACAGTTACAAGTAATTGCTACAAAATACTTATAAATTTGTGTATTACTAACCGCTGAGTTTAAGGAATTTCTTAATACAAAATGTCTTCTTCATGCCAGAAAGTGGCTCACAATGCGATCATATTGTGACAATAATATCACAATATGTATTGTGCCATGAAGTACAAATAATCAGTCTTCATAGTTATCGGCTCATACTTACTGTGTAGGATTGAGATCTTCTGACATTAGTGTTGAGTAAATTCTGTCCTGATTTCACTTTGCTTCTCGCCTGTTTTGCAATCTCCAGACTCTCCTGAGAATACTTGTTCTTCTTACGACTGAAACATTTTATAACAAACATAAGCAGTGAAAGAAGAAGAGCTGTCGCCAGACAGCATAGCTCGCCTGTTTCGCGCCTTCAACATAGAAGGTAAAATTACTGAACCATGAAATATAGGTCACACACACCTAGATACATTTTGAGGTCAGTGACCAGGTCGCATGGAACATATATGCCAAATATTACATTTCAGAATCACAATGTGTATGAAATATAAGGCAAAATCAATGAACCATGAAAATAGGTCACACTGACCTAGATATATTTCTATGTCAATCATCTCGTCACATGGAACTTATAATTCAGGACTGAAGTTTCTAAAAAAAAAAAAAAAATAGTATTCAATTTGGCAGAGTCAATGAATCATGAAATTTAGGTCACACTGACCAAGATACAATTTCGAGGTCAATCATGGGGTCACATGGAATAAATAATCCAGGCATGATGTTTCTTCATGAAAAATTATTAAAGATAATAGGCAAATCACTGAACCATGAAATATAGGTCACAGTGACCTAGATATATTTTGAGGTAAATCATAGGGTCACATGGAACTAATAACCCAGGTATGACATTTCTCCATCAAATAGTAATAAAGATAATAGGGAAAATCACTGAACCATGCAATATAGGTCACAATGACCTGGATTTATTTTAAGGTCAATAATCAGATCACATGGAATAAATAATCCAGGTCTAACATTTCTTCATGAAATAGTATTCAAGATAATAGACAAAATCACTGAACCATGAAATATAGGTCACAGTGACCTAGACATATTTTGAGGTCAAGCATGGGGTCACATGGGACTAATAACCCAGGTATGACATTTCTCCATCAAATACTATTCAAGATAAAAGGTAAAATCAGTGAACCATGAAATATAGGTCACACTGACCTAGCTATATTTTGAAGTCAATCATGGGGTCACATGGAACTAATAATCAAGGTATGACATCTCTCCATCAGAAAGTATTCAAGATAAAAGACAAAATCACTGAACCATGAAATATAGGTCACACTGACCCAGTTATATTTTGGGGTCAATTATCCGGTCACATGGAACTAATAATCCAGGTATGACATTTCTGCATCAAATAGTATTCGAGATAATAGGCAAAATCACTGAGCCATGAAATATAGGTCACACTGACCTAGATATATTTTGAGGTCAATTATCAGGTCACATGGAACTAATAATCCAGGTATGACATTTCTCCATCAAATAGTATTCGCGATAATAGTCAAAATCACTGAACCATGAAATATAGGTCACAGTGACCTAGATATATTTTGAGGTCAATCATGGGGTCACATGGAACTAATATCCCAGGTATGACATTTCTCCAACAAATAGTCTTCAAGACAAAAGGCAAAATCACTGGACCGTGAAATATAGGTCATCATGACCTTCACCCTTTTACACTTGA
Organism: Lucinisca nassula; assembly: GCA_963580285.1. Classification (NCBI taxonomy): domain Eukaryota; kingdom Metazoa; phylum Mollusca; class Bivalvia; order Lucinida; family Lucinidae; genus Lucinisca; species Lucinisca nassula. The sequence goes on along the minus strand of CAUZLF010000048.1, from coordinate 469,421 downwards.
ACCAATGTCACTTGGTTGGCTGATGTATAACCAATTCTGTCTATAACTTGGTTGGCTGATGTATAACCAATTCTGTCTATAACTTGTTAGCATAAGGGAAAGGTATACAACAAATTACAAAGTTGTCCTAGATTTTGACCCCTAGCCCCACCCCATCCCCACTCCCAGGCATGAACCCAGGGGGGTGTTGTCTTGGAATCTCAGAAGACACTCCCAGGTATCCAAGTTGTAAATATGAATGCTTTGTGATGAGTGACTGCTGAGATATAAGCATTTCAAAAACTTTAATACAATAATAGATAGGTGTTCTAGATTTTGACCCCAAGCCCCACCCCGGGGCATGACCCCAGGGGTCTGTTATCTTTTAACATCAGAAGACCCTCCCAAGTACCAAAGTTCCAAATATGAGTGCTCTGTGATGAGTGACTGTTGAGATATAAGCATTTGAAAAACTTTAACGCAGTGTGATGCGCACGCGCACATGCACATGCACGTGCATGCGCACATGCACGCCATCCGAGGTGACAACAATAGCTCTCCATGTACTTCGTACAGGCGAGCTAAAAACACAGATGGCTCGTTACCCACGGTGAATTCCAGTGTGTTCTGGAGTCCCTAGAGATTATTCCCTATATTTCCCGATAACCACAAATTTAGGATAATTTATGGAGGTGGATTTGTTGTTAAATGCTTTCTAGTAGTCTAATCACCCAGTTGGAGGAAGAGAGGACTGCCGCAAACAGTAGAACTTTGATGGCTCAAACACTGATGGCTCCTATACATGGCTGAATCAAACCTGTTCTTGTCAGAGTCCCTAGGGAATCCTCTTAATAAGAAATAGTGTGGGATAATTAGGGAGATTTTCGACTTTTATCTTGCCAATGTATGCTGTGTGTACTCATTAGAATCGCCTCAATGAGGCGATTCTAATGAGTACACACAGCATACATTTTTATTATAGAACACCGAAAGATGTTCCAGAATTAACCCTGTTATGCTTCCTGGCAATAACCCTCAGTGGCTCAAACAACCCTTCTCTAACAGAACTCAAAGGTGTTTGAGCCACTGGAGTTTGACTGTATTTAAGATAATTAATAAAGGTGTATTTGTTGTTTTGTTTGTTTGATTTGAGGTTTAACGTCAACACTATTTAGGTCATTTTGCTTCCAACTTTGTGGGACTTTTACCCAATATTGAGCTGAAATGACATCTCAATCCCTGCCATCCAATCAAACCAATAAAGTTTTATATGCATGGACGGGCCGGCTCACACCACTTTCACAGCAGGCACACGTTGCCAGGGCAACATCAAATCAATAGAATTGCATCAGTGAGGGGATTCTTACGAGTACACACAACATACCTTTATTGTTTGGAATGCAGAAATATTATCGCCCATTTTGCCCCCAGATCTGGTGCTATAGTAAACTCTCAATCCCTATCTTGAAAAGATTTCACTGTCTCAAGGGTGTTTGAGCAATTGACGTTTGACTGAATAGGAGGCCTGGTAAGATGAGGCAAATGTGTCATTTATCTTGTGTCACTGAGACATCCAACTGATATTGGCTCACTGTTTGGCAAGGCCTGCTGTCCTTGCAGCAAGTATGGGTAGAGGGGGAATGTTATTTCTTCAGTTTCTACACTTCACTACACTCTTCTCTCCAGCCATTCACTTTCAACTCCTCTACTATGTCTTCTATCTCTTTTCTCCCTTTCTCTGCAGAGACAACACAAACTGACCCACAAGGGTTGACCTGTTGTTAAACCCTAACATAATCAATCGACTGTATAGGGGAATAGATATTTCTCCAATGAATGGAAAACCGAGCTCCTATATCATGCCACCCATGAAGCTGGTGTTTCAAGATAAATGGGAAATCAACATTAACCAATTTGCTACCTCAAACCCCCAAACGGGTACCCTGGCAAACAGTGCAGGCCCAGATCAGATGCCCCAGAACGCGGTGTCTGATCTGGACCTACACTGTTTGCAAAAGGTTCAACCATTTTCCAAACAAATTTTGAAGAAAACACAACCCGACACCCCTAAATTTCGAAACGGACTCCTGCCATATTAAATGAGGAAGATTCCATTTGGTACAAAAAGGGTTAAGAGCTTAAATAGCATGTGATACAGTTACCCATACTTCATTTTAGTGAAGATTTTCTGCCATTTTGCAGAGGGTTTTCTGTTTTCTGTGCTGCAATCAAACATTTCCAAATAGCCTACTCTTAAAAAAAAAAAGGTTTACTCTGATCCTTTGAGATCATTGATCCTATTCCAGATTTTTAATCATTAAGCCGAGAAAAACTACATCTGAAAATGCTGTCTGCTTTAATATCGTCTGCTGAATCTTTTTGCAAACTTTTAAAAAAATATTTTGCATACAGGTAAACAGTGTGGATGCAGATCAGACTGCTCCTCTAGGAGCAGTCTGATCTGGGTCCACACTGTTTGCAAAAATGACGTTTAAAGTAACCGGCAGACGACAAATGGCATTTTATGGGTTAAAATATACACCAGGGTCACAGATGAGACCAAAACCAGCTTGTCTGGCTCAGAGAAATATTGATTGGTTATTTCCACTTTTAAATGTATGTTCTTTGCTTTCAATGGATCTCTGATGATCAGGCACTTTGAAATTTGAAAATATTCGTTGATTTTTCTAAGAACTTCCAAGAAGAAACAAGAAAATTATCCCTTAGTTTTACTTGTTAAGCCTCTTTATCAGGAGGTACATGTTTGTACTTACAGTTTGTTAACATTTTCAACCACATCATCATTCTCCAAGACATTATATCTCCAGGTATCCTTCGGTACAGGATCTGACCCCCTCCACGGGGTTGTCTTGGCAGATTTGCTTCGGGGAGGCTTTTTGCTGTGAATGTGCAGTTTTTCTAAATTCAACTTGGTCCTCTGAAATGAGTCGGTCATATTGTAAAAATGCTTTGGGTCAGTCATCTATGAAAATATACAGTCTGTAGGGACAGGGGTGGGGGTTGGTTTTATGGCCCTTTCAAGATTATTTCACTCATATCCAGCCGTTCGTTAATCAGAGGTGGGCGAAAACCGGAGTACCCAGAGAAAAACCACCTGACCTTCCGCTGCAGAACTTGACATCTCACATGTGACCCGAGCGAGGCTCAAACCACAGCGGTGAGAGACCTAATGATCAAGAGCCAGCGCTCTTAACCAAACGGCCACGGATGCCCTTTTATATAGACAGAGTGATTAAAACAGCTTTATTTTGAGGAGTGTAGTGGTACAATCAATTAGACTCTTGTTCCTGCATGGCTAGGAGCTCCAACCATTGCCAGCATGAGTTCAAATCCTACCACTGCCCAGTTGTTGTTTTTTTCTTATTTCTTTACTATACAGTGAGCAGATTTTGAGGCTCTTACAGTCATGGTAATTTCAAATGAAATTTATGAAACTCGCCAAAAGGCGAGTTTCATAAATTTCATATGAAATGACCTTGAGTGTAAAATTCTGTTCATTATATAAAGATTTTAAATGATTTAATCACCAAAAGAGTTCAAAAGAAAGCATAGGCTTGTCGCGGACGGCGTCGTGATGTTATGCACCAGGAACCATGTGTTATAACATGTGTAGTCATATTATTTTCATGACATGTTGCTATCCACTACATAACAGCGACGTTATATGATAATGGTATTAACAACTAGAATACTGTCGATGGCGCGCCATCGCAAATCCCCACGCTTTCTACAGAGGGGCCAAGTACCGAAAACCCCTCACCCTGGGCCCTAATTTGACCCCAGGGTCAAAATATTACCTGTATTATATTCTTCTAATCATGCCCTTCAATTTGATATGCCACATGACTATGTTCCAAAAAACTTAAATTTTGACCCTTTGACCCCTCCCCCAGGGCCCCAATCTGAGCCCAGGGTCAAAATTTTACTTGTATCCCCCCCCCAAATCCGAACCCTTGGGCATGACCCAGGGGTCACAGTTAAAATCCCGTTCAATATGTGTTACATTTATCATTAATCATTACTTATGCAAAGTTTGGTTTCAAAATCTATAAAATTGACTTTGAAATGGAATTTAATTGATATTTGACCTTTTGACCCCTCCCCAAGGCCCTGGGGGCGGGGCCAAAAATAAATGTGACATTGCACGCCCTCATCATGTAAGGAAGCTGTGTACCAAATTTGGTTACATTCCGACCAGTGGTTAAGGAGGAGATAGCGAGACGGACAGACGGACAGATGGTCAGATGGACGGAGGCATTCACAATATCCCCGAACGCTTTTTTTAAAAGCGTGGGGATAAAAATGAAGAACTGTATGTACGTTACCATGTAAACATCCCTATGTAGTCATTTTTCTCAAATGCCACATATGCCGCTTGAGATCATATGGGATGTAAAAGTGAATACAGTTTTGTTCAGTTGTGTCAGGCTACTTTCACCTTGAAAAATGCTTCAGTGGATTTTAAACTGTTTTGCAATGTAGTAACTATGGTTACTAGCAATGGTTACAAAATATTTGAACTTAATTGGCATGTGCCATTTTCTGCAAAATTATTAACCCTTATCTTGCTGTTCACGACAACCCCTATCTTTGGAAACAGTGTAGATCCAGATTAGATGGCTTCTGAGGAAGCCATCTGATCAGGATCTACACTGTTTGGCATTCAGTTTATGAATTTGTAGCAATAAATAACATCAAGTAATTTGATTGGTTGATAGACAGAAATGGGTGTGGCTTAAATGAATATTCAGCAAGAGAAGGGTTAAATAGATGGAATGATCACTATAACTATATAAACTGAATTCATTGTAATTTAGTGGTGGCAAAGACGGGCTTTCAAATCATCTGGATCAAAATGGCCTAAATTGTGTTGACTGGGTCGTTAAACTCCAAAAAAAAATAATAATACCAGTTTCCAAAGCAGCAGTTACATTTTTTTTTTTTTGGTTTGGGTTTTACGGCCCTTTCAAGATTATTTCACTCATATCGAGCCGATCGTTAATCAGAGGTGGGCGAAAACCGGAGTACCCGGAGAAAAACCACCTGACCTTCCGTTGCAGAACTTGGCGTCTCACACGTGGCCCGAGCGAGGCTCGAACCTACGGCGGTGAGAGACCTAATGACTAAGAGTCAGCGCTCTTATCCACTAGGCCACGGAGGCCCGTTGCAGCAGTTACATATATTTGGTGATAACTAAAGGATACTTTTCCTTATTTTTCCATCTAGACCTATGTTGTGGGTAGTAATTTGAAATAACTAATATTTACATTTCCAGTGTAAAGTTTAATGTAAACCTATAGAAAACAATTGCGTTCATACTTCACATCCAATCACATGATTTTCAGTGACGTTAAGTGAAGTCATTCTAAACCATTGTTCTCTACAGGCGTTTATGACGTCAACGCTGCTCCGGTCTTTGTAGAAAACGGCGTGTAAATGTTTTTTAGTTTTAGAAGTTTGACCTAGAAGCATTTTTTCGCCCAGTGACGAGGGGCAAATAATGTAAATATAAAAAATAAACTTAATTTTTCTGCTTTTCATGAAAGTATGAACGACAGTGGGTCGCTAGCAAAGTTTATATGAACCCCTTCGGGGTCCTTTACTTTGCACGCGACCCACTGCGTTCATACTTCCATGAACTGCAGAAAAATAAATTTCATTTTTTAAATGAATACCCACAACATAGGTTTTTATGGGGAACTGACAAAAATAATCCTATTAGTATCAGCAAAAATACCCACCTCATCTATTACTATGAGTTTCTGAGAAAAATGACTGTACCTTGGGGTTCATGATCTGGAGTGTTTTGATATTTTCAACATAATTTCTCTTCCACACCCCAACCTCATATTGGCCGGGCATAAACGGGAGGTTCCAGCCTAGGCGTAGACATTTCGGCATCCACAACTGGTCCAGCTCTGTCAAATATTTCCAATGCCAGCACACCTGAAAATCAACATGAAAAAAAATATGTCACATGACCAAAATTAAAGCACTGACAGCACAGGTTGGTTGACTGTCTCAGGGCTTCAGTTAGGCGGACGTACGGCGTATATTACGTCCTGAAATCGCTTCCGGATGCCAAAATTAAACATCAAAGGCGTCCCACGGACTCCCGAAAATTTCTCTGTACGGCCAAAAATCTTTACCGAGACGTATAAATCCCACCCACTTTTAGCGGTTTGTAAAAAGTTTGTTCCGCCTTCTTAGCTGAAACCGCTTTCTGTGTTTATTGAGTACTAAGGACCTCCCAAGGGCAAGGGAGTTTTACTTCGAAAGTTATAAAATTATACAGGCCAAACAAAAGTATTTTTCTTTTTTGTATGCACTCCTCTGCAATGTACTGACATCATGTATGTCACAAAGTTATGAGTAGTTTTATCTTCCTCACAGAGCTTTGCTTGATTGTTTTGAGTTTAACGACCCAGTCAACACTATTCAAGTCATTTTTAGCCGGTCAGTTTACCTATCCTTACAAGCCATCTAAGGGAACGGGAGGTCACAGAATCGATTCTGGGCAGCACCATACCAAAGTCGTTAAAAATGGTACTAGCTGCTCCTCGCTTGGCACTAAGATTTATGGGGTAGAGACCCAGTGTCAGGATAATGTGACTGGGTGTGGTATCATGTAATGTGTCTGGGACATGATACTTCAGTGAGGCAGCACTATAAAAGTGAGCATTGAGCTCCCTGTCGCAACCAGACACTGTTGTGATATGACTGAAAAATTGTTGAAAGCGACGTTATACCTAAATTCACACACACACACACACACACACAAGCCATCTAAAAGAATATACAGGTGATTAAAAATGCAAACAAGAGATTCAGAGATTAAATAATATATATTTCTTCATCAAAACAATTTTACGACCCGCAAACACCTCGCTTCAAAATTGGGACTTCCTGAATTTTCCAGTGGGACTTCCAGATTTCAAGGGTAGGAAGTCTGGGACTTCCTGAATTTGGGAGTTAATGGAAGCCCTGAGTGCGTAAAATGAACACCCCTCTAAACCCCACTTTATATGGAGAAAAAGGGGTTTGCAGGGGTGGGGGGGCATTTTTTTCTCATTTCTGCTCCAATACATAGGTTGTGGGTACTCGTTAGAACACCTCAATGAGGTGGTTCTAATGAGCACCCACAGCCTATGTTTGATGTATAAATAAGACAATTATAACAAATTTTCATCAGAAAATTAACCGTTTTGGAGGTATGAAAAATACATGACTGTTATCGTAATGTGAGTTCTGCTTCTTAAAAAGGTCTTGAAAATGAGTTGTTTCGGGTCTGATCTGGGTCTACACTGTTTGCTAATGTCCGTTTTAAACCCATTGTTACCTGGAAACCACAAACGGGGCATAGGCAATGAGTGCAGACCCCGATCAATTAAACTTCTGATCAGGGTCTACACTGTTCCGCTAAATGGATTTTCTATCAAAAATTGAATACCGTAAATGAAAACAAGATAGGACTCTCCTTAACCCTTTACCACTCAGATACGTGTTTTTACGTGTCTGCACACCCCCCCCCCCCCATTTTAAGCCCCAGAAGCACATAAAATCTGCTTTTCTACCCCTGGATAGTTATGTTTGCTTTAGGATTTGTAGGGCAAAAAAGTGACCTGTTTTTTTTGCGCGCCTCCCCACTAAAAATATTCTGGGGGGGATTGAAGGGGGGCAGCGCCCCCCTCACATCCCGAAAATTTTTGGGTGTATGGCCCAACCGGCCGCTAAAATTTATATCTGAGGGTGTCTGGGGTTAAAAATGCCTGAAAATAGATGCTGATAAAACATGCTGCAAACAGTGAAAATGGCCAGTGCCAAACACCTTAATTGTTGCCATGACAGCTGTGTGAGGATTAAAATGTGGTCAAAAATTCATGTGAAAACACACTTTTTGCCAACTTTGAGATGCCCCCTCTTTACCATGACAACAATGATCAAGAAGTCATGAAAGGTTGCATTTGAAAGGCTACTGCCCAATGAACATTCATACCGAGTTTGGTGTAAAACAGACCATCCATTATGAAACAATGGCTAGTTGAAGTTGCTGTCAGGTGCAACACTGTGAAAATCAGCGAAATTCACAAAATCCCTGAGTGGTAAAGGGTTAAATGACAAATGGACTTGTCCTACAATCACTGCTCTTACACCGATTTTGTCCATTTTGCAAAAGCTGCTTGTTTACTTTAGAATGCTACCTTGTCGATATAAACTGATTAAATGAGACCAGTCCTTGGGTAAATGGCCCTATATAGTCAGAGAATAGTAGGACTTAAAAAGAACATCCTTGTGTACCTCCTCTAATATGAGGCTCACAACAAATCAATCAGCCTTCATAATAGACTTTAAAGATAGATCCCTAAAATGTATAGACTATATGGAAAAATGACCTTTTTTCTGTAAAATTTATACATTTTATTTAGATAATAATTAGCGTGGTTGTTTAAATAACATGGTTTCTGCTTTGGACCCTGACAATAGTCTTACCTGTCCTAGTGACCACCTGTGCATAATGACCAGTCTCATAACCTCCCATCCAAAATCCCTATGTACTGCTACATGTACCTCTGAATAGCGACCACCTGTGCACTGCAGTCGGCAAACATGCACATTTCATCCTAAATGTACATTTTTACTCTGAACAATGCTTGAAGATGTGAAAATTAAGAAGTGGTCTTTGTAGACAGGTTGGAATGAAATGACTGTGTTTTAAAGAGGTTGTGTTTTGTATTGTTCAAAAACATGTCATGTCCACCTTAATTATTTCAAGGGGATAACTGCAACGAAAATTCTCATTGGAAGAGGTACGTAAATCATCAACTTTACTGTCGCAAACTGCGGTTTACAGTGATCCATCAGCAAAGCCGTAAAAAAAATTTGTGACTGTAAAATCAACATCTGATCTCCCCAAATGACAATTTTTCAATAGGTTATCCCTATTCAAACGCATTTATTCATTTATATATATTTTTTTTTTTTTCAAAGACTGATCTTTTAGCACAAGAAAGTACGTTTAAATTTATAATCATCACGAAAACACGCCTATATACATTTGACCCCCTTGAACCCCACTATTATATAGTAAAACTGGGGTTTACAGGGGTAAACCTTTTTTTCTTATTTCTGTTCTAAAATATAGATTATGGGTACTCGTTAGAACCACCTCGATGAGGTGGTTCTAACCAGTACCCAAAATCTATATTTTGAGCAGAAATAAGAACAAGAGCTGTCACCAGACAGCATAACTCGCCTGTTTTGCGCCTTCAAGATATAAGGTAAACTTACTGAACCATGAAATATAGGTCACACACACCTAGATACATTTTGAGGTCAGTGATCAGGTCACATGGAACATATTTGCCAGATATTACATTTCAGAATCACAATGTGTATGAATTATAAGGCAAAATCAATGAACCATTAAAATAGGTCACACTGACCTTGATATATTTCTATGTCAATCATCTGGTCACATGGAACTTATAATTCAGGACTGAAGTTTCTAAAGAAAAAATAGTATTCAATTTGGCAGAGTCGCTGAATCATGAAATTTAGGTCAGACTGACCAAGATATAATTTCGAGGTCAATCATGGGGTCACATGGAATAAATAATCCAGGCATGATGTTTCTTCATGAAAATGTATTCAAGATAATAGGCAAATCACTGAACCATGAGATATAGGTCATAGTGACCTAGATTTTTTTTTTTTTTTTTTGGTTTGGGTTTTACGGCCCTTTCAAGATTATTTCACTCATATCGAGCCGATCGTTCATCAGAGGTGGGCGAAAACCGGAGAAAAACCACCGGACCTTCCGTTGCAGAACTTGGCGTCTCACACGTGGCCCGAGCGAGGCTCGAACCTACGGCGGTGAGAGACCTAATGACTAAGAGTCAGCGCTCTTATCCACTAGGCCACGGAGGCCCGTACAGTGACCTAGATATATTTTGAGGTAAATCATGGGGTCACATGGATCTAATAACCCAGGTATGACATTTCTTCATCAAATAGTAATAAAGATAATAGGGAAAATCACTGAACCATGAAATATAGGTCACAATGACCTGGATTTATTTTGTGGTCAATAATCGGGTCACATGGAATAAAAAACCCAATTGTAACATTTCTTCATCAAATAGTATTCAAGATAATAGACAAAATCACTGAACCATGAAATATAGGTCACAGTGACCTAGACATATTTTGAGGTCAAGCATGGGGTCACATGGGACTAATAACCCAGGTATGACATTTCTCCATCAAATAGTATTCAAGATTATAGGCAAAATCACTGAACCATGAAATATAGGTCACACTAACCTAGCTTTATTTTGAGGTCAATCATGGGGTCCGATGGAACTAATAACCCAAGTATGACATTTCTCCATCAAATAGTATTCGAGATAATACACAAAATCAATGAACCATGAAATACAGGTCACACTGACCTAGTTATATTTTGGGGTCAATTATCTGGTCACATGGAACTTATAATCCAGGTATGACATTTCTGCATCAAATAGTATTCAAGATAATAGACAAAATCACTGAGCCCTGAAATATAGGTCACAGTGACCTAGACATATTTTGAGGTCAAGCATGGGGTCACATGGAACTAATAATCCAGGTATGACATTTCTCCATCAAATAGTATTCGAGATAATAATCAAAATCACTGAACCATGAAATATAGGTCACAGTGACCTAGATATATTTTGAGGTCAATCATGGGGTCGCATTGAACTAATGTCCCAACAAATAGTCTATAAGGCAAAATCACTGGACCGTCAAATATAGGTCACCATGACCTTCACCCTTTTACACTTGAACCAATGTCACTTGGTTGGCTAATGTATAACCAATTCTGTCTATAACTTGTTAGCATAAGGGAAAGGTATACAACAAATTACAAAGTTGTTCTAGATTTTGACCCCTAGCCCCACCGCATCCCCACTCCCTGGCATGAACCCAGGGGTGTGTTGTCTTGGAATCTCAGAAGACACAGTCACACTCCCAGGTATCCAAGTTGTAAATATGAATGCTTTGTGATGAGTGACTGCTGAGATATAAGCATTTCAAAAACTTTAACACAGTATTACATAGGTTTTCTAGATTTTGACCCCAAGCCCCACCCTGGGGCATGACCCCAGGGGTCTGTTCTTTTGAACATCAGGGGACCCTCCCAGGTACTAAAGTTCCAAATATGAGTGCTCTGTGATGAGGGACTGTTGAGATATAAGCATTTGAAAAACTTTAACGCAGTGTGATGGGCATGCACACGCAAACGCAAACACACACGCACAGGTGCACGCCATCCGAGGTGACAACAATAGCTCTCCTTGTACTTCGTACAGGCGAGCTAAAAATATAACTATTTTTCATCTTAAAATTTTCTTTTTTCGGCGATTAAGTTTATAATGTATTTGTATAGGTGTGTTTTCATAATGATCCTTACCTGTGCACATCTGCTAAGACTCATTGGATCAAGAAAGGAGATAATGTATAGTGATATCACCCTCGGCAAGTGTATTATCCTTGACCTTACCTGTGCACATCTGCTAAGACTCCTTGGATCAAGAAAGGAGATAATGTATAGTGATATCACCCTCGGCAAGTGTCTTGTGAAGTCTCTTTTTGTCCTTACCTGTGCACATCTGCTAAGACTCCTTGGATCAAGAAAGGAGAATATGTATAGTGATATCACCCTCGGCAAGTGTCTTGTGAAGTCTCTTTTTGTCCTTACCTGTGCACATCTGCTAAGACTCCTTGGATCAAGAAAGGAGAATATGTATAGTGATATCACCCTCGGCAAGTGTCTTGTGAAGTCTCTTTTTGTGACAGGAATGTTGTCTTTAACATAATCTCGCACGAATTCCTTTTGTTTCGGTTTACATTTTATGATTAAATCTTCCATGATCTTTTTTCTCTGATCGTCTGTCCATTTCTCAAACTGCAAAGGGACATTGGTTATCATTTTTATTGTTTGTACCATAAAAATCCTAAAAATTTGGACACCTTAACCTTTCTCTTGCTGAATATTCAGTTTAGCCACAACCATTTCTGATTTCAAACCAATCAGATTACTTGATGTAATTTATTTTTACATAGCCACAAACTTAATGTCAAATAGTGTAGATCCTGATCAGATGGCTTCTTCAGAAGCCATCTGATCTGGAACTACACTGTTTCCAAAGATAGGGGTTGTCATGAACAGCATGATAAGAGTTAAGGACTTGCTGTAATTCTCCTGAAATTTGTACAAATTTGTTTCATGATCCAGCAAGGAGTCCAAAAGGTGCAAATGGAATGGCAAACAGTGTAGACCCTGATCAGACTGCTCCTTCAGGAGCAGTCTTATCTGGGTCTGCACTGTTTGCTTGGGCCTATCTGTCCAAATACTTTGAATCATTATGGATATTTAGACAGACAGGCCAGAGTGAATAGTGTAGACCGAGATCAGATGCTACAGAATGCAACATCTCATAAGGGTCAACACCATTATGTAGATACAATCTGGCAGAAATTTACCACTTATTCAGCCAGAACCAATGATCCACCGGTGGAACTAGAAACTGCAAACTTAGAACAGTATAAACTGTTGAGCGGGAGTAGACAAGCCCAAATTGTTTGTTTGTTTGATTTGAGGTTTAACGTCCCCATCAACACTGAAAGGTCATTTTAGAGTTTTGTGGGACTTTTATCCGACACTGAGATGAAATGACATCTCAAGACCTGTCTCCCAACGAAACCAATTGGGTTTATAAGCACACCTCTTTGCCTGGACAGGCTTAGATGCTCTAAGCGGTTTACCAGTACTCATGTGTGGTCGGTTTCAGCTCCGCATGGAAGCATCATGCAGCCCATCTATTTCTTCAAGCCACGATGGGTGAGGGCTGTGGAAAAATATGGTCCTTTAGACAAAAGAATAACCTGATTTCATTTCAAAAGTGACTTTAGTATTACATTATATTACATGCATTACAGAGAAATACCATGATTTCTACCAGACATAAACTTGGTATTTTCCTTTTTGCTAAGAAGAAATATTTCCTCTTAGCCGGGGAAATAAATCCCTTCAGCTGGAACTACTATATGTACAAGATACGAGATACCGCTTTGCAGTGAAATTGTTCTATTCAAACGCGGGAAAGTTTCAATCACGGCGTCGTTATTCATGACGTCATTGTAATGGCGTCTAAGAAATATCAACAGACGTTCAGAATGCGTGACGTTTGAGTCGGATGCAACGCTGAAACAAAAGAAAACATGGATATGACCATTGATTAGGATGTAAGTTTTGCTTTATTTAATCTAACGTTTTACTTGTTTTATCATTGAAACACTTTGTTTCTTCTATTTTTGTTCAAAACTGTAGAAAGCACTTTCAAGATGGCGCCCATCCAGTTGTTCTTCCACCCAGATTCTGTAACACTTCGCTGATTGAACCGTTTACATGAGCTGTAAACAGTCAACTGAACAGGCATTCAGATCCAAAATTCAAGATCCAAACTCTCCTAAAAGTCTATGGAAGTGCATGTAATATACAGATTATACATTTCTCCTAGTTGAAATATGGGATTTATAAACCTCGGGAGGTAAAACAATCCGTTAAAGAAACTCGTGCTTCGCACTCGTTTCTTTATCGGATTGTTTTACCTCCCTCGGTTTATAAATCCCATATTTCAACTAGGAGAATGAATAATCTATATTTTCTCCACCTGCCAGCACATCTCAATTTCCATACTAAATGCATGAACCCCCAAAGAATTCATGCATTGTTTTGGAAGTTTTCATATAACACGCATGACTACCAAAGGATTCTTCTTTTTTTTTCATGAAAATTGAGCTATCCTGAAAGGCTTTCTCAGTAGCATGAGAAACACATTTTGAGACAAAGAATATCAGAACTTAATTATTTCCACAGTGATTTAGTGCTCCTTTCATAAAAAAAAAACAAACAAGAAAAACGCCAAATGGCATTATGGACAGGTCTTTCCGGGTTATCCAAAAGGTAAACCGGGACGCGGACGCCTGGTCGGCCGGCCAGCCTGCAGCCCGCAAGGACATAGCTATTCCAAATATGGTCAATTCAGAAAAATTAATCATCTGAGCTCATTTTAGATATACAATTCTGTGTAATGAACTGCCCTCTTAATATGTTCTAGAAAGGGTTATTCTTTGGAAGCAAGGAATGCACCACAGAACTGGAAAATATGAAGTGTACATGTTTTCTGGGCCAGACTTGCTAGTTTCGGCCATTTAGGCATAATCAGTGACCCTCAAATATTTCTAAATTCCACAATGGAATCAATGTTCCCAACTACTAAACCCCACTAAACCCCACTATACACATGTATAGTGAAAACTGGGGTTTCACTGACCGTTCCAATGCGGTTCTTCTGTCGTGGTTTATTTTTGTTATGATTTGTCTTTGGGTGTTTGTGTCGCTTATATTATTTTGTTTTGGATAGCCAATTGGCCACTTTGTGGGAAAGTGGCTGTCCTTTTGGCTTTCCGCTATTGATGTTTCCATTGGGGTCTGTTGTTTCATGTTTGTGTTTCTTTCCCTTTGGTGTCTCTGATGGGGGCAATAGGTTAATTGTATCGATTCCTGATCATTGCCTTCACTTCTATTTTACATGTACATGGGTATACACTGTTCTTCCTTGCAAACCAACTCAATGAGGTGGTTCTAACGAGCACCCACAACCCCTGTTTGGAGTTTAAATAAAATATCATTAAAAATTTCATCAGAAAAACAACCAATTATAATAAATAGTAATTTACCATAATGATCCTAAGTATTGGGACAGAAAGGCCTAAGCAAACAGTGCAGAACCAGATCAGACTGCTCCTGAAGGAGCAGTCTGATCAGGGTCTACACTGTTTGCCATTCCGTCTGCACCTTTTGCACTCCCTGCTGGATCATGTTGAGTGATAAATCACAGTTTGGAGGTCAGTTGTAAAGTAGATAAATCACGAGCACATAGCTGACCAACAAACTGTGATTTATTACTCAACAAATCACAGACTAGAGCTGATCTATTTCGATTCTAACAGGCAGAAAATCGGCAATAATGCTGTTGTTTCCTTCAAAATCTCACAACTTTTCGCCATTATTAGAAGAAATCCCGCTAAAATTATTGACTGAAACACATGCATTTATATCCTTTTCTAACATTTTTGATGCAATAAAATGACGTTACACCGTCCAACGTCAAGGAAATCGACTAGTGACGTCATAAATTGGCAGTTTTAATGACGTCACTCGTCACGCTCTTCCTTGCCCTTACAACAGGATTTTTGGATATAACACGGCTGGCAGATGGTACTACAAGTCCTACAAATTTGTTTGTTTGTTTGATTTGAGGTTTAACGTCCCCATCAACACTGTAAAGGTCATTTTGGAGATGTTGCTTCCAATTTTGTGGGACTTTTACCTGACATTGAGATGAAATGACTTCTCAAGCCCTGCCACCCAATGAAACTAATAGGGTTTATAAGCATTAAACCGCTTAGAGGATCTATGCCTGTCCAGGAACCGCGGTGCGAGGCGGACCGTCCATGCTAATAAACCCTATTGGTTTCATTGGGCGACAGGGCTTGAGATGGGCGGGGGCTGTCCCTACAAATTTGCACACCTTCAGGATTTGCTTATTCTCCTAAAATTCTAACTGATTTGTTTCATGATTCAGCAAGGCATCAGAATGAAAACAGTGTAGACCCTGATCAGACTGCTCCTTCAGTCTCATCTGGGTCTGCACTGTTTGCAAATGCCTACCTGCCCCAAAACTTAAGATCATTAGAGTATTTTCTGTCCAGGTACATGTACATGTCTTCAAACAACAAATGAATTTTAGAACAAAAAAGTCTACTCATAGCACCAAACAGCAATCTTTAAAAATAAAAGAAACCTGTTACTTAAGCCGTGCTATGTCCCTACTATCCCTAGGGGGCTTAGTGTTTTCCCTAATGAGTTACAGCAGGGTGTTGCACTCTGTTGCCCTTCTGGCCCACCCTGCTGTCCTTCTCACCCACCCTGCTGCCCTTTGTTGGTGTGAAAGCAATTTTCTAGAGAAATCTGCCAATTAAAGTTCCTGTATTTATCATATGACGTCGCGTCTGAGTGTGTAATAACGCCATGTAATATTTTAGATAATCCACTAGTGGATTAAATATGCAAATTAGCTAGATATGTCCCGTAACGTTACATGTACGGCGTCCTTAACGACGTCGCATTTACTAATGGCGGAATATTGACATTTTTGTAAACAATCGTGAATAAAATGCCTTTTAAATGCCATATGATAAATAGAGTCTTGCATTTGTGCTCATGTATAATTGAATTTATTAAACAAGCACAGCCTCGCATTTTATCCCTTTTCCTCAACTCGTTTAATAAATTCAATAATACATCACCACTCATGTAAGATCCACTATACCAATCATTTATTAAACTTGTTGAGAAAAAGGAATAAAATGCTCGGCGAAGCCTCGCATTTTATCCCTTTTTCCTCAACTCGTTTAATAAATTCATTATACATGACCACTCATGTAAGATCCTCTATATAAAAGATGCCTTTTGATCATCAGGCTACAGTATGGTTGTGATAAAGGGGAATGGGAAATCCTTCAGGGGAGGCAACTCCTGCAAAAGTATTTTGTCTCCCATGTCAATAGGGGTCAACTCTTAAAGGAAAGAATTTGCTCCTGAGGAGCAAATTCTTTCCTTTAAGAGAAGACCCCTTTTTCGATGGGACTGCATGATCCTATAAAAAAGTGAACAGGAAGTCCCGAAAGTTGTCTCCCTTTGAAAAATGGCAGAAAAATGTGCTAGGTGTTCCCATTCCCCTTAAGGCTCCCTTGAAAACATTATGGTAACAAAGTGCCCTTTTAGACAGCTTTCACACGTTGAAAGTGCCCTTTTTCTGAACCAGCACCCTGCCCTTTTCTAAGTCTGGGGGAAACACTAGGGCTGAGCTTACAATTGCCGAACCAAATGTACCAGAATATGAATTTAAGAAAATCCTACCCATTTGACAACCAGAACTCTTCTTTCTTCAAATATCTGAAAAGATAAAGTATTATATGGTTAAACTTTCAAAAGTGGAAAATGTTGCCACCTTGTACTACAATTTGGCCTGGGTTGGAATTTAATAGCCCAGTCAGCATTAATTATTTGAGTTCCGTAAAATCCTAAAAATTCGGACAACTTGAGGACTTGCTGTAATTCTCCTAAAATTTTAATTTATGTCACAGTCCCGCAAGGAGTCCAAAAAAGCCAGTCCAAAAAAGCAATTTTTTTATGTGAAAGAGCTAAACAGACAGCAGCAGTTGAAAGAGTGTGTGTGTGTGTGTGATTCGGGTTTAATGTCGCTTTCAACAATTTTTCAGTCATATCACGACGGTGTCTGGTTGCGACAGGGAGCTCAATGCTCACTTTTATAGTGCTGCCTCACTGAAGTATCATGTCCCAGACACATAACATGATACCACACCCAGTCACATTATCCCGACACTGGGTCAACCAGTCCTAGCTCTACCCCGTAAATCTGAGTGCCAAGCGAGGAGCAGCTAGTACATGTACCATTTTTAACAACTTTGGTATGTCGCAGCTCGGGATCGAACCTGTGACCTCCCGTTCCCCGGAGCGGACACTCTACCAACTGAGCTATTGGGGCCGGTACAGTTGAAAAAGTACCAAAACGTACACCTAAGAACAAATGAAAAAGAATTAAATCCTGCTTTCAAGTCTTTGCATTGCTAAAAAGTGAAATTTATATCTGTCAAAAAAAAATCTACAAACTTGCAAGTAATAACAAATGTTAATGTTTTTTTTAAGAAAGAAACAAAAAAAATAAATAAAAAAATTCCTCTACCTGGATTTGAACCCACAACCCCCTGATTGAGAGTCCAGCACCTTATCCACTGCACTACCAAGCTTGCAAGGGAAATAAGGAAGGTAATACAGAGCAAACTTCTGAATAAATTAACTTCAGTTCGAAAAATGACAATTTTCACCAAAACTTTGATCCTTGACACCATTAATGGATTGTACATGTATATGAAAGGGGTACCTCCTATGAAGCAAAAGTCTGGATATGAATTTAGAGTCGAACTTCAATGGCTCGAACACCTTTGGGACCTCGAAAATCTGTTCGAGACAGGGGTAGTTCGAGCCACTGAGGTTACTGTCAGGAAGCATAACGAGATACTTTTAGACATCTTTTCAGTGTTCTATAATGAAAATGTATGCTGTGTGTACTCATTAGAATCGCCTCATTGAGGCGATTCTAATGAGTACACACAGCATACATTTGCAAGATAAAAGACTAAAATCTCCTTAATTACCCCCCACTATTTCTTATGTAGAGGATTTCACTAGGGGCTCAAGAATAGGTTCGACACATCCATGGTAAACGAGCCATCGAAGTTCGACTGTATATCACTTTGAAAAAAGGTTAAGCAAAAGGTAAACACCGGACGATGCCTGACCATTGCTATTTTAACCCTTCTCTTGCTGAATATTCATTTAAGCCACACCCATTTCTGTCTATCAACCAATCAAACTAGAGCTATCGCTAAAGGTGATGAATACCCCCACAAAAACTGCCTTGATAGTACAACAGCGGCATTTTGCAATTTTTTCACTTGAAAGGGGCCATAACTATGTCGAAAATTGACGAATTGTAGTGGAAATCGAACTTGACCTGTATTTTATGATGTTACATCAGTGTACCAAAAATTATAAAAATCGGTGAAGAGCTTTTTGAGTTATCGTCTGGAAACCAAGTCAACAGACCGACCGACCGACCGACAAGCTCACTCCTATATACCCCCACAAATGAAATTACTTGATGTAATTTATTGCTACAAATTCATAAACTGAATGCCAAACTGTAGATCCTGATCAGATGGCTTCTTCAGAAGCCATCTGATCTGGATCTACACTGTTTGCAAAGATAGGGGTTGTCGTGAACAGCAAGATAAGGGTTAACATATTGTATGCTAGTAGACTCTTCCATTGCTATATATATTTCTGACAAGTTATTTGTCATATAAGGGGTGTGAGGCATATTTTTTCGTTTTTATTCTACTTTTGATGGAAAATCCTGTCAGCCAATAGTGCAGGCCCTGATCAGACACCGCATTCTGGGCCTGCAGTCTTTGCCAAGGTAGGGGTTTCCCACATACGTGTTAAAAGATTGATTATTTTTAAAAACCTGTCCACTCCAAAACAGTGTTAGAGATTTGAGGGGAAACATAGGAGATATTTACTGATAAATTTGTGATAATGATTCTTGATTTGATTCGGATTTGATACTTGATACTTTAGAGTCTTGTAAGCTCTTTTGAGCTTGTCTTGAGCCCCCACCCATCGGGGCTTGAAGAAATAGATGGGCTGCATGATGCTTCCACGCAGAGCTGAAACCGACCGCACACGAGTACTGGTAAACCGCTTAGCGGATCTAAGCTTGCCCAGGCAAAGCAGTGGCAGTCGGAGTGTCCATGTTTATAAACCCTATTGGTTTCATTGTGTGATAGTGCTTGAGATGTCATTTCATCTCAATGTTGGGTAAAAGTCCCACAAAATTGGCTGCAACGTCTCCAAAATGACCTATACAGTGTTGACGGGGACGTTAAACCTCAAATCAAACAAACAAACAATTTGAGCTTGTCTACTCCCTCTCAACAGTTTATACTATTCTAAGTTTGCGGTTTCTAGTTCCACCGGTGGTTCATTGGTTCTGGCTGAATAAGTGGGAAATTTCTGCCAGATTTTATCTACATGCATTGTTGATTTGTATACTTTTTAAAACTGATTCAATTATTTTAAATATGACATTTGGTGCCTGTCGATGATAAAGGGATTTAAGAGATAAAGATATTACCCAAGTGATAGTTATCAGTCTGTCGAAACAAAAACTGTACAAGATCAATATTTCAGCAGCCATTTTTTGGGGGGTGGTTGTTGTTGTGTTTTGCATTTCATGTGAAACTCTTGAGAAGCATTTTTAAACTTCTTTAATAATAAACAAATAAAACAAGATGTGTTTGAGAAACACTGATGCCCCCGGACAGTGCATGTTAACTATGAAAGCAGTATCACTAAGCAATCGAAAGGTATGGCCAATGTTCAAGTCTTAAAAAAGTATGGTAACTTTTACTTATAAATGTTATTTTCGTTACATTTATATATATACTTTCTATACAACATCCACTAATCCATGCTTTTCATTATTTCAGGTCACCGATCGTGAATCGTTCAGATGAAGCTCCTGGAGGTAGAATATCAGATGAAATATCTAATGGTGCCATACCTGATAGATCTTTTGATATTTCTGGCAGGAATTTTGACCAACAGCAGCCAATTCAGGAAGAGTAAATAGAAACTATCATTATCATAAATTGAAATAAGTATATTAAAACTAGCATTAAATTTTCCTTATTTCATTGTTATGCACTTGCAGATCCTGAGGTCAACGAGTCATGTCAGAGAGTTTGCTAGTGATGGATAGGACTGGCTAATCGGAGCTGAAAAGATAATCGATTATCAGTCCTGTCATTGGGATCGATAATCGATTAGCAAGCGTTTGGGTTTTTGTCATAATTTAACCCGTGTGAGCATTATTCTTACCATATGTTGCACTTTACCATATGTACCAGACAGTTTGTTTGTTTGATTTGAGCTTTAACATCCCCGTCAACACTGTAAAGGTCATTTTGGAGATGTTGCTTCCAATTTTGTGGGACTTTTACCCGACATTGAGATGAAATGACATCTCAAGCCCTGTCGCCCAATGAAACCAATAGGGTTTAATAGCATGGACGGTCCGCCTCGCACCGCGGTTCCTGGACAGGCTTAGATCCTCTTAGCGGTTTACCAGTACTAGTGTGCGGGCTGGTTTCAGCTCTGCGTCGAAGCATCATGCAGCCCATATATTTCTTCAAGCCCCTATGGGCGGGGGCGGTTGTTCCAGACAGGCCTGAGCAAACAGTGTAGATCCAAATGAAATGCCGCGGAATGCGGCGTCTCATCAGGGTCTGCACTGTTTGCCACTTATCCAGCTATTTTAGGTATTACTTTGGGTAGTAAATTGTACCTATCAAGTAATCGATTAAAAGCAAATCAGAAATGATAATCATTTTTGTCGAAATTATCGATCGATTAATTGATTATACGATTGTTCATGTCAGCCTTAGTGATGGACAGATAACATTTGAAGAAATAGTCAAATGGCACAAAAAGGGGAGGCAGAAAGTTAGTCAGCAGTGATGGATTTTCATACGTTCTAAAAGTAAGCTATTTCAAAGTTACTTTTTTCGAGAATTTAAATGCTTCTATTTTTTGTTCTATAAACTACTTATGCTCTGTTTATTCCTAAATCCATTATCATTTCAGAAGTCAGCCGAGAAAGAAAATGTTAAATACTGGAGATGTAGCGTTAGGAATTAGAAGCTAACCTGTTACGCCTACGTTAAACATACGTTTGAAAGAAGTGGTGCTCATGAACATGCTGCCGATCCTGGAATGAGGTCAAAAGTGAAAATTGCTGCAAAGGTAATTAGCGTACAATTATTTCATCTGCTTTTGAAACCTACAACAAATAACAAAGCATACATACTGATAGCAACTTAGGTGAAAACAATTGCCAAGTATGATGTTTTCAGACCAGCAGCTGATGTTGTCGAAGAAGTGATGAGAGATGCTGCATCAGTAACCAACATCACCTTCCTAAAATGGCTAACCTGGCATGTGCAGCTAATCTTCACCGGCAAAGACTTTGATCTAAAGATCCAACTGATTTGACCTTCAAAGTACATGTAAGTTAGCTTATTTTATATGGTTTCACTTAATATATGTACCATAATTTAGCCTGTTTTATCCTAATTTCCTGTATTTCTGCAATTTCTTTCAGACTGACACGAACTTCTTGGATTCTGCATTTATCCTTGGGGATGTTAAAGTTGATGGACAGAGACATATAATTTCGGGTACCAGACATCAACTCAGCCACCTTACAAGATTAAGGAGATGGTATATTGATGGGACATTTAAAGTTGTAAAGTAGAAGTAAAACAAAGATCAGGAATTGATACAATTAACTTACTCCACCCATAAAAGACACCAAAGGGAAAGAAATACAAACATTAAGCCACCATACCATAATGGAAACCTAAACAAAGGAAGGTCATAAGGACAGTTACTTTCCCACAAAATGGCCATATGGCCATCCAAAATTAAAAGACACAAGTGATACATACAGTAAGTAACAAACAACAACATAAATAAATCGCCACAGAAGAGCCGCCTTGGAACGGTCAGTGGAAGATTTCCACTGGGGGGGCTTAAATCGATTTTACATGGCCACAATCCTCGCCCTTACTTCCGTCGCGATTTAGACAAATAATTTGTTCAGTCCGCATGAAGGCCTCCTAACTCATCAGTGCAACATCTCCGTGAACACAAAAATCAAAGAACCACAGAGGTGAGACAACGGTGAGGACTCGACAGCAAGAAACCACTGAAATGCTGGAGCAAAAGAAAACCAACAGTTAGACTCCGATGAGCCCGACCAGCAGCCATTTTATCAGCTTTTGTCAGTCCATGGTTTTGTGAAAAGAGACGAAGACGTAAAGCAAGTGCCATTTCTGTTCTGTCTGCTGTCACGGAGAACGCAGAAGGATTACTGCGAGGTGTTTCAATGGGTGCTGACACTTCTAGTTGATTCAGTCTTTGAGGGGTTTACCGGGTATGCTGGATTATGAAAAAGGTATTGTCTTGTTGTCATGTCTGTCGCGTCTACCGCTAAGTTTTCAATAAATTTATGAAACTAAATACCGTACAATCTATCATTTCATTGCAGGACTATGGCAAGCAGTCCAAGAAGTGTTCACATTGGCACAGGTGCGAGGATGTGTTTTCCATTGGACACGAGCAGTATATCGAAAAGTACAACACCTGGGTCTGTCAAATGCTTATATGAGACGGTGAGACAAGTATCAGTTTATTAGGAAGGTCCTGGCTTTACCCTTTCTACCAGCTGAACACATCAAGGGAGCATTGGAAGCATTGGAGTCCCAAACTGCTGATATACAGATAGGGTTGACTAATCGGAGCTGAAAAGATAATCGATTATCAGTCCTGTCATTGCGATCGATAATCGATTAGTAATTGCTAAGTTTTTGTCATAATTATACCTGTCTGGCGTTCGGTCTGAGCATGATTCTTACCATATGTTCCACTTTTTATACCATATGTATATTTGAACAGACAGGCCTGAGCAAACAGTGTAGACCCAGATGAGACGCTGCAGTATGCAGCGTCTCATCAGGGTCTGCACTGTTTGCTACTCATCCAGTTATTTTAGGCATAATTTTGGGTAGTAAATTGTACCTATCAAGTAATCGATTAAAAGCAAATCAGATATGTTAATCATTTTTGTGGAATTTATCGATCGATTAATCGATTATACGATTAATCGTGTCAGCCTTATATACAGAACGAGTCTTTACACAACCTCCTGATTTACTTAAGACTGACATGGATTGATGGGCAGTGGGATGTTGAAGACTGGTTGATATTCATAGACCATTCACACCAATAACGACGTAGAAGGTATTATAATTTCCTTTCTTTTTCTAGTTATTTATTGATAAGTAGTACCCTTTGATGATTATATAACAGTAGTACCCTTTGATGATTATATAACAACTGATTTATATACTGTTTACTTTCAGGATGGCACAGGCCCCTCAACACCAGGGCTAGACAAGCAAAGCTGCCATTCTATGTGCTCTTCCCACTTCTACATGCTGAAGCCAAAACAGTGGATGTTCAAGTTAGGGTCGTGTCAGAGAACACGCTATGCAAGGTTCAGAGAGAACAGTACAGCAATACTCACGGCAAGCTGTTTGACATTTGGGCTATGTATGAAAATGGCGAGCTCAGTAGTTCAGCTCTTCTTCGCCAATGTTCACACATCATGGGACTGGCACCATCACCATCACCATTGCAGGGAACTGATGAGATCTGAGGCAGCACATGTTTTCTTTCTTTCTCTTCCTCCTATTACTGCTCCTCGCTCACATCTGAGCATTACGAGCAGGATTTCCTGGGTGGTAACCACTACTTTTTTTTATTATTTTATTTTTTTAAGCAATGTGGATGAAGTGCCTTGCTGAAGGACACAACACTTTGGTCAGCATGAGGCTCCAACCCGCAACCTCTCGATCACAAATCCAATGCGCTACCACTGCACCAAAGCGCTACACATGTTTTTAATTTTAAAATGATATTTTAAATTGAATTTGTAAACCACTGACTTTTAATAAATGGATCATAATGAAAAGCGCCTCCCCGTGGTGTGTTCTGGATACCCAACTAAATGCTTTTCATCCATTTTTTATATACATACATGGGGTTCGTAGAAATACCAGAACACACCAAAACACTGGAACACACTTGAATTTTTTATTTTTCTTTTATTAGAAATATTATTTTTTACTTATTTGCATTGTTTTATTGTGTATGGTGTTGTTAAAAACATTTCTGATATAAAAAGCATAAATTAATTAATCTTAATTAATCTTAGTTCAGTGTTTTATCAAATGTGTTCCGGTCCTATATAACGAAAAGAGAGGACATCATGCAGTCTGATCATTATCTTGCTTCACGATTAACGGAAGCATGTTTATTAGCGCGTCCAGATACTAGCTAGTGCATTATACACTAATCCCCAGGTTGCAAACAGGTAACTTGCGGAGCTTAAGGGGATGGTTTGTTAATCGTAACTATGCTGATTAGATCACTGATGTCATTTTTTGAGTATAGTAGTCGCAGATAAAATTGACTAGGCAGAGCTATTCAGGTGTTGTCAATATATGTCAAATTCGCAGAGTCCACCAGAAGATTCGGTAGAGTGCCTTTCGCACGCTTTCTACAAGCGGACGAAATGGTCATATACGCCACAGCTATGCTTGGGTTACAGTTGAATCTACACAATTGGGTGACTTGGTTTACCTTTTTGTTAATGGAATATTCCTAAGGCAGGTACAAACGATAGCTCCGCCTAGTCAATCTTATCTGCGACTACTATACATTGACTCAATCAATGTTAGAAAGGCCTTTTTGTTAAAGACGAATGTCGCTAAAAATAATAACAAACACAAAAGTTTTCTTCCACAGAACAAGATGGCATTTGGTTTGTTTGGCGATTCATATATCAAGAGGCTGTATAAGTTCTGCGATGGCGATCTTCGGGTTCCAGGGTCTTCAACATTCGTTCACCAAGAGTATACATCTCAGAGATTCTCCCAAGAGCTGACTTCTCCTGGTTACGAAGGCTGCCTGTTTATTTAACGATACATAAACACGTTTTTTCAAATCCATCACCCCACCCCCTCCCCCCAAAACAATCCCAGATAAAATTTCTTTTTTTTTTATTTCTGTGCAAAACAGTAGTTACGGGGACTCAATCTCAGAAACGCCTTGACGTATTCTATCCATACCCACAATCTTTATTTTTGAGCAGAAATAAGAAAAATAATGTTTACCCTTAAAACACCCAGTTTTACATGCACTATATAAAAGTGGGGTTACAGGGGGTCAAAAGTATATAGGCAGGTTCTCGTGATGACATTGTTCATTCTGATAATTGATATTCCGCCCTTGTTATTCCCTTTCGGGGTTTAATGCAAACAAAAACTATAATTTGAGCCCCCGCCCATCAGGGCTTGGGGACGTAGGCAGAGGTGCGAGTCGGGCCGTCCTTGCATATAAAACTTCAGTTTCATTGGCCGGTAGGGCTTGAGAAATCATTGTATGTGAATGTAGGTAAAAAACAACCAGAATTGAAAGAAACGTCTCCAAAATGACACAGAAAGTGTTCGGAATCAGTTTTGATTGGACGTTAATCATCCAATAAAAAAATGAAATACTATAGGAGGTTTTAGGAATTCCGTTTATGACGTCATTCTTGCGCATGCGCAAAGTACTGGCCGTCAATTGAAACGGCCATCGCTATTCAAATGTATTGGCGGAACTTAAAATGCTAACACTATTCAGACATTTTGAGAGAAAATATACCTGCTTACATTGAAATACTTCCTCAAGAAGGAAAACATTATACTTTGCTTTTGTCACTGAAATTCATTTATCCTGGATCTGTTTTTAATTGACGAAAATCTCTTCGTGAATGACCCATGTCAATGGCTTGAGATGCCGTTATTCACGAAAGCTTACTTACAAAATAAGTTTTTACGTAACTTTTCGTTTTATTCGCTATCCAATTATAGCTATCACGTATGGACAGAACTTGGATCTCTCTCTCTCTCTCTACATGTGCAATTTAAAAAAGAATGTAGAAGAGCCGTCTAAAAAATGTCCCAAGGTATGTCTACATGTGCAATTTTAATAAATTTGAACATTCCTGATGACAGTCTAGGTTTCTTTTGGTTCAAACGTTATTTTATTTCTAGCAAACACCATGTACAATTAAATACATTGGAACTGACAAATATGATCTGACAGTAAGTCTAGCCAAGGTAGCCCAAACTAAATTAGAAAGGAACATTTACCTTTCATGAATTATTATCCGCCATTTAGAAGCTACGATAGATTACTGTTGGTTGTGTTTTAAGTATATCTACAACTGCAATATCATGAATATCGGTGAATAATATAACGACAACTGCTTAAATTTGACCATCATTTTATTTATTTATTATTTATTAATTTTTTCAAAATTAGAATCTAATTTGTGGTGTCAAAAAATCACAATGGTAAATTATGTTGATTGCTAATTAGGCCTGAATGAGTTCACCCATCAGTAATTATTATCTCAGTGTCTGGTTTAATGATGAGATTCAATTTCCATCATATATACTGTATATAATAATAATAATTTTAATAATAATAATATTTATTATAATAATAATAATAACCAATACATAAGTCATAAGTGTCCGTCCCGCATTAATAGTCGTTACATCTGGCCGTTACATCTAGAAAATTGCAGTTGCCGATATACATAAAAAGAAAGTATTCTCCCCCTTCCAAAATGGTGGAAAAGGTTTGTCCGGTTCTTCATATGTATTTGTTTTCTGTTTTCGGTCGATTATAACTGCCAAATATTATTTTCCCGGCATTCTAGCCTTCCGTAATGGACTTGTCTAGAATACCAGACCCGGTCTTTTAGTCTCAGATTCTAGAATGACGGGTCCGGCGTTCTAGACTCAGAGACTAAAAGACCGGGTCCGGTCGTCTGGCCACTTCCAAAAAAAAAAAATTATTACTCCTAGTTGGAATTAAAGAAATATAAAAATTGATTGTTATATTTGCTAACATGTAGGTGTATATTAAAATGAAAAAGAAAAAAATGTTATTTTTTTATTTTTCTTTAATTCCAGCTAGCAGTGAACAAAACTGTCTCCCCTTTCAGCCCTTTTCCGTTGTTTTCTTTAATTAAGTCAATCTAAAAATAGAAACAATTAATAAGTAAGAAAATTGATAATTTAAGGTAGTCTTATATGTTTGTTTTATTTTTCTATGGACAAGTGATGACAATAATCAAGTTCAAATATTTTCAGGACAAAAAAGAAGCTTAGTACTTTAACATGTAGATTTACAAGAAATTAAGAAATATTATCATTTTCCCCAGCCCTGGCTTTTATACCCCTCGATTTCGGAAAATCGGTTATTTCAAGAAAATGCAACAATGTAGAGATAAACCTTTGTGCAGTTATCAAATATGTTATTTATAATAATTTGATACCCAACTGACCTAGATATGTATCTTAATTATAACAAGAGACGAAATATAAAATCTTCGGATCCGCATTTTTGGCTTGGTGGCTCGGCCCGGTGCGGCCTTGGCTTTCATACCCGACCTTTTTTTTATTTACATTTGGTCAATAAAAGGCATATCAAATGTATATTATAAAATATTCCCCTAAAAACATCTAAGTCAAGTAAAAAGCTTTTTTAGGTTTGTTCCGGTAATTACCAATGTGTTCTGGTATTTCGACGAACCTACATACATGTATATATCCATTTTCGGTGGCGAAATCTCTGAGGGGCGAAAGCTCTAGGTGGTGAAACCTCTGATGGCGAACTTGTTTGGTGGCGATACCTCTGTAAACCGATAGATAGAAACCCCACCCACCTAAAGATGAAAAATGCAAGAACGGGCACCTGCCAAACCAATTACGAACCTTGTTATTCGTTTCTTCATTACTCAATGGGGTCCACGTGCTGTTTGTTCTGTTCTTTGCTATCATCGACATTTTGTGTATTACTATTTAGCCGGAAAACAATATTATAAATATGGAGAACGGTTATAATTCAACCTGAAAACTACTTTTTATTCGCGGTCAGCCATATTTGATGCTGTTTTGGTTGCCACGCCGGAAATGAACGAAAGTAGCCGAAGCGCTTTCAGACTGGTTGATTGATTTTTTTTTTTTTTCGCGTAATTACCAGAAGTTACTCTGGGGAATCCGTAGTCTGGTAGTTACCTCCCCTCGCTCGCTATGTTTCGCGAGCTTTGCGGGACGTTTCGGTTCTGAGTCGTAATTTGTACTGGGTCATTTCGGCCTATTTCGGTGGGTCGTTGGTCGTTTCGGCCTTTTTTTTTTCCTCCCATTACTGCTTCTCGCTCACATCTGAGCACTACGAGCAGGATTTCCTGGGTGGTAACGAGTAATTTTTTTAAGCAATGTAGATGAAGTGCCTTGCTCAAGGGCACAACACTTTGGTCAGCGTGAGGCTCGAACCAGCAACCTCTTGATCACAAATACGATGCGCTACCACTGCACCAAAGCTCTCCACTCGTTTCGGCCAGGGTAGATTTTTCAGATAGATTTTTTTGTTCAGCAGAGTACCTGTTGAATTTTGGAATATTTTTACATGGCATTTCACGTAAGCGGTGTTTATGATAGCCCAATTTAAGAATTCGTAGCCATGTTTCCAGGTAGCACCGACAAGTTGGTGTGACTAGGATTCGACAATTGTCTGAAAACAACTTTACTTCAATTCGTATAACAATCACACAGCAGGCACACGGCGCTAGGGCAGCGTAAAATCAACGTTACAACGTCATGACGCTGCATCGGTTAGATGTGACGTTGCATAGATTTTTTAGCTCACCTGGGCCGAAGGCTCCAGGGGAGCTTATAGTATAGTGGGTCGTCCGTCGTCCGTCCGTCCGTCGTCCGTCCACACTTTTGAGCAGCTATATCTCTGTATCCTGCAGGCTGATCTCAATCATTTCTCACCTGTAGCATGCCTCTGGTGGGGCATTGATGACATAAACTTTTTTTTGAAATCGCTCTAAAACTTTGGTTCCTATGGCAACCACAAGGTCCCATAGACTTACTATGGGAAAATGCTTGTCATCACCTTCAGTTTTGATCGGATCTTTCTGAAACTTATATGTGAGGTGACTGGGGATAAAAACTCGGATGAGTTCGAAAACCGGCCAAGTCGGCCCATTTATCATAGAGTTACGTCCCTTTGATTGCTGAAAATGCCCATTTTCGACCTTGTCATCACCGTAGCCCCTTCAGTTTTGATCGGATCTTTCTGAAACTTATATGTAATATGGCTGGGGATAAAACCTCGGATGAGTTCGAAAACCGGCCAAGTCCGCCGATTTATCATAGGGTTACGTCCCTTTGATTGCTGAAAATGCCGATTTTTGACCTTGTCATCACCGTAGCCCCTTCAGTTTTGATCGGATCTTTCTGAAACTTATATGTAAGGTGGCCGTGGATAAAATCTCGGATGAGTTCGAAAACCGACCAAGTCGGCCCTTTTATCATAGAGCAACGCCCCTTTGATTGCTGAAAATGCTGATTTTTGACCTTGTCATCACTGTAGCCCTTTCAGTTTTGATCGAATCTTTCTGAAACTTATATGTAAAGTGGCTGGGGATAAAATATCAGATGAGTTCGAAAACCAGCCAAGTTGGTCCATTTATCACAGAGTAACGTCCCTTTGATTGCTGAAAATGCCGATTTTTTACCTTGTCATCACCGTAGGGCTGGGGATAAAGCCTCGGATGAGTTCGCATACCGGCAAGGGTGGCCTATTTATCATAGAGTTAGGTCCCTTTGATTGCTGAAAATGTTGATTTTTGACCTTGTCAACACTGTAGCCCCTTCAGTTTTGATCGGATCTTTCTGAAACTTATATGTAAGGTGGCTGGGGATAAAACCTCGGATGAGTTCGAAAACCGGCCAAGTTGCCCCATTAACTATATAGTAATGTCCCTTTGATGACTGAAAAGGTCGATTTTTTACCTTGTCATCACCGTAGCCCCTTCAGTTTTGATCGAATCTTTCTGAAACCTATATGTAAGGTGACTGGAGATAAAACCTAGGATGAGTTTGAATACCGGCCAAGTTGGCCCATTTATCATTGATTTACGTCCCTTTGATTGCTGA
This sequence comes from Lucinisca nassula, assembly GCA_963580285.1. Lineage (NCBI taxonomy): Eukaryota > Metazoa > Mollusca > Bivalvia > Lucinida > Lucinidae > Lucinisca > Lucinisca nassula. Next base: position 438,971 of record CAUZLF010000048.1, on the reverse strand, counting down.
AAATGCCGATTTTTGACCTTGTTATCACCATAGCCCCTTCAGTTTTGATCGGATCTTTCTGAAACTTATATGTAAGGTGGCTGGGGATAAAATCTTGGATGAGTTCGAAAACAGGCCAAGTCAGCCCATTTATCGTAGAGTTCTGTCCCTTTGATGGCTGAAAATGTTGATTTTTGACCTTGTCATTACCGTAGCCCCTTCAGTTTTGATCAGATTTTTCTGAAACTTATATGTAAGGTGGCTGGGGATGAAACCTCGGATGAGTTCGAAAACTGGCCAAGTCGGCTCATTTATTTTAGAGTAACATCCCTTTGATTGCTAAAAATGCCAAATTTTGACCTTGTCATCACCGTAGCCCCTTCAGTTTTGATCAGATCTTTCTGAAACTTATATGTGAGGTGGCTGGGAATAAAATTTTGGATGAGTTTGAATACTGACCAAGTCTGATCGGATCTTTCTGAAACTTACATGTAAGGTGGCTGGGAATAAAACCTCAGCTGAGTTCGAATACCGGCCAAGTTGGCACATTTATCATAGAGTGACGTGCCTTTGATTGCTGAAAATGCCTATTTTCGACATTGTTATCACTGCTGCCCCTTTAGTTTTGAACGGATCTTCATGAAACTTACAAACAAGGAAGTCAGGCAGAAAGCTTGGAGGAGTTTGAAAACTCTTGTTTTTGAACTTGTCATCACCATAGCCACTTCAGTTTAGATTGGATCTTCTTAGCAAGTCAGGAATAAAAGCTTGAATGAGTTTGAAAACCGGTGAGGTCAGCCTGTTTATCATAGAGTTAAATTCTGCTTAATTTTCAGAAAATGCTTACCCTGTCATCACCTTGTCCTCCCATATAGCCTTCAGTAAAGGTTGGCACTTCCTTAAACTTTGAATCTATTAGCTCAGGTGAGCGATACAGGACCAAGCTAGTTAAAGATCCTTTGAAACCGTTATGAGCGATTGCGCGGATAAGTGATGGGATGGTGTCTCTGAGCACCTGATATGCATTGATCGCTGACATTTGATTCAATGAAACGAAAGCATGTCAATTAAAACATATATGGATATTTTGTATGTTAAAATTATTCCCGACGAAGTTAAAGAGCTTAAAAATGATCTTATCTCCATAATTCAAGACCCCCGCATTTAATGCGTGTTTTCGCACCTAATTAAGGTCTATCTATCTATCTATCTATCTATCTATCTATCTATCTATCTATCTTTCTATCTATCTATCTATCTATCTATCTATCTATCTATCTATCTATCTATCTATCTATCTATCTATCTATCTATCTATCTATCTATCTAGTCGGTCATACATGGTCATTACCTCAGTTGGGTGGTGCGCTAAATTTAGAATTTAGCACAAAAAAAAAAACTCACTGGATGAGTTCTTAAAACTATTTATTATCTGTTTTCAGAGGTGTACTAAAACGCATACCTCTGGGTCCCAATCTACAACATGCGGGCTTCTAAATAGCATAAGAATTATACACTTTGGTCATGTCAGAAAGTGTGTGATGCCCTCACCTTTCTACTTGACAATATTTATATTAGATTCGGTATTAAGTTATTTAGAAAAATTGTGGGCATGTCGATCGGTACGAATTGCGCACCTCTTGTGGCTGATCTATTCTTGTATTGTTATGAAAGAGACTCCATGTTGTCGCTTTCCATTGATAACCAATCTGAAATTATTGAAACTTTTAACTCCACTTCTAGATATTAAGATGATTTATTAAATATTGATAATACTTATTTCGATGGTTTGATCAGTCAGATTTACCCCCCAGAACTTCAGTTAAATAAAGCAAATTCTTCTGATACCGAGGCCCCGTTTTTGGATCTACATCTATCTATTGTAGATGGGGTTGTTTCGTGCAAAATTAATGATAAACGCGATGACTTTGATTTTGAGATTGTAAATTTTCCTTTTTTGGATGGTGATGTTCCTCGTGCGCCATCCTATGGCGTTTATATTTCGCAATTATTTCGATTTGCTAGAGTGTGTAGTCATGTAACTGACTTCAACACTCGTAATAAATTATTAACGGCTAAACTTCTTAATCAGGGTTATCGGTACCATAAACTACGCAAAGCCTTTTCAAAATTTTATATACGCCATTCTGATTTAATTTCAAAATTCAATATTGGACTTAAATCTCTTCTGCAACAAGGTCTATCGGAACCCGAATTTTATGGTGACTTAGTATATAAATTCAGAAAAATATATAACCGCAATGACTTTAGCATCCAATTTCGTAAAATCATTCTTCGATATAAAAAGAGCCTTGCCGTGGCCCTGGGGGCTCAATTCCCACTGGGCACATTGCCGCTGTGGTCTTTGTGCCCACTGGGAAGAGCTAAAGGAAGTACCACCCGTTTGCCGTGGGTGGCGTCCTGTAAGCCGGAAGAAGGGATCCTGGAGGTTGAGGGTTACCTGAGGTGGCGGTGCTTCAGGTACCCAACACGCCTCTTTGGCCTGGCTTTTCGGTGTAGACGGGTGGCCGTGCGGTCCGGCACGGTCAATCGGCTGGTCACGCCGAGCCCTAGAGATACCGCTTTGCTTTCTCTTCAACTCTTTTTGTATCTTTCCTGATACCAACCATATGCCCATTTACCTTACCCTTTTCTGTCTTTTTATCTCTAGAAGGCGGTGGCTTAACGGATCAATCGTGTAGGCATTTTGTTTATACGAGTATATCTCACGTGTATCTCTAACACCTGCGAGTTGGATAATCACTCCATTATGGTGTTCCCTTGTAGGGCTCCGTGGAGGGCGGAGAGCACTTGGGACGAAACTAGGAATTTTTTCTTATGGCTCCTAAAAACAAACATAACCGCAACCACGCACCTAACCGCAACGCACCTAAACGTAAAAAAGACGAGGATTCATCCGAATCGGATGAACGCAGTCAAAAATCCAGTCAGCAGTCAAGTCAACAATCGAGTCAGCAGTCTGCTGAACCAAACTTTGACAATATTCCGCGTTTCTTGGTCGTCACGTCGCTTGACGATACACGAACTGTGTCAAGCCTTTCTCCATTTGTTATCGAGAAAAGTATTGTCGCCATAGCCGGACACCCAAAGAGTATTAAATCACTCAAATCAGGTGACCTTCTCTTGGAACTCGAGAGAAAACAGCAAGTTGTAAGTCTGCTCGCCACCAAAAAGCTCTTTGATCTTTCAGTAAAAATATCTCTTCACAATACACTTAACTCATCTAAAGGAGTGATTCGCAGTCCAGAACTGCGTCCTTGTTCAGACGAAGAGATCATTGATAACCTGAAGGATCAGGTAGTAATTGGTGTTCGTAACATCAAAGTCCGTAGAAATGGTGTACTAAAACCAACAGCAACTTATGTGTTGACTTTTAATACACCAATTCTACCCAAGAAAATCAAAGTAGCATATCTTTCCATTAACGTAGAGGTATATATCCCAAACCCTCTTAAATGTTACTCTTGTCAGGCTTTTGGCCATCACGAAAGCAGATGTCAGAGAAAAAAACTCTGTCCTAATTGTGGTGAAGAAAAGCATGTTGATAATCATCTCAACTGCAAAAATGAACCCAAATGCGTAAATTGTGATGGCAAACATGCTGTTTTCTCCCGAGACTGTCCGGCGTGGAAAAAAGAAAAAGAAATACTCACCGTCAAATACCAAAGGGGGATAACATTCCCAGAAGCGCGGAAAATTGTCGAAGAGCGATACATAACACCAACCACCAGTTTCGCCAGCATCACAAAGGGTGCTGGTGTAAAATGTACCAGCTCCGCAACACAGACTGCTGAATCATACATAGCTGAACTGAAAAAATCTGGTGCATGGAGTAAACCCACTCCAGCACCACAAAGTTCAATCACTTTATCAAATGGCGCAATCCAGGTTGCTTCGGATTGGTCGACAGCGACCGTACCGAAGCCAACGCCGAATGTAAAAGAGAAACCCGACTCAGGTCGAACTAATAAGGGATCGGAAGATCCGATCAAAAAACATCACTTGTCTCAAAGACAAACAGACAGACAACGTAAAATGGAAAGAGACAATATAAGATTTCAGAACAGATTCGGATCTTTGAGTGACAGTGATATGGAGTTGACTGAAACTCCATCATCACCAAGTGGCAATAACAGATCGAGGTCAGCCACACCACGAGCTGGTGGTAGCAGATCTATATCACCAATTGCACCTCCATAATAGTTTCTAGTCTTTTTAATATCTCTCCTTAAAATGGATTTAAAACACAAAATAATACAATGGAATTGTCGAGGTCTTAAATCGAATTATAATGAACTCTTATTACTTATTTCGCTACTAACCCCATCGGTGTTTTGTTTGCAAGAAACTTTTTTAAAAATTAATGACAACATAGATGTCAGGGGTTTCAATACATACAACTATATCTATTCTGATGGTAACAAACCATCTGGTGGCAGTTCAATTTTTGTTAAATCATGTTTACCACAAAGAGAGATCAAATTCAAAACAGACCTACAAGCTGTAGCAGTATCGGTTTCTCTGGATAAAGAAACTACAATTTGCTCTCTATATATCCCACCCTCATTTTCTTTAAAGCCCGAACATCTTGACTCATTGCTGAGTCAACTTCCATCGCCATATCTTTTAGTTGGCGACTTCAATGGTCACAATATTCTATGGGGCTGTAAAGATATCAATAACAGAGGAGCACTTGTTGAAGATTTTATTGCAAAGAACGATCTTTGCTTGATGAATGATAAATCTTATACTTACCTTCACCCTGCGACAGGTCATTTATCTTCTTTAGATCTCTCTTTGTGTCACCCATCTCTCTTCTTAGACTATGACTGGTCTGTTCATGACGATCAGTGCGGAAGTGATCACTTCCCTGTTATAATTGAGAGCGTAAACGAACCAGATGAGGACTGTAACCAGAAGTGGAAAATGAATGAAGCCGACTGAGAATTATTCCATAATTTATGTGAAGAAGAGTTAGCATTTGATCAATTTAATGAATCATCCGACATTGTTTCTGATTTCACAGATACACTTATTAATATATTAGAACAATGCATTCCAAAGACCTCCACAAATACTAAGAAAAGCAAGCCTTGGTTTAATAATGACTGTAAAGAAGCTATTAAAAAGCGTAAACAGGCTCTAAATATGTTCTGCAAAAGTCCCACTTCAGAAAAGCTAAACGACGTAAAAGTTTTTAGAGCTAAAGCTCGGCGAACAATCCGAGCTTCAAAACGAAAGTCATGGAGAGAATATGTCTCCAAATTAAACTACAAAACCCCCATTAAAAAGGTTTGGGATATGGTACGAAAAATTTCAGGAAAAACAAAGTCCTCTAGTTTTACACATTTAAATACTGAATTTGACACAATAGCTTCAACAAAAAAAAGATATTTCAGATACTCTTGGGAGCACATTCTTGAATAATTCATCATCGCGTAATTATTCTGACACTTTTAGAAATTTCAAAAAGGACCAGGAGAAAAGAAAACTTAACTTCAAATCCCGTAATCACGAAGAATACAACACACCTTTTAACTTATCCGAACTAGTTGAAGCCATTGAAAAATCACATGATACGGCAACCGGCCCCGTTGAAATTCATTATCAGATGCTTAAGCATCTGCCAAAAAGTTCTCTTACAACACTTTTAGATATCTTTAATAATATTTGGGAAACGGGGGTCTGTCCTGAGAGCTGGCGTGTAGCTACAGTTGTACCAATTCCGAAACCAGGGAAAGATCATGCAGAACCTACAAATTATCGTCCGATAGCTTTGACAAGTTGTTTGTGTAAAACATTGGAGAGAATGATAAACAAGAGATTAGTCTGGTACTTAGAGTCCAACAACCTCATTTCAGAATATCAATCGTGTTTTCGTTCGGAACGCAGTACCAATGACAATTTAATAAGACTAGAAACATTTATACGAGATGCTTTTATTAACAAGAAACACGTAGTAGCTGTCTTTTTCGACTTGGAGAAAGCATATGATACAACATGGCGTTATGGTATATTGAAAGAGCTCCATAACACTGGCTTAAGAGGAAAACTTCCCAGTTTTATTGAAAGTTTTTTTAGGGGAGCGCATGTTTCAGGTGCGTGTGGGGTCTACCCTGTCAGATTTCTATGATCAAGAACAGGGTGTCCCACAGGGTAGTATTCTTTCAACTACGCTATTTAACATCAAAATAAACAATATTGTACAATGTTTGGACGACAAAACTGATTGTTCCTTGTATGTTGACGATTTCTGTATATGTTACCGTTCAAAAAATATGAAAACAATTGAACGAAAGTTGCAACAAAATTTAAAACGAATAGAAGAATGGACTGATAAAAATGGTTTCAAGTTCTCCAAGTCGAAAACGCAGTGTGTTCATTTTTGTAAACTACGGAAGAAACATGAACATCCTTCCTTGTTTTTATACGATCACAAATTCCTGTTGTTGAAGAAGCCAAATTTCTTGGGGTCATATTTGATCAAAAGTTATCTTTTATTCCCCATATTAAATATCTTAAAGCGAAATGCTTAAAAGCTTTGAATCTTTTGAAAGTTTTAGCCCATACAAGTTGGGGAGCAGATCGGTATACTTTATTACATCTTTACCGGTCTTTAATAAGATCTAAATTAGATTATGGGTCTGTTGTTTATGGTTCTGTCAGAAAGTCCTATTTAAAATCATTGGATACTATCCATCACCAAGGCCTTCGTCTGGCTATGGGAGCCTTTCGTACTTCTCCCGTATTAAGCCTTTATGTAGAAGCAGGTGAACCATCTTTAACTTCGCGCAGAGAGAAACTTTCTCTTCAGTATGCTATTAGAATTGCTGCTAATCCATCTAACCCGGCATCCAAAATTTCATTTCCACCTCAATTTATAGATAAGTATGAAACTAAACCCACAGAAATCAAACCTTTTGGATTACGAATTTTACCACTGCTAGAAAATTCAGGCATCGACCTTAAAAATATTCAAAAACATGAAACCACCGAAGTTCCATCTTGGTGTATTAAACAACCTTCTATTCTGTTCGACTTGCATGATGGCAAAAAATCCGAATCAAATCCGATACTTCTCAAACAAAACTTCCAGGCACTGCAGTCACGTTACAATGAATACCAGCAAGTCTATACTGATGGTTCCAAAGAAGGAGATAAAGTTGGTTGTGCGTTTGTTTCTAAAGATACGCACAAAACCATGCGCCTTCCAGATGGTTCATCTTTTTTTTACAGCTGAAGCCAAAGCAATAGACCTAACTTTAGATTTTATCAGTTCTTCAATAATTCAAAAAGCAATTATATTTTCTGATTCACTTTCTGTGCTTAAGGCTTTAGACCAGTCATCATCTAAAAATCCTCAAATTCAAAAATTGATCGAAAAACATGAAATTTCTAAAACACACCAAATCTTGTTTTGTTGGCTTCCGAGCCATATTGGCATTGTCGGCAATGAATATGCTGACAAGAAAGCAAAGGAATCGCTCAATCTTGATCCATCTGTTTTTAAAATTCCCTTTAATAATTTTAAACCATTTATCAACAGATACATCTTGTCGGAATGGCAAGGCGAATGGGACCGTGCAATAAATAACAAACTCCATGCCATTAAACCTGTCGTTAGTACAAAATGCTCTCCTCCACAGTTTTCCAGAAAAGAGGACGTAGTATTAACACGACTGCGCATCGGCCATACTAGAGTTACTCATTCTTATATTTTTAATGGTGATGATCAGCCTTCTTGTGTAGGTTGTGATCAGCCATTCACTGTGAAACATATCTTAATTGACTGTGTTGACTTTTCACCCTCACGTATTTTATATTTCAAAGCTGACACTTTGCAACAACTGTTTCGAGATGTACCTGTTGATAATATTATTTTATTCTTAAAAGAAATTGGACTTTTTCATAAGATTTAACTGTTTCAGATTTTTATACATCATCATTCTGACTTTTTACTTTTAATATCATCATAATTATTCATGCCGTTTAACCATTAACCGTTTGACGCTTATGACCCACAAAGAGGGTTGACGCGTCGTTAAACACGAAATCATCATCATCATCGATATAAAAAGATTGGGTACAACATGGATATTATACGACAGACTGCATGCATGGTAGTTAACCCAATCACGGTTGGCAACTTTGCATCCCTCTTTAATTGCACGCCGGTGGGTCAAGCCTCAGATTCTATGACGGTTACAACGTAAAGTCTCATTGAGAATTAGAGAGATCTAATTCAAGGTAATGTTGGTTGGTGCCTGATGCTCTGTCTCTGGTCGGGCCATCGGAGTCTAACTGTTGGTTTTCTTTTGCTCCAGCATTTCAGTGGTTTCTTGCTGTCGAGTCCTCACCGTTGTCTCACCTCTGTGGTTCTTTGATTAATTGTGTTCACGGAGATGTTGCACTGATGAGTAAGGAGGCCTTCATGCGGACTGGACAAATTATTTGTCTAAATCGCGACGGAAGTAAGGGCGAGGATTGTGGCCACGTAAAATCGATTAAAGCTCCCCAGTGGAAATCTTTCCACTGATCGTTCCAAGGCGGTTCTTCTGTGGCGATTTATTTATGCTGTTGTTTGTTACTTACTGTGTGTATCACTTGTGTCTTTTTATTTTGGTTGGTCATATGGCCATTTTGTGGGAAAGTAACTGTCCTTATGGCCTTCCTTTGTTTAGGTTTCCATTATGGTCTGGTCGCTTAATGTTTGTGTTTCTTTCCTTTTGGTGTCTTTGATGGGTGGAGTAAGTTAATTGTATCGATTCCTGATCTTTGGTTTACTTCTACTTTGTATTACTATCCTGCTGCTGGTCATATTATTACTGGCAATTTAAAAATTATTCCTGATTCTAGGATATGTATTATAATTTCTAAAGGACCGAAATATCGATTTCCTTCTCAAATTGATTTCAATAAATGTAGAGATGAAATCGCAGCTGCCTTGAATGAATTTGGTAACCGATGGTGTAAACCTGAGTATGTTGAGCATAAAGCTGTTAAAGAATGGAAACTTAGCAATCTGAAATTAGTGAACAAACGCATTTCCTTTATACTCAAAATACGAACTTATTACCTCCTAAACCTAAGACGTCTTTACGTCACCTTAAAATAGGTATTCAAGAATTACATAAGCAGTTTGTTTTGGCTCCAGCAGGTAAGGCCGCTAACAATGTGGTCGTTGTTTGACGGCTTCATTATGTTAACACTCTTCAGCAAGAACTTGGTGGTACTAAGGCCTATGAACTGCAGCCTTTAGCTTTAAGTGCTGACCACATTTATCATTCAGCCACCAAGTTTGCTGTCTGTGTTACAGAAGGCCAAGACAAGCTTCCTACGTTATATTGGTTACCTAAACTTCATAAAAGACCATATAAAGCACGTTTTATTGCAATTTTAAACTCTTGTACCACCACTGAACTCTCTAAATTATTAACTTCATGTTTTACTGCCATCAAAAACATGTGATAAAATATTGCGACAAAGTCTTTGAAAGATCAGGCAGAAATCTGTTTCGGTATAATAAAAATTCTAATGAAGTTTTAAATAAATTGAAATCCAGACGTTTTCGTGCTTCAAGTCTGTCTACTTATGATTTTTCCACCCTTTACACTACACTTCCTCATAATCTTATAAACGAAAAACTTAATGATTTAAATGAATGATCAGGAATGGATACAATTGATCCACAGCTTCCATCAGTGACACCAAAGGGAAAGAAACACAAACATGAAACGACAGACCCTAATTGAAACATCAATAGCAGAAATCCAAAAGGACAGTTACTTTCCCACAAAATGGCCAATCGGCTATCCAAACAAAATAATATAAACGATACAAACACTCAAAGACAAACAATTACAAAAATAAACCGCGACAGAAGAACCGCCTTGGAACGGTTAGTGAAACGAATTCCACTAGGGGGCTTAAATCGATTTTACGTAGCCACAATCCTCGCCCTTACATGTATTTCCGTCGCGATTTAGACAAATATTTTGTTTAGTCTGCATGAATGCCTCCTATCTCATCAGTGCAACATTTCCGTGAACACAAAAATCAAACAACCACAGAGATGAAAAACCGGTAAGGACTCGACAGCAAGAAAACACTGAAATGCTGGAACAAACGAAGACCAAAAGTTATACTCCGAAAGGCCCGACCAGAGACAGAGCATCAGGCACCAACCAACAAAACATAAAATTATGAACTCTAATTCTCAGTAAGCCTTTACGCTGGAACCGTCATAGCTGAAGACCGAGGACTCCAGCAAAATTGATTAACGGGTGATTGATTAACGGATCATATACATGTGATGATTCAATTTACTACTTGATGTCTCTGATGGGAGCTGTAGGTTAATTGTATCGATTCCTGATTCTTGCCTTCACTTCTATTAAAACTAATAATAGTGTGAAATAAAAAAAAAATACATTAATAAATAACACGTTGGATGGTATTGTGACTGAAGAAGGTTCATGTCTACATGTATGAATACTCTGATTAGACTGCACGCATGCGCAGGATGATCTGAGTCTTTCCGAATCGAAAAACGACAGGCAAACTTGGATCAATATACGTATCCATTCATTTCGACAAAGTTATCGCTTTTATCTCTTTGTATGTTACTGTGGCTGTAGAAAGTTCGTGCAAGTCTCAAAGATTTTGAAGGTTTGTGCCTCAAAGATTGTGACCAGACTGCATGGTAGCGCACGATGGTCTACTTCTTCACGTGTTGCATACAGGCATACGCAATTTAAGAATATGATGCGCATCCTTTCTATAAGATTTTTCTTGACAGTCATGCGGATGCGATCTGTAAATACTGATCATACTGTACTGATGTGCAGGCTGAATAGTATTCGCTAGTATCACAATGGCATGCTAAGTTTCAGAATAACATGCATCTGTTTACTTATCAAACGATGAATCAAGCAATGTGTTGAATATGTTCTGACTGATTACCATTATTTTTTTTTTCAGAACATTTGTAATTTGCGAAAAAGGCAGCCTCGATAGCGCAGTGGTTAACACGTTCGACTTAAGCTTATGATCGAGAGGTTGTGCGTTCGAATCCGGCCACTGGTATCGAGGTGTGTCCTTGGAAAAGACACGTAATGACACTGCCCAACTACGCCCAGGTGTAAATGGTTAGCAGTGATGTAAAAGCCACTGCCTGTCTCTCTCGCGTGCGTGAAAACACCCGGAATGAGGGTTCGAGAGCGATTCAATAAGCTTGAAGCTTTCATCCCAATCGAACTAAAATAAATTAGTGTAAACGAAGATATAATATAAACTAAAGGCAAAACTGCTCCAACAATTTTACGTGATCAGAGTATTCGCGGTTAAAAGGAGCACTCTATGGCTTATCTGCCATGTATTAGATTCTCTCTTATGTATCGATTCCTGATCATTGCCTTCTCTTCTATTTTTATAACGGAACGCTCGAAGATAGCAATAGCACAGGCTGATCTCTGATATGCAATATTACAATGCAATGCTTTGGAAAGGTGAGAAAAAATCGGGCCGAAATGACCCACCAATTTTGCCGAAACGACTTACCCCCGGCATTGGGCCGAAACGACTCAGGCCGAAACCGCCCGTCCGAAACGACCCAGGGCCGAAACGATCCAGGGTCCGAAACGACTCAGGACCGAAATGTTCCAGCCCGGCCTGGGACGTTTCGATCCCGAGTCGTTTCGGCCTAAAATTGGACTTGGGTCATTTCGGCCTATTTCGGTGTTTTTTCGGCCTGGGTCGTCCGGCCAGATTTTATTTGATAGATATTTTTCAGCAGAGTACCTGTTGAATATTAATTATTTTATATATGAAATATTTTTACATGGCCTTTCACGTTAGCCTTGTTAATGATAGCCCAATTAAAGAATTTTAAAAGTTCTTTTCATATAAGCACCAACGAGGCGGTGTGACTAGGATTTGATAATTGTTTGAAAACAACTTTAATGCAATTATATCTAAAATTGTATATCAAATAGCAATCACACAGCAGGCACACAGCGCTATGGCAACGTCAAATCAACGTCGGTACAACGTCATGACGTTGCATCAACGTAGATATGACATTGCATAAACCTCATGAAATTACGCCGACGTTGATATGACTTCTTTGACAAATGCAATGCAAAAAAAAAAAAAAAAAAAAAGAAGAGAAGAGAAGATTTTTTAAGATCCTTAAATGATAATCGTTATGAGCGATTACAAGGATAAGTGATGGGATGGTGTCTCTGAGCACCTGATTTACATTGATTGTCTTCCTTGAAACGAAAGCATATCAGTTATAATATATTTGGATACTTTTTACGTTTACAGAATTCGCCGACGAGGTCAAATGGCTTAAAAATTATCTCAACTGCATAATTAAAGACGCTCGCATTTAACGTTTTCAAACCTAATTAAGGTCATGCACCGGCACTCATTTAATCACCGATAGACAAAAAGAAGGGGATTAGATAACTCCAGCAAAATTGGTCAACGGGTGATTAATTAACGGATCATTAACGTGTGATTTATTTTACTACTTAAAAAAGTGGTATCCGCCCATCGGGGCTTGGAGAAATAGATTGGGCTGCATGATGCTTCCAGGAAGAGCTGAAACCGACCGCCGGTGAATACTAGTAAACCGCTTAGAATGTCTAAGCTTGCCCAGGCAAAGTGGTACGATTCAGGTCGTCCATGCATATAAATATTATTGGTTTCATTAGGCGGCATGGATTGAGTTGTTATTTCATCTCAATGTCGGGAAAAAAACCACAAAAGCAACGTCTCCAAAATTATTTAATTGAATGGACATTTCATAGATAAGTTGTGGGTATTCCGATGGGTACAAATTGCGCACCCCTTGTGGCTGATCTGTTCTTGTTTTGTTATGAAAGAGACTTCATTTCATTGAAATGTTTCTAATTGGTCTAAACTAGCTAGTCTAGCCCAGAAAACATGTGTTCTCCGTATTTTCCAGTTCTGTGGTGTATTCCTTGCTTCCAAAGGATAACCCTTTCTAGAGCTGGTGTCTGGGAATGTGTGGCGGCCGTAAAAAGTCTCCCTGCCCTACATCATAGTGTTGTTTATATTGTCTTGTCCTTTGGGATCATTGATTCCATTGTTGAATTTTGAAAATATCACTGATGAGGCCTAATTGACCGAACTAGCTAGTCTGACCCAGAAAACATGTACACTCCGTATTTTCCAGTTCTGTGGTGTATTCCTTGCTTCCAAAGGATAACACTTTCCAGAACATATTCATGACGTCCCTTTCCGTTGGAAACCAATCTGAAATCATTGAAGCCTTTAGCTCTACTTCTAGATATTTGGATGAATTATTAAATATTGACAACACCTATTTCGATGGTTTTTGATCAGTCAAATTCACCCCCCCCAGGAACTTCAGTTAAAAAAGGCAAATTCTTCTGATACCGAGGCCCTATTTTTGGATTTACACTTATCGATTGTAAATGGATGGATATGTTTCTTGCAAAATTTTATGATAAACGCGATGATTTTGATTTTGAGATTGTAAATGTTCCTCGTGCGGCATCCTATGGCGTTTATATTTCGCAATTAATTCGATTTGCCAGAGTGTCTAGTAATGTAACTGACTTCAACACTCGAAATAAATTGTTAACTGCTAAACTTCTTAATCAGGGTTATATGATTGAATTGAATGGACATTTCATAGGGAAGACTCCCTCTATCTTGCATGTAATGTAAGAAATGCTTTTATTTCACTCCTGAAGAGCATAAAACTTATACTTTATGGTCATGTCAGAAAGAGTGTGAAGCTCTCACCTTTCTACTTGACAATATTTACATAAGATTTGGTACTAAGTTATTTAGACAAAATGTGGGTATTCCGATGGGTACTAATTGCGCACCGCTTGTGGCTGATCTGGTTGTGTTTTTATTATGAGAGAGACTTCATGATGTCCCTTTCTGCTGAAAACCAGTCTGGAACCATTGAAGCTTTTAGCTCCACTTCTATATATTTGGATGATTTAAATATTGATAATATCTATTTCGATGGTTTGAACAATCAAATTTACCCCCAGAGAACTTCAGTTAAATAAAGCAAATTCTTCTGATACCGAGGCCCCGTTTTTGGATTTACATCTTTCTGTTGTAGATGGGTTTGTTTCTTGCAAACTTTATGATAGATGCGATGATTTTGATTTTGAGATTGTAAATTTTCCTTGTTTGGATGGTGATGATCCTCGTGCGCCATCCTATGGCGTTTATATTTCGCAATTAATTGGATTTGACAGAGTGTGTAGTCATGTAAATGACTTCAACACTCGTAATAAATTGTTAACGGCTAAACTTCTTAATCAGGGTTATCGGTACCATAAACTACGCAAAGCCTTTTCTTTTCAACATTTTATAAACGTCATTCTGTTTTAATTTCAAAATTCGATATTGGACTTAAATCTCTTCTGCAACAAGGTATATCGGAACCCGAATTTTATGGTGACTTAGTATATAAATTCAGAAAATATATAACTGCAATGACTTCAGCACTCATTCTTCGATATAAAAAGATTGGGTACAACATAAATGTTATACGACAGACTGCATGCATGGAAGTTAACCCAATCACGGTTGACAACTTTGCTTCCCTCTTTAATTGCACGCCGGTGGTTCTGGCCTCAGATTCTATGACGGTTCCAACGTAAAGACTCATGTTGGTTGGTACCTGATGCTTTGTCTCTGGTTGGGCCCATAGGGGTCTAACTGTTGGTTTTCTTATGCTCCAGCATTTCAGTGGTTTCTTGCTGTCGAGTAATCACCGTTGTTTCATCTCTGTGGTTGTTTGATTTTTGTGTACTCGGAGATGTTGCACTGACGATTTGGGAGGCCTTCATACGGACTGAACCAATAATTTGTCTTAATCGCGACGGAAGTAAGGGCGAGGATTGTGGCCACGAAAAATCGATTTAAACCCCCCACCCCTCCCAGTGGAATTCGTTTCCGCTGACCGTTCCACGGCGGTTCTTCTGTCGCGGTTTATTTTTGTTATGGTTTGTCTTTGGATGTTTGTGTCGCTTAAATTATTTTATATTGGATAGCCTATTGGCCATTTTGTGGGAGATGAAATGTCCTTTTGGCTTTCCGCTGTTGGTGTTTCCGTTGGAGTCTGTTGTTTCGTGTTTGTATTTTTACCCTTTGGTGTCTCTGATGGGAGCTGTGGGTTAATTTATCGATTCCTGATCATTGCCTCCACTTCTATTTTTTATAGCTATCATAAACTACACAAAGCCTTTTCAAAAACTGTATAGACGCCATTCCGCGGATTTAATTTCGAAATTCAGTGTTGGACTTAAATCTCTTCTGCAACAAGGTCTATCGGAACCCGAATTTTATGGTGACTTAGTATAGAAATTTAGAAAAATATATAATTACAATGACTTCAGCACCCGATTTCGTAAAATCATCCTTCGATATAAAAACCTCCCGTGCACCATTAATGTTATACGACAGGCTGCGTGCATGGTAGATATTTTGATTTTGAGATTGTAAATTTTCCTTTTTTTTGGATGGTGATGTTCCTCGTGCGCCATCCTATGGCGTTTACATTTAGCAATTAATTCGATTTGCCAGAGTGTGTAGTCATGTAACTGACTTCAACACTCGTAATAAATTGTTAACGGCTAAACTGCATGCATGGTAGTTAACACAATCACGGTTGACAACTTTGCTTCCCTCTTTAATTGCACGCCGGTGGGTCAGGCCCCCGATTCTATGACGGTTCCAGCGTAAAGGCTTACTGGAAATTAGAGAGAATTTAATTTTAGAAAGGGCTCCTTTGGAAGCAAGAAATACACCACAGAACTGGAAAATATGAAGTGTACATGTTTTCTGGGACTAGCTAGTCTGACCCAGAAAACATGTACACTTCATATTTTCCAGTTCTGTGGTGTATTCCTTGCTTCCGAAGGACAACCCTTTCTAAAACATATTCATGATGTCCCTTTCCGTTAAAAACCAAGCTGAAATCATTGAAGCCTTTAACTGGACTTCTAGATATTTGGATGATTTATATGTAAGTCTTATATGCTTATACGCAATTACTATACAGATACTTTGAAGAATTTCAGGATGTCCGCCATCTTGGATATTAGAACACAACTATGTTAGAAATTCTGAATCTCCATGTCACTTACATACCTCTCACCAATTTCAACTCAATGCTACAGACCATTCCGTAGCAGATGTGGTTTGGATATATTCAAGATGGCCAACATGGCATCCATCTGGGATATCAGAACAGAAGTTTCAACTTGAATCCAAACTCTGGTTCGGCAGGCGCTGTCATTTGAAATATTTCAAGTGGGGCCATCTAGGATATCGGAATGGAATCTGAAACTCCATGTCGCCCCGATGCCCCCTACCCCGCTCAAATTTCAGCTTATCAGTCCTCTGATTTGGGAGGTGTTGTTTGACTAATTTCAAGATGGCAGCCATGGCGGCCATTTTGGCTATCTGAACCGAACAATTTAGCAAATCTAAATATCCATGCCATCCTGATGCCTCACACCACGTTTCAGCTCAACGGGACCTTTGGTTCGGGAGATGTCGTTTGAAGAATATCAAGATGGCCGTCGTCGGAACGGAACGATTTTAACAAATCTGAATCTTTGTTTTACTTCTACTTTCCACATGTCACCCCGATGCCTCCCATCAAGTTTCTAGCTCAATTCGACCTTTGGTTTGGGAGGAGATATCGTTTGAAGAAATTCAAGATCTTGGGTATCTGAATGGAACAACTTGATCAATCTGAATGTCCATGTCATCCTGATGCCTCTGATCGAGTTTAAGCTTAATTCGACCTTTTGGTTCCGGAGGAGATGTCGTTTGAAGAATTTCAAGATGGCCACCATTTGATAGCGAAATGGAATGACTTTAGCTTATCTGAATCTCCGTGTCACCCCGATGCCTCCCATCAAGTTTCAGTTCATTTTGACCTTTGGTTCCATTGGAGATGTCGTTTGAAAAATTTCAAGATGGCTGCCATGGCGGGCATCTTGGTTATCGGAACATAACGATTTTAAAAAATTTGAATCTCCATGTCACCCCGATGACTCCAATCAAGTTTCAGCTCAAGTCGACCTTTGCTTCGGGAGGAGATATTACAAACTAAAGTATCTACGTACAGACGGATACTGTATGATCCGTAAAGATACTGGCGTGACGGAGGTGGACAAAATGAAAACCAGCCTGAATGTTGTCTTTTGAAAATTTTCAAGATGGCTGTCATGGCGGCCATCTTCGATTTCGGAACAGAACGATTTTAGCAAATCTGAATCTCCATGTCACCCCCATGCCTCCCATCAAAAAATTCGTTGGTGTTTCAGACCCTTACTGCAAGAACTGACATTTTTATGGAATATCGTTCTTCCCTCGAACCATTAGAGATTAGAATGCCCTTCCCGATTCGATTATTTGCTGAACTTGCTGAGGAATGTGTTGCTAAGTTTACCTCTTTGGTGTGTATATAATGTACACCTGCGAGTAATGGTCAGATGTGACCGATCGCAGTATAAGTAGAAAGCTAGAAAGGGAAGAAAGTGAGAGCAACTGAGGTAATGGCCAAATATGACCGACTCAGTATAAGAAGATAGATAGATAGAGCTAACTTACTTCCCATACCACAGGTCCTGGTGCATGAATTTCATTTGTGACTTGTCATAAGTAACAAACAGATCTCATTCTTCTAGATTTCAGCAAAGCCTTGACAAGGTGAACCATCAAAAACTCCTCTTCTTACTCCAAGAATATGGCGTCTCTCCCCAATCCTGAACTGGACTCGATCTTTTCTAGTAGGTAGAAGCTAAACGGTCGTTCTTGATGGAGACGGCTCAACAGCGGTTCCTCTTACCTCAGAGATCTCCCAAGGATCAGTCTTGGGTCCCCTATGTTTCTCAGTCTACATCAACCAACTGCCATCTTCTATCTCAAAGTCTCAAGTACGTCTCTTTGCAGACGATACTGCTGTCTACCTCACCATCAACTCTCTCTCTCTCTCTCTCTCTCTTCAAAAAGACCTAGATAGCTTGCAAGACTGGAGGCGAGACTGGGACATGGAGTTTTAATCCCTCTAAATGTCAGGTGCTTCATATGACCAGGAACAAAAATGTCATTAAGCATAAGTACTATCTCCATGGTGAGGTCCTAGACTCGGTCTCAGATGCAAAATACCTAGGTCTTGATCTGTCAACTTACCTTAGTTACAACACACACACATCTCAAAAATTACATCTACTGCCAACAGAACACTAGGATTTATCAAGCGCAACGTGACAACCACTCATCAAAGGGCCAGAGAACTTGCAAATAAGTCCCTCGTCCGACCACAGTTGGAGTATGCGTCAGCCATATGGAGCCCCTACACAAAGTCTAACATAGACAAAGTGGAACAGGTCCAGAGGCGAGCTGTCAGAAGGGTCAGGAACGATAATACCCCTCTCTCGAGTGTCACAGCCATACAGGATAAACTGGGGTGGCAATCTTTAGAGCACCGCGGCTTGACGCAAGGTTGATCATGTTCTCCAAAATATACCACAATATCGTCGCAATCCACCTCCTATCATACATACAAACACCAACAAGATTCACTAGACACACGCATCCACTATCCCTAAGACAGGTCCAGGTTACTTCAGACTACCATTCTCATTCTTCCCCCCACTGCATCACTCTCTGGAATCAGTTACCCGCTCACATTGCCACCTTAACTGATCTATCCAATATTAGACTGGAGTCCACTGTTTTTATCCTAAACTTTTAAACTCTTCTCACTCACTAACATTTAAACTTAAGACCTTTTGTTTGAAATCACCCTAACTGACAGTCTGCCAGAGTCTTTTATTTCTCACGTTTCTTTACTAACACTCCAACGCGCACCTTCCTGACTGAGATATACATAAATCCATCATACATTATGGGACTGAGTGTGGTTGATATTTAATTACATGTACTACATATTCTTTTATATATATTGTAATCATTATTTATTTTCGGGGCACTCGACTGGATTTTTTTACAGATTATTCTCCTCAGATTGCAGTGGTGCCTGGTGCCGGGATGATTACCCATGAATCCGGGGGGGGGGGGGGGGGGGGGTGCGCAGATGCAGCGGAGTCAAAAGAAGCTGGAAATGAGATTCATCCCTGCAGGTGGTGTCGGTGGAACGTGTTTGGGCGCCAGCTTATTGTCGCCGCTGCCGGGATCGAGCCCGGGACCTCTGGTGTCGGAGGCAAGTGGATTAATTACTCAGTTATCACACTCCTTTAATCATCGGTCGGGGGCTGGGGGTGGGGGGGGGGGGGAGGAGGCACTCGACTGGATTTTTCTTCATATATTTTTTCCTCCTACTACAGTGGTGTCTGGTGCCAGGATGATTATTGTTGGAGTCCAGGGACGGGGCAGATTCGGCGGAGTCAAAAGAAGCTGGAAATAGGATATGTTTATATGAGTCTCTCCTAAACATTTTAAACATGGGTTTCTTTGTAGGATGGAGGAATGAAGTAGCACGCCATAATATATAGCCGTATTTAGAGTGCTGGCTGGCCCGGACCTTTTGGCCCGAGGTTTGACTCGCTAGCTTTTTAACCCTAGGTTCGTGGGCTCAGTCGGTCGGGCTCGACTGTTGTTTTTTTCTTTACATTTTTTTCTCCTCAGATTGCAGTGGTGTCTGGTGCCGGGATGATTACTGATGAAGCCCAGGAGAGGTGCAGATGCAGCGGAGTAAAAAGAAGCTTGAAATGTGATATGATTACATGGGTATCCCTTACTTTCTTTCTTTCTTTCTTTCTTTCTTCCGGTTTCGCCTTAAACACAGGAGGGGACAGAGACGGTGTATATTACATACACTCCAGTTTTTGCAGGATGAAAGCCTACAAAGTAACGTGTAATTACGGTAGGGTTCTTTAACCTGCACAGGGGATGGTTCTCCCTGCACATGTGGCCTCCAGTTAACGTCCCGATCCGAAGGACGGTGCACTTTATGACATTCATCCCTGCAAATGATGCCAATGGAGCGTGTTCGGACACCGAAATTACCACGCCGCTGCCGGGGATCGAACCCGGGACCTCTAGCATCAGAGGTAAGTGCACAAACCACTGAGCTATCACGCTCCACTCCCCTAAACATTTATAAAATATGTTTCTTTGTAGGATGGAGTAATGTACAATTTCGGCAACAATAAATATTTATATAGAGTGCATGATAAATGAACTTACCTATATCTAAACCCTGTTGATTGCTGTTTATGTCTGATATTCATCATGTTCGATGAAAGAGGGAGGAAAAAATAACATTAATAATTAAAAAGTAACCAACATATTAATCCACTATACTATGAGTTAGTACTTAGATATTACTTGTGAAAGATTATCCTTGTGAGTTATCTCGGCCAGTAGAAGGCTTTGAAATGAAATGAAATTCCTGCCTGTAACACTCGAGAGAGGGGTTGGCAGTAAACAGAGATAGAGAGATAGACTACTGTGATATCAAGTTGTTTTGGTTCCGGGTCATTTTGGGCCATAACAAAATCGGCCCATGTCAAGATCGGCCCATGACAAAATCGGCCCATAGCAATTTCGGCCCATAAATGAAATTAATGCAGTTATATGGCCAAATATCAGCCAAAATAAAAATGGAAGTTATATTGTGCTGATTTATGATAAATAAAAATATACAATTACTTTTTACCCCTTTATACCGCTTGGCCTTTATATTATCATTTTCAATAATGGTCTCCCTCATATGTGATTCTTCTCACAATTTGGAATAGTATTATATGAGTGAGTGTTTTAGTTTTACGTCCCACCAACAGCTAAGGTCATACGGAGACAGGACCTCGGTTTAAAGACTCATCCGAAAGTCTGGAGAAGCCCGGGATCGATCCTGCGACCCCTGGTTTACAAGGCGATTAGCGTAACCACTACACCACGGAGGCTTCTATAGTATTATATGAAACAAAAATAATATAAAAAGGGTGTTATATTTAGAATTTATTATTTTTATTGTTGTTTTAACAACTGACTGTTATCCAAATCAGAACATGAGGAGTGAAAGCGCTTGTTACAGTCCACAAATTCTATCCATTCCTCGGAACCTTTGCAATATTTTTGCTGCGTCCGCAGTGAAACCTTGGGTCGTGGTTAGTTTCAATGTCTCCCATTACGAAAACACGCATATACAAATACATTGTAAATTTTACCGCCGAAAAAATGACTTTTTTCAGAAGAAAAATTGTGATATTTTTCTTATTTCTGTTCAAATATAGATTGTGGGTACTCGTGAGAACCGCCAATGGCGTACTCACAATCTATACTTAAGAGCAGAAATAAGAAAAATAAGGTTTACCCCAGTTTTATCATATAAAAGTGGGGTTTAAGGGGGTCAGAGTTTTATAGGTGTGTTTTAGTGATGCCGGTCAAGAGTATGAGTACAGCCAAATTTGTACCGCCTGAGGACTTACAGTTTGTAAGCTCCCCCCACCCCCTAACCTTTTGTTCCCAGACTTCCTCGTAACTGCCAAGTAATGGGAAACTCTATTACAGCTTTCCTTATTTGTAATCCTGCACTCCTGGTTTCCATCACCTGGATGCAGTCTATAATGTTATTATATGGGTAGATTATCAGCCAAATATATATAAAATAAATGAAAGATATAGTTATTTTATGATAAAATACATGCATATACAATTTAGTATTTGCCCCTTTTCACCATTCGGCATTTATATCATTATTTTCAATAGGTACTAACCCCCCAGATGTGAGTCTTCTCGCAATGCAACCTTTGTAATGGAATATATGAAATAAAAGTAATTTAAAAGAGGGTTTGTTTATTTAGAAAAATGTATATTTTTGAACTTGGAATTTGAAGTTCTGTGGACATTATTAATATATTTATTCTGTTGGCACATGTCGGTATGCAACATGATGATCAATTATTATTACTTAATGTTGTTACCTTTATTGACACGTGCCGTAAAGTAACAAACAGAACGATTATCATATTACTCAAGCCTCAGTCCTTATTGGGGCACATGCCAATCAACCATTAGTTAATGTCTCTAATGCATGTCTTTGCCTTCACTGCAGCTGGTGCTGTGCCGTGTGGCGGCCGTAAAACCTAATCCCCGTACATCAACCATAGTGCAGTTTATATTTTACTTTTGATCCTTTGAGATCAGCGTGAATATTCTGAGAAATCAGAAATAATTTATTGGTTTAGACTCATATTCTAGACAGGTTTTTAATTATTTGGACCCCATTTTGATTTATATCAGTCTCTGAATCGACTGCCTATTCGAAATTCGCAAAATTGCAGTATGTTTCCTCTGGCTTTCTTTGCTGGATCATTACAGGGTCACTGATGAGGCTTTATTAGCCGAAACTACGTAGTATGACCCATCTTCTTTCTTATGAATGTTTTCATTGCTCTTAAAGGAACTCATTTTTGATTTTTTATTTGCCTTCACTGCAGCTGGTGCTGTGCCGTGTGGCGGCCGTAAAACGTCTCCCCGTACATCAACCATAGTGCAGTTTATATTTTACTTTTGATCCTTTGAGATCAGCGTGAATATTCTGAGAAATCAGAAATAATTTATTGGTTTAGACTCATATTCTAGACAGGTTTTTAATTATTTGGACCCCATTTTGATTTATATCAGTCTCTGAATCGACTGCCTATTCGAAATTCGCAAAATTGCAGTATGTTTCCTCTGGCTTTCTTTGCCGGATCGTTACAGGGTCACTGATGAGGCTTTTTTAGCCGAAACTACGTAGTATGACCCATCTTCTTTGTTATGAATGTTTTCATTGCTCTTAAAGGAACTCATTTTTGATTTTTATTTAATTCTCTCTTTATTTCTTGCTTTCGGGTTCGTTTTATGAAGAATCATCGACAGCTATATGAAAAGTCCTTCAAAGTTAGAACAAATATGTTGTAGAAAGGGTTAGCCTTTGGAAGCAAGGAATACACAACAGAACTGGAAAATATGGAGTGCATATGTTCTCCGGGCCAGACCAGCCAGTTTCGGTCATTTAGGCCTCATCAGTGACCCTCAAATATTTTCAAAATTTCATAATGGAATCAATGATCCCAAAGGACAAGAAAATATAAACTACACTATGATGTAGGGCAGGGAGACTTTTTACGGCCGCCACACATTCCCAGATAACAGCTGTAGTGACGTTAAATGCCTATAAGTATAATAGTTAACTTACCAGTAATATATGCTTTGCATATTATGTATATCTGCATTGAGTACCGTGACGATCTGAAGGTTGTTTTGACAAAGAGACATAGGCAAACAGTGTAGTCCCAGATCAGATAATCTGGTCAGGGCCTCCAATGCTTGGCCTTGTCGGTAACTTCATTGGCTATCCTTGTGTAGAGGAAAATCATAACTTGGAATAATACACATTTTGGTTTTGTTTATTATATGTGTATTCTCCCAGTTATGAACATATGGATTCATATTTGTAGACCATTGATCCCACATGTAGGTTATAAATGCATGTTAGACTCATGTATATGTTATTTTGTATGCATACTACACATGAGCATTTTTTTGCTTAAAGTAGAAATAAAGACAGACATATATTGTATGTTGTCCTAGAATCAGGGTCCAGCAAAGACTTACATCAGCCTGCACATCCGCGAAGTCTGATTTGTGTCATCAGTCTGCGCACCCGCGCAGTCTGATTTGTGTCTTCGCTGTGCAATATAACTATGATACGTGAAGTAGCCAAAGCTTCCTCATGCTCCCAACGATCATGACCATACTGTGCGGCTGAGCAAGCTGATCTGTGTATGCTGACCGAATTGTAGAAATTACTGGGCCCTTGCTTACATATTTACTTAGTTTCAAGCGGTCTAAAGTTCAACTATTCCTCGGGACCCGGCAAATGTTAATGCACGAAATTAGGAAATAATATTAACTTCTATCTTCCATAACACCTTAACCTCTGAAGAGGACTTCAGATGGGTATTCCGGTATACCAAGTGCTTAAGGGGGTTAGTTGAATAAAAGGGGACAGAAAAGTGGGTGAGATGAGTTTGTGCAGTGCGAAAAGAGAGTGTTAGTATAGTTAAAAGATAAAAACAGCTTCTGGTGTTTAAGGTGATAAGTGAACTACCTGGCAGACAGCTGTACTAAACTGTGCCAGGGTAGGGAGGACCGGTATGTGATGGGGTAGGGCATTCCAGTGGATGATAGTGCGGGGGAAGAATGTGAACCTGTAGTAGTCTTTCAGAGTCATGATCTGTCGGTATGCAAGAGGATGGTTTTTTGAGGAAGTACGGGTATTCCGGATCAGGTAGTCAGCAGCAGGTATCGCAACAAGGTCAAATGTGACCTTATAAAGGAGGACCAACCGACTGTCTATGCGTCGTTGGTCAAGGGTGCGCCATTTGAGATCCTGAAGCATTTTCGTGGCGCTAGATGTATATCGGTAATCTCTGTTTACCCATCTAGCAGCCCTTCGCTGCACTGATTCCAATTTGTAGGTATCTGAAGCCGTATAAGGGGACCACACAGTAGAAGCATACTCTAACTGTGGGCGGACAAGCGTTTTGTATGCTGTGGCCGTCAGGTCCTTATTGTGGACCCGAATATTACGTTTTAAGAAGCCTAGAGTCTGATTTGCCTTTTTACTAATGTTATTTACATGATCTGTCCATCTGAGGTCTTCCGAAATGGTGACCCCTAAGTATTTGGCGGACGATACAGTTTCAAGTACACAGCCATGAAGACGGTATTCAGTTTGGAAGGGAGATTTACTTCGGGTCACATGGATGACCTGACACTTTGAGGGATTAAAGGTCATATCCCAGAGCTTTTCCCATTTTTCAAGGTTCTCAAGGTCTTTCTGGAGAATCTCCGAGTCTGTCTCAGCATCGAGGGCAAGGTACATGGCTGTGTCGTCCGCGAATAGCCTTACTCTGGATCTAACCTGATCCGGAAGATCATTTATGTAGGCTAAAAACAACATGGGACCGAGAACCGAGCCCTGCGAGACACCTGAGGGGACTGGGATGCTGTCAGAGTTAGAGCCGTTTAAAACTGATATGACCTGTTGTCAAGAAAATCTTGTATCCAGTTTAATGTGTTCCCTCTTATACCATAGAAATGAAGTTTTTGGAGTAATTTTTCATGTGCTACCTTATCAAAAGCTTTGCTAAAATCTAAAAGGATGAGGTCAGTTTGTTTTCCAGACTGCATATTTTTAGCAAGTTCATCAACAAGCATAATGAGTTGTGTCTCGCAAGATCTCTTTTCCCGGAACCCATGTTGTAGTTCAAAGAGAATATTTTGGTCAGTGAAATGTCTGGAGATGCTGGAGGCCACAACATGCTCAAGCACTTTGCAGAGGACACAGGTTAAGGATATAGGGCGGTAATTGGCAGGGTCAGATTTGTCGCCTTTCTTAAATATGGGTGAGACGTTTGCTTCTTTCCAGATGGAGGGGAGCTTTCCTGTATCGAGGGATCTTTGATAGATAAGCTGGAGGATGGGGGCAAGTTCTTTGTGAAGGGTCTTAACATATTTTTCACTTTATCTCCTTTTTCGACTTACATGCTACTAAATCAGTAGCAAGCAAACCAGTTATATGCATACATACTAATTATACCATCATTAAAATGGTGGACCGTAATTTCTATGGGCCGATTTTGTTATACCTACCAGTGCCGGTCTACCTAAACACTGCAAAGAAAGCAAAAGACACGCAAAGACGCACAAAAGACGGACAAAGACGGGGCCAAGTACCAAAACAGACATCAAATTACATTTTGGATAACCAAAGACATTTACAGATGAATGAATATATGATAGGCGAGGTCTGGTGACAGCCGGCTGGCATCAGACTTTTAGGTCTAGTGACAGCCGGCTGTCACCAGACCTGCTGACCTTGACTTTAAGTGAGAAGTGAGGTCTGCTGACAGTTATGATACACATGTACTTATAATATAGAAGTGAGAAGTGAGGTCTGCTGACAGCCAGCAATAAAATTTGTTCAACAGTAAGTACACTTGTATAGGTTTTTGGTATTTTTCCCCACTTTACTGATTGTTTGTTTGAATTGAGGTTTAATGTCCCCATCAACACTATTTAGGCCATTTTGGAGACATTGCTTCCAATTTTGTGGGACTTACCTGACATTGAGATCTCAAGCCCTGTCGTCAATTATATGCTTTGGGTGGTCTGACTCGCACCACTTTGCCAGGGCATGCTTAGTCCTTCTAACTAGTACTCCTGTGTGGTCAGTTTCAGCTCTGCTTGGAAGCACCATGCAGCTCAGTCAATTTCTCCATGCCCCCGATGGACGGGGGCCATTTTTCCCACTAAAATATTGTTGTTTTTCCTGAGAGAACGTTGTTGAAAAGTGGAAATGAAAGTTGAAAATTTATTTTTAGCATAATTAGATACACATGTACTTGTAAAATAGAAGTGAGTTATTATTTCATGGGGAAGTATAGGTCTAGAACTGAAGGAAGGAATTGGGGATCCATTATCTTTAATAACAGATTAACTGAAGGTTGAGGCATGTAACTGGTAAGGCTTGAAAATATTTCCATATGCTACCAAACTATGCAAAAATATGTCACTTTATTTGCACTTTGTGAATTTGCATCTCCCGTCTTTGAAAAAAATCACAATGTTTCTATAAAAAGCAACAGAATGGTACCACTTGACTGCACAATAACACATGTACGGGAGGATTTTCTGTAAAAGCTCTGTGATAACAGGCTATAAGAGTATGAGTTATGCATCTTTAAAAGAAATACCCAAGTTCTTTTTTTTTTTTTCAGGTTTTGCACATTTTGTTGGAAAAAAACAACACTCTTTTTCTTGCTTAAACTTCTGTTTTATCAGCTTGGTAGAGTCAAAAAGAAGTCTAATGAAGGAAGAACTTGCCAAAATTTGAGTCTATAATAGTTTTGTCCCCCAACCAAGGGGAAGGAGAAATATTATAGAACCTATGCCATGTATATACATGTGTATCATACTTCTTTTTGAGTATGATATAACGTAAGTCTTAACACTGCGCAGGAAGATGCCATTGGTTTAGTTAAAAATTCAACAGTTACTGTATACAAGTCTAAAGAATGAGTCTATGGAGTTATGGCCCTCAACTTAGGGGATGAGCATAATGTTTTTGTTGCCGATCCCGTTTGCTGTTTGAAGCACATCTTTCTCCAGAACCATTTTTATGGATTCTTACCAAACTTGCATACAGTAAGTTCATCACTAAGAAGAGGCAAAACACAAAACAGTGGCAAAGTATTATGACCCTGACTTCATTTTCAAGGTCACACACAGGCTCTCTAAAACTGTCTAATTTGAGTGTGTGTGTGTGTGTGTGTGAATTCGGGTTTAACGTCGCTTTCAACTATTTTTCAGTCATATCACGACGGTGTCTGGTTGCGCTGTCTAATTTGAATCAAAATTAGCTTGTCTGCACCCTGTCTCCAGAATGAATTTATGGACTATAGCATATTAATACAGCCTATTAACTACTTCTACCAACCACTTCATAAGAGTCAGAATCAGAATCAGAATCAGAATTGTTACTGGTGACACGTCAAATGACATTCATACACCAGGACCTATGATGTGGGAAGTTAGTCCCTAGCTCTAACCAAAGAGGTAAATTTAGCTACACAATCATCAGCACCTTCAGCTGTCGAAATAATCGAATCGGGAAGTACATTCCAATCTCTAATGGTTCTGGGGAAGAACGACTCTTTATAAATGTCAGTGTTTGCAGTAAGGGTCTGAAACGCCAACGAATGGTGATTTCTACAGTGTCTAGCTTGGGGAACAAGGTCATCTGTTGGGATGCTGGCAGCACCCTTTAGACCTTTGTATAAAAGGATTAGCCTACTGTCTTTTCTCCTTTTCTTGACAGACTCCCATTTTAATTTTCCAAGTATTCCAGTCATGCTCCCAGTTTCAAAGCAGTAATTGCCTGTTACAAATCTAGCAGCTCTATTCTGAACTTTCTCATTTTCTTCATTAAGGACCACTCCCATGGGGTCCCAGATGCAACTACCATATTCCAAGATTGGGCGAACAAGACCTTTATATGCTGCCTCTTTTACATCCTGGGGGCACTGATGAAGATTTCGCCTCAGGAAACCAAGCGTTCTATTTGCCTTAGTACACATGTCGCTAATATGAGTATTCCATCTCAAGTTGTTTGAGATTGTCACTCCAGGGTATTTAATGGAGTCCACATGTTCGAGGACCGTTCCCTCTAATGTGTAAGAAGACTCAACTTTATTAGATCTCTTCCTAGTTATCTGCATAGTATTGCATTTAACTGGCTGAAATCTCATGTCCCATTTTCGGGCCCAACATCCTAATCTATCTATGTCAGCCTGAAGTTTCAATGAGTCATCTGTATCTAATTTCCCGGTAACAAACACAGTCATCTGCGAACAGTCTTATTTCTGAGTCAATGTCTGTGGAAATATCATTGATGTACCGGGAGAACAAAAGTGGACCAAGAACGGTCCCTTGCGCAAGGGACTCCAGAAGAACTGGAGCCCACTCTGAAGATTCACCATTAACAACAACCCGCTGTTTTCTGTAGCAAAGAAAGGCATCTATCCATTTGAGGGTCTTTTCCCCAATTCCATAACCAAATAACTTAGATTTAAGTAGTTCATGAGGATGGGTGTCAAAAGCCTTCTCGAAGTCTAGAATAAATGTGTCCACTTGTCCCCCTTTGTCCAAGATTTTTGCCCAGTCATTAATAACTGTGCTTAGCTGAGTTTCACAACTATGCCTTTTCCTAAATGCATGTTGTCTGTCAGACAAAAGTTTATGTTCGTCCAAGTGGGTCATGATGTTTGAGCAGACTATATGTTCCAGCAATTTACACAGAACACAAGTCAGAGGCACAGGGCGATAATTACGGGCAAGTGCCATATCTCTTTTTTTGAAGAGTGGACAGATGTTTGCTAAGAGCCATTCTTTGGGGATTTCACGCGTATCAAGAGACTGTTGAAACAAGTGTGCAAAAACTGGACCCAACTCATTTGCTAGTTCCTTCAGGACTATAGGATGAAGCTCATCAGGTCCTAAGGCCTTACTGGGGTTTAAGCCTTGAAGTAACTTGATCACTCCTGCAGGTGTAACAACAATATTATTCATGAATGCAGCCGATCTTCCAGTCAATGAAACCTCCGTGAACTCTGTTTTATTAAACGTATCATTGAATTGACCAACTAGTTCCTCTGCCCTTTCAAAGTCTGATTCAGCAACCCCGTTCCCTCCTCTTTTATTAAGGGGCGGGATACCTTGCCTGTCTTTCTTCTGGCTATTGATATATCTGTAGAAGTCTCTGGGATTTGCCTTTACATCACCTCCCAAGTTATTCACATACAAATCATGCTGATTTTTTATATCAGTCTTGATTTCACGTCTCAAGTTTTCAAATTTTGTCCGGAGTTTACCACTTCCCGTCTTTTTTGCCTTTGCATGAATCTTATTCCTTCTGCGAATTTTTCTTCTTATCTCTGGAGTGATCCAGGGAATAGAAGATACGGACCTACTAGTTTTTGAGGGGATATGATTTTCGGCCGAAGTATGAATGAAAGAAGTTATCAAATCAAAGCTCTTCTGTACAGACCGATCATCTGAATGACCATTAAAGTATTTCTCCTTTGCAAATCTGAGTGCATCCTTCCTCATAGTTTCATAGTCACCTTTCTGATATGAGTACACCTTCCTCCGAGGTTTCTTTATTGGTGGGATGTGAATTTTTAAATATCCGAAGACAATATCATGGTCACTTAGTTTATCTGGGGAATTAATGTCTTCGAATTGTCCTGGTAAAGTCGTAAGGATCAGATCCAATGTGTTCTTATCACGAGTGGGATAGTTAACAATTTGTTCCAGGCCATGATCGTTCATAATGTCAATTAATGTTTGTCCTTCGAACTGACTCAGCATTGTGCCTTGTTTGCTGAGCCTGTCGGGCCAAGCAATGTCTCTGAAGTTGAGGTCACCTAGAACATGTACAGCGGGGAGTTTTTTACCCTTGTGCTGCGATTTAATGCAATCCAGTTGGTCTTTAAACAACTGAAAGTTTTCGACCGTACCATTTGGTGGTCGATACCAACTTGCTACGAAGTGGGAAGTTTTATTTGCAAAAACCTTAACCCAGACCGATTCGGTGTCATTTTCCAGTTCCATAAAAGGCATGTGAGGGATGTCTCTATGAATGAGCAACATCACCCCACCGCCATGAGAGTTTCTATCTTTTCTGTAGACATAGTACTGACAAGTTTCAGGGAAAAGCTCAGATGTGGTAACTGAACTGTCAATCTTTGTTTCCTGAATAGCAACAATATGAGGTTGAGATGTATCGAGGAAAGCTAAAAGTTCAAGAATTTTTCCTCTAATTCCATTTATGTTTATACTGCAAAGTTTCAAACCTTTTACAGAGTGAAGTGCGGTCCCCGCCCATCGGGGCTTGAAGAAATAGATGGGCTGCATGATGCTTCCACGCAGAGCTGAAACCGACCCACACACAAGTACTGGTAAACCGCTTAGAGGATCAAAGCCTGCCCAGTCAAAGCGGTGCGAATTGGCCCATCCATGTTAATAAACCCTTTTGGTTCATAGGGTGGCAGGGCTTGAGATGTCATTTCATCTCAAGATCGGGTAAAAGTCCCACAAAATTGGAAGCAACGTCTCCAAAATGACCTTTACAGTGTTGAGGGGGACGTTAAACCTCAAATTAAACAAATAAACAAACAATACAGAGTGAAGTGGTCTCAACCTTATTTTCATGATTACAGGCTTCCAAAATATGTCATTGTTCCAAAAATAGCTCTCTGCTCCTGATCATCTGCTGAACAAATTCATGAACAGTTACTGCAGTCAAATTTGGTCAAATCTACCGAAGGCTTGATTAGGTTCTGCTGACCTTGACTTTAAAGTCAAACAAGTACATGTACAAAGATTTCACATTTTGTCTTCTATACCAAATGATGACCTCTAGTTATATTTGGTCTATCATCCATTCAATACACAAAATGCGTGATTAAATTTTGGTGACAATGGCCTACTTTTTGAGGTCAAGTGGGTCCAACATGTTTTCAAAGATTATCAAATTTTGCCCCATCTGCCCCATCTGGACCAAGTCTTCTGTGCCAAAAAATTCAATGTTTTCCTATTCATTTATATTTATTTCATATCTGCCTATATATTTATTTTTATTTTTACTTTTGTGCATGTCTTTGCGATCTATTTGGTGTCTCTGTGTAACTTTGCATGTCTTCTTTGGTGTGCCTTTGCCCGTCTTTTGTGCGTCTTTGCGTGCCTTTCAAACTTAAAGTTTACTAGTTTACAAGTTTTTTTTTCTATTCATTTATATCTATCTGATATCTGCCTATATATTTATTTTTTTTTTTTTTTTTACTTTTGTGCGTGTCTTTGCGTTCTGTTTGGTGTCTTTGCGTATCTTGGCTTACTTTGGTCAGGAATGTGGTCTTTAAGTATATTTGTATGTGTCTTTGCCCAATTTAAATGTCTTTGTGTGTCTTTGCGTGTCTTTGCCCGTCTTTGCGTACTTTCCCCGACTTTGCGGTATTTAGGGGGTGCATACATTTACCGGAAAGCACCAAAATACCCGAAAGCAAACCAAAATACCGGAAAGCACATATAAATACCAAAAAGCACTTTGTACTTGTTTTTTTTTTTCAGCGAAGGAACATGTTAAAAATGAAATTTAGGCTTATGTATTAGATTTATATTGATAATTTTACCTAAAAAACTTAAATATTTATCCCCAATCCCATAGGGTATTGTCAGAATGACATGCAAGTTTCAAGAATTACACGCTGCTACCTTCATACACTGCAGCTGCCGTTTGAGAGTGTTATGTGCAGTTTAAAGAACTTGAACCAGACCGCTCGGAATACATTGGTTAAATAATGTCGTCTTGACGTTAGTTCAACAAAGGGTGTCTGTTCGGAGATCACCAAGTGACCATGTAAGGTTTACCAGTGTTTCCATTGCTAGAGCGGGGGTACTTGTCTCTGACTTAATACGGTTTGGTGTCTTTTATGGGTGGAGTAGTTAATTGTATCAATTCCTGATCTTTGTTTTACTTCTACTTTTTATAACACGTCTGTTCAACAATTCACATGAAGATTTAGCTGTTTAGCGGGTGGTGGGGGCTATATAGCCCTTTCAAGATTTTCACATATATCGAGCCGATCATTTGGGTTGGCAAAAATGGGAGAACCAGGAGAAAATCAGGCAAAACTTGTCTTTCACACATGTTTTTTGAGCGGGATGCGAACCACCAATTAAGCGAGTGTAAATCAGAGAATAACCAAACAGAACTTGTCTCTTGCCACAAGTGAACTGAGCGGGGGCGCGAACCACAGCGATGAGCGACCTATTGAGAAAGAGTCAGCGCTCCTAACCACTAGGCCGCCGAGACCCGTTGAAAACAATGTATAGGTACAATGCAATGCAAATGGCATGTTAAAGTGATGCTACGTGCATTATAGAAGCAGTATTCATCTTTATTATATTGGAAAGTACACGTTAGAACACCCTATATTTTAGAGCAAAATTAAGAAATATAAGGTTTATCCCTGCAAACCCAAGTTTTTCTACATAAAACAGGGGTTCAAGGGGGTCAAAATTATATAGGCGTGTTTTCGTGATGCCGTGTGTTTTCAGGTTTCCCTATCCTAATGTGTCGCATCACGTGATCAGGTCCGTGTAATGAACACCCACTAAACCCCACTTATATAGAGAAAATTTGGGTAAACAATACTATACTTATTTCCGTTCTTATGCAAAGATTTTGGGTACTCGTTATAACCGTCTCAAAGGGGCAGTTCTAACGAGCACCACGACGTTTTAATAGGAAAAATTTCATTCCGAGTTTTCATAAGAAAAGTAGCTTTTTTGGAGATGTGAAAAATGCACTTTGTCGCACGTGTGTGTTATCTTAATGTCTATTGGTAAGAAAGTCTCAATGAGACGGTTATAACGAGTACCCACAAGATTTTTTAAGGACGAAGAAGGGAAAGATAATATTTTCTTTTATAACTGGCTTGATCTTATTTCACTCATATTTGGGTCAATGTTAAACATTTATATTTTCATCTTCACTTATACTTTTGCACACAGAAATCACTATTATCCTTAAAGGAGCCGCCTCATCTGGAACCGCACTGTTTGCAACTTTGAAAGTAAACAGCAGACGACAATTGTTGTGATTGGCATGTTTAAGGGATAAATGACATAAGGCACGTGCCAACAATTGATCCAATTATCTAAATGTGGTGAAACTTCAACAGGTATCCATTCGTTAATCAACAATCAAGGGTTTATGAGCCGGAGCACGACAATTTCTTCTCTTTAATTACCTGTGCGTCTGATCAGACCCGTAGCAATGGATGATTTCTGTCACTTGATTTGACTTGAGATCAGACTGCGCAAATCATTACGAAAACACGTCTATACAAATACATGACAAAAAAATAATAATAAGATTAAAAATTGTGATATTTTTTTTTTCTTATTCCTGTTCGGGTGGGGCATGCTTAACATTGCAATAAAATCGGTACGTTTACTAACCGGAATGGACCGGAATGGACCCAATAACCGGAACGGACCTGGAATAACCGGAACGGACCTTTAAAATCATTATTATCTAATGAATATATGAGGTAGTAGGGAAATTAAGAGTGAGAGGAGGCATTTTTGGATGAAAGATTCTGTATTTTACTCACTCAAAGGCCTTAAAAAAATAAGCCTAGATTAAACCAGGCGATTGTTAATAGCACCATGAAGCATATTTATTTTTTTATAGATTTAAAGATATCACTGGTCAATGCTCAGGAGCAAACATCTGGTCTTAATTAGTGAGCACTTGCAGGTAATTACATGCACTATGGTGAACAAGTATCACATGCCATGTCCCGAAAGCGGAAATGTTCAAGCTCATTAAAAAGCATTGATAACTTTGGCACTGTTAACTTAAATAATTCATATTATATAAAGCCTAAGGTTTATGTTGATTCATGTCATGAAGCGAAGACAGCATGCTGTCAGAACGGAGCATACATCTCTGGAGTAGGTCAAATACAGAACAATTTAATAGGCGGGGCAACGGTAATGACCAAATTTGATAGGGATTTGGACACAGGAAGACCCTTCAAAAAGCCTTTTAGACCGACCGTTCAAAATGAAATAAAAGCGAAATTGCACAATGGCTGGTTAGCCACATACTCGCCTTTGCCAAACCACATAACTTTACACCACTAAAAGACACGCCTATGTGTAAACATTATAATTCTAACCACACTGATCCTGAACAAAAGAGGGTTACAACACTACCACATACAATCAGTACTGATCCATAATGTATTACAATCCATATATCCCCAATATGATATCCTCCTTCACGGAGGATGAGATAATGATATGCAAATATGGCGGTCCGGTCCCAATTGACCCACTTACGAATTTATAAGAACTCGACATCCTACGTCGATGAAAGCATCACCTTTTCAGAAACTGAAAAGCTAAGAAGCAAAATAGGATTGACCTCCTTTCGCATCCTCCGCGATAGAAGTCAACAACTGCACACTGATTGGCTGAATTAACTACAAACTAAGAGAAAAGCAACAACCAAAACACCAACATATGACATCCCAACGCGACGAAAGTAGGGACCAGTAGTACATGGTACTACCAAGATTATCCTTGTAGAGACCTGGGGGGTAGCGACACAGCATAGGCGTGTTCTCAAGGTGGTAGAGCACGGGTATTAGGACATTTTGCAATAGCCGAAATTGGCTGGTCTAATAGTAACCCTTCCTGGCTCACTTTTGGCCGCCGTTCAAAATTCAAAATTACATGCATTATCACCCTTTAACAAGCACCGTGTCCAAGGCGTTTTTTCTACCACGGCAGGGGTGGGGGTAGAGTCTAATGGAAGCCAAAACCGATAATGCATGAGAAGCTTTTTTCCTCGGTCAGACAAGGGCTGTGTACTGACACATTTTGCAGCCGGAATTGGCAACGTGTCACCACATTCTAGAGCCCGACCATTGGTCTGCATCTGCATTCAAAATTCGAACCCCGCCAGAGGACTGCCCATTTTACAGGACAAACGCTTAACATTGGGTGCGTTCTGTGCCTACATGACATCTTGAGCGGGGGATGTGGGAGGTGGGATTAACCTACTTCTCACATCCTCCGCGAAAGAAGTCACCCAACTCCCAATCGGCTAGCTGATAACTGTCAAGCAGACAGGAGTCAGCATATTGGCAGCCCAGGGAAAAGAGCAGTACCTACAACTAATCCCAGATGGCGAACTGGGGGTAGCCCCTATGTGCCCATGGCGCCCGGTTACCTTAAAAACAACCGTCAGTCAGTCAGATTCATGTCAAACAGACACAACAACGTCCGTATACATCATGGTACGTTTCGCCCTCTTTGGGGATAGCTATATCTCTCGTCTCAGGAACTTCTGTAAAGGGGATCTGAAGGTATTTTCATCTTATTTTCTGTTTTCAATAGAGATGTCATGCTCATGATCGTATAGGATGGGTTTTCATGATAGGTATGGCATGAAAATTCTCCCAGCGGGTACATGGCGTTAAGGCAACGTCGAAGCAACGCCGATGCAACGTAACCATGTTGCATCGATGTTAAATCGACGTTATGTGCGCGCCGGCCTCGGTACCTCTGTCGGATCGGCCTCTGACTGGTGGTTGGCAACATTCTTTCGTGGAGATTGATCAGGGAATGTTTCATCGGTCATTCTCTTACTTCCATTATTTCTGTGTTCTTGAAAAAAAAATACAGATATTCGGCACTCGTTAGAATCTCCAATGTGGGGGCCGTTCTAACGAGCATCCACAATCTGTTTGGTTTATGAGACGAGTAGCCTTGCCAATACACTACAGAGGCTTCTTAAATAAATGTAAATATGTTTTTTATGTTCTTATTAAAAACCCGTAAATTACACTTTATATGACTTCTCAAGACTTTCGGATGAGTCTTTAAACCGAGGTCCCGTCTCCATATGTACTTAGCTGTTGGTGAGCCGTAAAGCTAAACCACTCATTAACTCATTACACTTTAGAATGAGAAAAGTGTGGTTCACAGTGATATACATTATTTCTGTGTTCTTGAAAGAAAAAAAAATAGATTGTGGGCACTCGTTAGAATCGCCAATGTGGGGGCGGTTCTAACGAGCACCTATAATCTGTTTGATTTATGAGACGAGTACCGTTACCAATAAAACACAGTCTTTTTAAAATAAATGTAAACATGTTTGTATGTACTTTGTAAAACCATTAAATTATATCAGTAAAAGTGGCAATGTTCAATTGTGATTATAAACATAGATTACTATACATTTCGTTTTTGGTCATTTGTCTTCCATATAAATTCTGATACAAATACCCATGATACGAATACCTTGGATTCAAGAAATACTTTAATATGTGAACACCGTAAATTCCACTTGATATAGAGAAAATTGGGGTTTACAATGGTATATATTAATTTCTGAATTCTGGCACAAAAAAAAAACAACAAAAAAACATAGATTGTGGATACTTGTTAGAACCGCATCTGTTGAGACAGTTCTAACGAGCACCCGCTATCGGTTTGGTGCAAAAATACGGAGAAAAAGAAATGAATTATTTGCCTGAAAAATGTTAGTTAGGGGCCAATAAGAGTTACCATTATATCACACAGATATTTTAAAGAGAATTCCGTCAATAGCGTTGCAGTCCAACATCTTCAGCAAGAAAATCAAGTTTCTTTGTCATTACATTTCTA
The DNA here is from genome assembly GCA_963580285.1 of Lucinisca nassula. Lineage (NCBI taxonomy): Eukaryota > Metazoa > Mollusca > Bivalvia > Lucinida > Lucinidae > Lucinisca > Lucinisca nassula. The sequence goes on along the minus strand of CAUZLF010000048.1, from coordinate 402,110 downwards.
CTTCCGGTACTGGACCGCGTTGCTCCACTTCCGCTGTTCGATCGCTGCATAAAATAGTCCAAATGAACTCTTGAAAATTAATTTTGCAGGCCGGCCCCGCATGGAACGTCTTTCAAAATACTTCAGTTTTTTCAACAAATATCTAGATAACCGCTTGATCTACGACTAACATTGTTATATAATAATTATTCCTCATAAATCAACTTTCCTCAGTACCTTCAGTACTTTGATTTCTGTCTAGTCCCCAGACAATGAAAGAATCTTTTTCTTGCATACAATCTCCGGGATTCTGGTAGTAAAGTCATTTAGATTGTAGGCATGTAAGATTACTCAATTTTTGTCTGGACAGGATCACCGGACTAGGCCAAGATCATTCCAGGGTAAAATCCAGTATTTCCTAAAGCGTCTAGCATACTTCTATAGTCAACCTACACTTAATAGCAGAATACATATGACCAAAGACATATAATTCTCCAACTTATGACTAAAATAAAGGTCCGTTCCGGTTATTCCAGGTCCGTTCCGGTTATTGGGTCCATTCCGGTCCATTCCGGTTAGTAAACGTACCCCAATAAAATCGCTATTTGGAGTGCATAACTGACCGGTCTGGCTGGCCCGAACCTTTTGGCCTGGTGTTTGACTCGCTTGCTTTTTGCCCCAGGGTCGTGGGCTCGGTCCCCGGTCGGGGCACTTGGTGTTTTTCTTTACAATTTTTCTCCTCAGTTTGCAGTGGTGCCGGGATGGTTACTGATGAAGCCCAGGAGAGGTGCAGATGCAGCAGAGTCAAATGAAGCTGGAAATGTGATATGATTACATGAGTATCCCCTGAACATTTGAAAATAATAATAATGCTAATAATAATAATTGTCTCTTTGTAGGATGGAGTGCAACAATAAATATGTATTTAGAGTGCATGATTAATGGTCTCATCTATATCTTAACCCTGTTGATTGCTGTTTATGTCTGATTTTCATCATGTTGGGTGAAAGAGGGAGGGAAAAAAAAAAAAAAAAAAAAAAAAAAAAAAAAAAATAATCCTCTATACTATGAGTTATTACGCAGACACTACTTGTGAAAGATTATACTAGTGAGTTATCTCGGCCACTAGAAGGCTTTGAAATGAAATGAAATGAAATGCTAGTTATAAGTCCAGAGAGCAACCATAATTGTTCCTGCTATGTTATATATTGCATTTAAATACAATTTTCTAACGTTTTCCAGTATGTATAAGTGATTTTTGGTATTTATATGTGCTTTCCGGTATTTTGGTTTGCTTTCCGGTATTTTGGTGCTTTCCGGTAAATGTATGCACCGGTATTTAGGTAGACCCATCAGTGCAGCTCGGTTTTGGCTTTTATACCCTATCACATAAACCCGTCACTTTGGGTGCAGACCAACATGTCGGCGAGTTAGTCTGTAAATTTTCTTTCATGTTTGCCAAGTAAATAATTAATAAAGCTATACAGAAAAACATTAAAGAGTCAGTCCAATAAAACAAATAGAAAGGCACCAATTAATCCCTAAGCAAGGTGAGAATCCCAGTATGTAGTAGATTATTTTAGGTGGTCCAGCCCTTTCGTGTGTTCGTATTGCACGTGTCTTCGTTGTTTGTTGCCGAATACTTTCTTTATATACTGCAACAACACCCTCTCATGAGGATTACATGCAGGTGTAAACAGGTTTGTAGGATGAAAGGCTACACAGTAATCCTGTAATTATGGTAGGTATCTAGAAGCCTCCGTGGAGTAGTGGTTACGCTACTCGCCTTGTAAACCAGGGTCGCAGGATCAATCTGGGGCTTCTCCACACTTTCGGCTGAGTCTTTAAACCGAGGTCCTGTCTCCGTATGACCTTAGCAGTTGGTGGGATGTAAAACTAACACTCACGGTAGGTATCTTTTACCTGCACAGGTTCTCCCTGCATATTGTGTAGCTAAATTTACCTCTTTGGTTAAGAGCTAGGGACTAACTTCCCACACCACAGGTCCTGGTGTATGAATGTCTTTTGACGTGTCACCAGTAACAATTTTGATTCTGGGGGCCTCCAGTTAACGTCCCGATCTGAAGGACAATGCACTTTGTGGCATTCATCCTGGCAAATGATGCCAGTGGAGCATGTTCAGACACCACAATTTTCTTACTGTTGCTGGAATCGAACCAGGGGCCTCTAGCATGGTAGGCAAGTGCACTAACAACGCTCTATACGCCAAATAATACACTGAGTGCGTGCGCCAGTATATGGGAATGTATAATTTGATGACTTCTGTTGGAGGACTTGGGGACAAGGTGACTGGCAAACTTGAAAAGAAAGACTTATCCAGACAGGAGAGAGGGTGAAAAGTTCAAAGCTAAGGAAGGTGGAACTGGTAATGTTGATGGATGGTTTAAATCCTAAAAAATTCTGAGACCTTGAGGACTTGCTGTAATTCCCCTAAAAGTTTAACAAATTTGTTGCTCAATCCAGCAAAGAGTGCAAGAAGTGCAGATGGAATGGCAATCAGTGGAAACCCTGATCTGACTGCTCCAGGGCTACTAGCAGTGTAATGTGGGTCTGCACTGTTTGCCTAAACGTGTCTGTCATACTTATGATCTTGGTAAATATTCGGAATTTGTCACAGGACTAGAAAAATATAAAACTGTAGACTGCCACCAGCCTGTCATGGCTAGGGGTTAGGATCTCACCCAGCCCTGAAGCCCTCCTCTCTTTCTTAACCCTTTACCACTCAGATACGTATATTCCCGACTCGATCAATTACCACTCAGACCCGTATATTTACGACTTTATCGATTAACGTACAGATACGTATATCCCCGTGTGTCGCCATTTGAACAAATACGTGTTTGCCCGTGTCTCAAAATCAATCGCGTTATTTTTACCTTTTTCCTAAATATAAAAACGCCGGATGTTTATTAATGTTAAGTTTGGTCTTTTGCCAACAATATTTGCGAAAAAAACAAATATGTTTCTATACAAAGTTTTTGTGTAATTTACAACCAAACACACCAGGGGTTTCATCTACTGAATCACGATGACCTTGCCTGACCGGAATGGAAAATTACTGGGTTGAGTTACAGAATGACGCAATATTTGTGTGTTGGTCGCGCATGATTTAGGTAAAGACAATTAGCGCTGTATAATCAGTTAGATTCAAGGGATTTATGGTTCAAGATAATTAGTTAATTGGGGATTATGATACCCTAGGAATGTTTATACAGCGGATGCCACCCGCAGCGTGCCGAGCTTTGAGCCGCAATAAATTACGTAACAGTACCCAAAAGTGTACCCAGGTGTTCATCGGAAGGGCAATAAAACCCACAGATGGGTAGAAGGCCTTTCATTGGTCAATAGTTTCAGCCCCTTTAATGAATATTAATTTCTAAAAAAAAAAAATATGCGACGTCTGATCAGGGTCTCACCGCCGACACGTTAACAGACAAACAGATGCAATTATTAAGCGGCACCTGATCAGGGCTTCAGGTTTTTGGACCTTATAATGCTACGGCACCCGGATCAGACCCTCCACAATTATTGCCGCGACGTCTGATTCAGCTCCAACCGCCGACGGTTCATTTTATTTTATTTTCCGCGACCGAATAGGTTTGGAGGATATAGCGACCGTCCAAATGTCCGTCCGTCCGTAGACACAACAGACAGATGCAAACAATGCAGACTCGGATCAGACGCCGTACTATTATTGAACGGCGTCTGATGAGGGTCAGCATGTTTGTAGAAGGCATCTGAGACGGCGCAGACCCGGACAAGACGCTGCACAACGGTTATGCGGCGTCTGATCAGGGTCTTATCGGCGACGGTGGTGTTTTTTATCCCTAGTCTAAACAGGTTTGGAACCTGGCGTCCGTATATTCGCCCGTTCGTAGACACAAAATTATGAGTGACAAGACGCTGCGCAACGGTTATGCGGCGTCTGATCAGGGTCTTATCGACGACAGTGGTGTTTTTTATCCCTAGTCTGAACAGGTTCGGAGCCTGGCGTCCGTTCAAACGTCCGTCCGTAGACGCAATAGACATATGAAAACAATGCAGATCCGGATCAGATGTACAATTATTAAACGGCGTCTGATGATGGTCTACATGTATGTAGACGGTATCTGAGACGGCGCAGACCCGGACAAGACGTTGCGCAACGACGCGGCGTCTGATCAGGGTCTTATCGCCAACGGTGGTGTTTTTTTTAACCCTAGTATGAACAGGTTCGGGGGATATAGCGATCAGCGTGGCGTCATTCACCCAACCGTCTGTATAACAAAAGACAGAACACAAAGGTGCAAACAGTGCAGATTTGAATCGGACGCCATACAATTATTATACGGCGTCTGGATAGGGTCTACAAGTTTGTAGACGGAATATACGACGGCACAGACCCAGACCAGACGCTGTACAATGATCATGCGGCGTCTGATCATGGTCTGACCCCCGCCGGTGCGTTTTATTTTTATCCCCTGACCAAATAGGTTCGGGGATATAACTATCAGCCTGGCGTTCGTCCGTCCGTCCGCAAACAAAATTATGAGTCTGGCGTCCGTTCACATGTCCATCCGTTCGTCCGTAGACACAACAGACAGATGCAAGCAATGCAGATAAGAATCAGACCTGTACAATTATTAAACGGCGTCTGATGGGGGTCTACAGGTTTGTAGACGGCATATGGATCGGCGCAGACCCGGACAAGATGCTACACAACGATAATGCGGCGTCTGATCAGGGACTAATTGCCGACGGTGGTGTTTTTATCCCTAGTCTGAACATGTTCGGGGGATATAGCGATCAGCCTGGCGTCATCCACTCAACCGTCTGTATAACAATAGACAGAACACAAAGGTGCAAACAGTGCAGATTTGAATCAGACGCCATACAATGATTATAAGGCGTCTGTATAGGGTCTACAGGTTTGAAGATGGCATATGCGACGACACAGACCATGCGACGTCTGATCATGGTCTGACCGCCGCCGGTGCGTTTTATTTTTTATCCCCTGACCAAATAGGTTCGGGGATATAACTATCAGCCTGGCGTCCGTCCGTCCGCGAACAAAATTGAGCCTGGCGTCCGTTCACATGTCCGTCCGTCCGTAGACACAACAGACAGATGCAAGCAATGCAGATTCGAATCAGACTTTAAAAATTATTAAACGGCGTCTGATGAGGGTCTACAGGTTTGTAGACGGCATATGGGTCGGCGCAGACCCGGCCAAGACGCTGCACAAAGGTAATGCGGCGTCTGATCAGGGACTCATTGCCGACGGTGGTGTTTTTTATCCCTAGTCTGAACATGTTCGGGGGATATAGCGATCAGCCTGGCATCATCCACCCGTCTGTGTGTATAACTATAGACAGAACACAAAGGTGCAAACAGCGCAGTTCGGGATCAGAGCCCAGAAAATTATTATAAGGCGTCCGATCAGGGTCTACAGGATTGTAGACGGCACAGACCCAGACCAGTAGCAATCAACCTGACGTCATCCACCCGTTAGTCTGTATGACAATAGACAGAACACAAAGGTGCAAACAGTGCAGATCGGGATCAGAGCCCAGACAAATATTATAAGGCGTCTGATCAGGATCTACAGGGTTGTAGACAGCACATGCGATAGCACAGACCCAGACCAGACGCTGTACAATGACCATGCGCATCAGATGTCATTGCACCTCAGTGTTGGGTAAAAGTCCCACCAAATTGGAAGCAATATCTCCAAAATGTCCTAAATAGTGTTGATGGGGATGTTATACCTCTAATCAAACAAATCTTATTTATAAAAAAAAAAAAAAATACAGAGACGGCTCTTTGGGGTGAGCTGGCTATGGGGTGGTTGATACATTTATTCAAAAAAAAAAAGGTAAAGTTGGGGATGGGGGTTCAAAAAAGGATAGATAGGCTGTAATAGTTATTTTAATCTTATGCAAAAGCACTGATTTTTTCATAAACAAAACACACCCATGTGTCATAGCACATTCTTTAATTTCTCCAAAATGGCTACTTTTCCATTGAAAACTTTTATATTTTTCTTATTTATACTCAGAACATAGGTCGTGGGTGCCGATTGAGGCAGTTCTAACGAGTACCCACAACCTTGGTCTTGGTGCAGAAATAAGTAAAATAATGTATACCGGGTTCAGATAGATGTTCATTTCACAGACTTATGAACATGATCTTATTTCTGCATAAAAAGTATGTTATGGAAACTTGTTGGAAGACCCTCAGTGACATGCCCTAATGATTACCTACAAATGCGTTTTTGTGCGGAAATAAGAAAAATAATACGTGGATACCCCCTCTTTTCTGGGGCTATGGTGGTTAAAAATACTTTCTCTGACCAACCCAAAACAGAAATTTTTGCTAAAGAAAATATTTTGCTTACTTTGACACCTCATATTTTCAAAACGCAAAGAGAAACTATAATAAATTTAGTACCATTGGAAAGAAAATTTAATTTCCTAGAAACTTTACATTTACATAAATATTGTCAAATGTACAGAAAATACTAAAATAATCATTTTTGTAACATAAGGGTGAAAATCACACAAAAATGCCAATATCTCTGTTCAGATAAGACTGTCAGGCCTATCAGTCATATATGGACTATTGGTTATTGATTTACCTATATCAGTGTTCTGTTAAGATGCTGTATTGGATAATTTTCTGAGTGGTAAAGGGTTAATCAAGGAACTGAAAGTACTGGTGGGTCAATTGTAGGCTTGAAAAATGGTCCTGAATGGGGACTTAGACTGTAACCCTTAAATTCCTGTACAGTAAGCAAACACGCAGGTCAAAAGTACATTTCCAGTGGGAATCCAGAACCTTTACTACTATGAAGAAGAAACAGTGTAGATCCTGATCAGACACTGTTCTGCAGCATCTGATCAAGGTCTGTACTGTTGGCCGGAGTCAACACATGATTCCAGCTCAACCCTCTCATGCAACTCGGACCTCACAGCGATGAGAATAGGGTTTATTTTTATGCCCCCGCCATTCGAAGAATGGTGGAAAGGGCATTATAGCGTTGCCCCTGTCCGTTCGTGCGTGCGTCCGAAACTTAAACGCAGTCAATAACTTCCTTATTTCTTGATGGATTTTAAAATTACCTTCAGAAATGTTAACCATCATGAGACGACGTGTCACGTGCAAAACCCAGGTCCTTACCTCCAAGGTCAAGGTCATACTTAGAGGTCAAAGGTAAAAAAAGGGTCCGAAACTTAAACGCAGTCAATAACTTTCTTATTTCTGGATGGATTTTGAAATTACTTTGGAGAAATGTTAAGCATCATGAGTCGATGTGTCACGTGCAAAACCCAGGTCCGTACCTCCAAGGTCAAGGTCATACTTGGAGGTCAAAGGTAAAAAAGGGTCCGAAACTTAAACGCAGTCAATAACTTTCTTATTTCTGGATGGATTTTGAGATTACTTTGTAGAAATGTTTACCATCATGACTCGATGTGTCACATGCAAAATCCAGGTCCGTACCTCCAAGGTCAAGGTCATACTTGGAGGTCAAAGGTCCAAAAAAGGGTCCGAAACTTAAACGCAGCCAATAACTTACTTATTTTTGGATGGATTTTGAAGAAATGTTAACCATCATGAGAAAATGTGTCAAGTGCAAACCAAGATCCGTACCTCCAAGGTCATACTTAGAGGTCAAATGGCATAAAAAGGGTCCAAAACTTAAACACTGTCAATAACTTTTTATGGATGAATACGAACATAGACATATATTCGGGCGGGGGCATCCTTGTCCTATGGACGCATTTCTAGTCTATAAACCAGTGATCATCGTGTGAACATCAGCAATGAAGAGCTTATCTGTTTAATAATATTAAGCAGATTGACAAACAATTGACCCCAAAAAGTACCAGAAAATGAAAATGTGGTCTGTTTCAGTTTTGTTTGGCACCTGTAATTAGGGCTGGCTGAAAAGATAATCAATTATCAGTCCTGTCATTGCGATTGATAATCGATTAGTAATTGCTAAGGTGGTGTTTTGTCCGAATGTAGGACAAAACACCCCCTGGACAAAACACCCCCTGCTCATTTTGGCATAGGTGGACAAAACACCCCTCATGTTTTTTACAGGGTGGACCTCAGGTCCACCTATGCCAAAATGAGCTGGGGGTGTTATGTCCGGATACCGTTTTTGTCATAATTTTACCTGTCTGGCTTTCTGTCTGAGCATGACCCTTTCCATATGTTGCACTTTACCATTTGTATATTTGAACAGACAGGCCTGAGCAAACAGTGTAGACCCAGATGAGACGCCGCATTCTGCGGCGTCTCATCAGGGTCTGCACTGTTTGCCACTCATACAGCTATTTTAGGCATAACTTTGGGTAGTAAATTGTACCAATCAAGCAATCCATTAAAAGCAAAACAGAAATGACAATCATTTTTGTGGAATTTATCGATCAATTATCGGTTATACGATTAATCGTGTCAGCCTTACCTGTGATACTTATAATATGTATATACCATAAAAATCCTAAAAATTTGGACACCTTGAGGTCTTGCTGTAATTCTCCTAAAATTTTAACAAATTTGCTTCATGATCCAGTAAGGAGTCAAAAAAGTGCAAGCAGAATGGCGGACAGTGAAGACCCTGATCAAACTGCTCTGATCTGGGTCTGCACTGTTTGCTTAGGCCAGTCTGTCTCAATCCTCATGGTTTCCATTAAGAGGGGACAGGAGGTCGAATTATTTTCATGTGATCTCAAATGTTACTTTTTGTCAATTAAAGTATTCAAAAGAAATTGTAGAATTTGGCAGCCTCATACACCTGTGGACACAAAACTGTGCAAAGTCCTATGAAACAACTTTCAATGAATCTCTTTGCATCAAGTTAGTTTGACAAGCAAATGTCATTCATCAAAGAATTCTAAAACTAGATCAAGCAATTGATTGGTCTCATTTTGAAAAACACTTTCTGATTGACATTTGAGATGTATTTTGATTGGACAGTGCAGGAGTCAACAACGAAATGTACACCACGTCGTGTTTTGAATTTATTTCTGTCTGGCAGTTGACTGATAGGATGTGAGGATAAATTGAATGATGTTTCAAGTCAGAATGAAATGAAGCTAATCAAAGTTGGAACGGATTTGTGTCCACAGGTGTACTTTTGACTGGCCTCTTTAGAAATTTTGTTAAAAACCATGAATACTTAGTATACAATAAAATTCCTATATTAAGACCACCTTTGGGACTATTTAAAAGTGGTCTTTAAGACCACTTTTGAACAGTCCCAAAGGTAGTCTCTGGCCAGAGGACACTGTACGCAGAAAATGCAATGAAAGGATAACTGAAATCTGCTACATAATCTTTTTTATAGCAGAATTAGTCTTAATTTTTGGTGGTCTTAACCCTTGTCTTGCTGTTCACGACAACCTCTATCTTTGCAAACAGTGTAGATCGAGATCAGATGGCTTCTGAAGAAGCCATCTGATCAGGATCTACACTGTTTGGCATTTAGTTTTATGAATTTGTAGCAATAAATTACATCAAGTAATTTGATTGGTTGATAGACAGAAATGGGTGTGGCTTAAATGAATATTCAGCAAGATAAGGGTTAATAACGGAATTTTACTGTTTTTATGTTTTGAATTTCACAGATGATGAAACCAACAGTCAAGCCTGGAAACAACCCATCAAGCATGAGCATGAAGCAAGGTAACACCAGTTTAACCCATTGTATGCTGGTTGACTCTTCCATTGCTATATGGCGGCCCCCGCCCATCAGGGCTTGAAGAAATATATGGCCTGCATGATGCTTCCACGCAGAGATGAATCTGACCCACACACGGCACGAGTACTGGTTAACCGCTTAGAGGATCTAAGCCTGCCCAGGCACAGTGGTGTGAGTGTCGGACAGTCCATGCTTATAAATAGGGCTGGCTAATCGAAGCTGAAAAGAAAATTGATTATCATTCCTGTCATTGCGATCCGTAATCAATTAGTAATCACTGAATATGTGGTAATATTTTTACCTGTCTGGCTTTCTCTGTCTGTGCATGACTCCTATCATATGCTGTACTTTGCCATATGTATTTGAACAGACAGACCTGAGCAAACAGTGTAGACCCAGATGAGACGGCGCAGAACATGGCCTCTCATCTGGGCCTGCACTGTTTGCCACTCATACAGCTATTTTAAACACAACTTTGGGTAGTAAATTGTACTTATCAAATAATCGATTGCAAGAAAATCAGTAATGATAATCATTTTTCAGGGATTTTCCTAGTGCAAATTTGGGGCCGGTAATCGGCCCTTATTTTTACCAATTTAGAGACAGATATTCCCAAATTATACAACAAATTTCACAATTTCTGATTTTGTGCTACATTTTGATGAAAAATTCATGAAAATCGAACCAAAATTGACAAAGTTACACCTGATTTAAATTCCCAACTTTAAATATTAGCAAGCTTTTTTCCAAAACCAAGTGGCCCCTCGACGCTGATTTTGAAGGGTAGGAAAATCCCTGTTTTTATGGAATTTATTGATTGAATAATCGATTATCCGATTAATGGTGCCAGCCTTACTTATAAACCCTATTGGTTTCATTGGGTGGCAGGGCTTGAGATGTCATTTCATCTCAATGTCGGGTAAAAGTCCCACAAAATTGGAAGCAACGTCTCCAAAATGACCTTTACAGTGTTGACGGGGACGTTAAACCCCAAATCAAACAAACAAACAAAACTCTAGTTTAACCCATTGTATGCTGGTGGACTCTTCCATTGTTAAATGTTGGACAAGTCCATTTTTAGCTCACCGTCACGTAGTGACGAGGTGAGCTTTTGGGATCACTTTTTGTCCGTCGTCCGTGCGTGCGTCCGTCCGTAAACAGTTTCTTTAAACGACATCTCCTCCTAAACTACTGATCGGATTTTGACCAAACTTCACAGGAATGATCCTTAGGTGGTCCCCTTTCAAAGTTGTTCAAATGGTTCCGGTCCGTTGCACATCTAGGTCACAGGAGCCAAAAATAGATTTTTGTCGCACCTGCTTGTAGCAGGGTGCGACATAGGCGTCAACTTTTCCGTCCGTCCGTTCGTCCGTCCGTCACATTTACGTCGAAGTTCGACATTTATGTCAAAGTTTTTATTTTACAAACCTCAGCTACCATCAGACCTTACAAGAAACATCTCATAGACCTTCTCACTTTGTAAGCACCTTGACCTGGTGATTTTGACCTATATTTTGCGCTCCATTGACTTTGGACATTACGTCGAAGTTCGACATTTACGTCGAAGTTCGACATTTACGTCAAAGTTTTTATTCACAGACCTCAGCTACCATCAAACCTTACATTAAACATCTCATAGACCTTCTCACTTTGTAAGCACCTTGACCTGGTGACTTTGACCTATATTTTGCGCTCCAGTGACTTTGACCATTACGTCGAAGTTCGACATTTATGTCAAAGTTCGACATTTACGTCGAAGTTTGTATTGTAATCAACTATAAGACTAAACAACCATCAAACCTTTCATGAAACATCACCCTGAGCTCCTGACTAGGCAAGCACCTTGACCTGGTGTCCTTGACCTATATTTTACGCTTCAGTGAGTTTGACACAAATTACGTCAATGTTCCAGATCTTCTCAAATAAAAGGCCTACACCAAGAAAATCTTGAATAGTGTTTCTCCTAGATGAATTGACTCTGCAGGTACCTTGACATGGTGACCTTGACCTATATTTTACGCTCCACTGACTTTGTAATATTTTACGTCGAAGTTCCAGATCTCCTCAAATAAAAGGCCCACAGCCATCTAATCTTGCATAGTGCTTCTCCTAGATGTACTGACTCTGCAGGTACCTTGACCCGCTGACCTTGACCTATATTTTACGCTCCAGCGACTTTGACAAATTTTTATGTCGAAGTTCCAGATCTCTCCAAATAAAAGGCCTACAACCATCAAAGCTTGCATAATGCTGCTCCTGGATGTGCTGATTCTACCTTGACCTGGTGACCTTGACCTATATTTTACGCTCCATTGACTTTGACACAATTTGCGTCGATGTTCCAGATCTTCTCAAATAAAAGGCCTTCAACCACCAAATCTTGCACAGTGGTTCTCCTAGATGTACTGACTATGGAGGTACCTTGACTTGGTGACCTTGACCTATTTTTTGCACTCCATTGACTTTAACACATTTTAGGTCGACATTCCAAATCTTCTTAACTATAAGGCCTTCAACCACCAAACCTTGCATAGTGCTTCTCCTACATTTACTTTCTCTGTGGGTACCTTGACCTGGTGACCTTAACCTATATTATGCACTCCAGCGACTTTTACGTCAATGTTCAATATGTCCTAAAATAAATGGCCTACAGCCACCAAACTTTGCATAGTACTTCTCCTCATTGTACTGATTTGGCACGTACCTTGACCTGGTGACCATGGCCTATATTTTTGGTCCAGTGACTTTGACACATTTTACATCAATTATCAACTGCTATGAAATTTACTTAATTAATAACAACATTCTGATTGTGGCTTCTATGACTTTTGCCCCCAGCAGGTGCGACGCCGCCTTCTGCGGAATTCTTGTTTTCACCAAAAACTTAAAAAAATCTTCTTCTCTGAAACCACAAGGCCCAGGTCTTTGATATTTGGTATGAAGCTTCATCTAGTGGACCCCTACCAAGATTGTTCAAATTATAGTGCTGGGGCCAAAAATGCCCCTGCCCCAGGGCCGTTTGGTTTTACATGGGCTTATATAGGGAAAATCTTTAAAAATCTTCTTCTCTGAAACCACAAGGCCCAGGACTTTGGTATTTGGTATGAAGCTTCACCTAGTGGACCCCTACCAAGATTGTTCAAATTTTAGTGCTGGGACAAAAAATGCCCCCGCCACAGGGCCCTTTGGTTTTACATTGGCTTATATAGGGAAAATCTTTAAAAATCTTCTTCTCTGAAACCACAAGGCTCAGGTCTTTGATATTTGGTATGAAGCTTCATCTAGTGGACCCCTACCAAGACTGTTCAAATTATAGTGCTGGGGCCAAAAATGCCCCCGCCCCGGGGCCCTTTTGTTTTACATAGGCTTATATAGGGAAAATCTTTAAAAATCTTCTTCTCTGAAACCACAAGGCCCAGGTCTTTGATATTTGGTATGAAGCTTCATCTAGTGGACCCCTACCAAGATTGTTCAAATTATAGTGCTAGGGCCAAAAATGCCCCCGCCCCGGGGCCCTTTGGTTTTACATTGGCTTATATAGGGAAAATCTTTAAAAATCTTCTTCTCTGAAACCACAAGGCCCAGGACTTTGATATTTGGTATGAAGCTTCATCTAGTGGACCCCTACCAAGATTGTTCAAATTATAGTACTGGGACAAAAAATGCCCCCGCCACGGGGCCCTTTGGTTTTACATTGGCTTATATAGGGAAAATCTTTAAAAATCTTCTTCTCTGTAACCCCAAGGCCCAGGACTTTGATATTTGGTATGAAGCTTCATCTAGTGGACCCCTACCAAGATTGTTCAAATTATAGTGCTGGGGCAAAAAATGCCCCCGTTCCGGGGCCCTTTGGTTTTACATAGGCTTATATAGGTATAATCTTTAAAAATCTTCCTTCTCTGAAACCGCTAGGCCCAGGTCTTTGATATTTGATGTGAAGCTTCATCTAGTGGACCTTTGCCAAGATTGTTCAAATTTTAGCCTTTGTTGATGTTTGGTATGAAGCTTCACCTTTAAGACCTCCCTCAACATTATGCACATTAAAGCCCTGGGGCCAATAATGGCCCTCTCTGGGGCCCACTTGTTACACTATGGATCAGGGGAGCGATCCAGGGCCATCATGGCCCTCTTGTTCTAATAAGGGGTGTCAAGTCTGTTTTTTTTTCGTTTTTATTCTATTTTTGGTAGATAATTCTGTTAGCAAATAGTGCAGGCCCTGATCAAACATGAACTCTTGTTGGCTATTTTTTTTCAGAGTTGATGTTAAAACATATGTGAATCCTCTGCTGGGCAAAAATATCAAACTTCATTTTCTCTGAAAAATAATATATTTATATTGACAGTCTGTTGTGCATTGAATGATTTTTAGTGTACCATTCGTATAAAAAGCAGGCCAGTGGCGCAGCCAAGATTCAACACTTGAAATGTATTTATGGAGCATTTTTAGTACACCTGTGCGGAAGGTGCTCAAAGTGAGCTATTGTGATCGCTATGTGTACATCATCCATCCATCGACAACAATTTCCTTAAAATTACATCTCCCCCTAAACCACTTTAGCCAATTTCATAAGAATTTCACACAAGTTGATAAAAGGATTCCGTTGGCCCCCAAAGATAAAAATGGAGAGAAAAAACAAACCTTTTTACACATCTCTCAAGTGGATAGCTCGATTTCAAAATACATGTATGCTTGTATGTTCAGAAATGATTGACCCATGGTCTTGTGCCAGAATTGCTTAACGGGTTCCACTCCACTGTACAAGATGGCTGCCAGAGCTAAAAATAGAATAAAAAAAAATAAAACAACATCTGTCAAGTACACCACATCCTCTTTATAGCACTATTAATGGGGTCAAAAGCAGACTCTGTGTTATTTAAACAACCATGTTATATTCAAGCAAAATTGTATAGACCATTTATGGTCATTTTTATGTCCACGGTAGCGATAGCGGGGACATATTGTTTTTGCCCTGTCTGTTTGTTTGTTTGTTGGTTTGTACGTGGACAACTTTAACGTTGGCCATAACTTTTGAACCATTTGAGATAGAGCTTTCATATTTGGCCTAAAGGTTCCTTGTGACAAGACCTTCACATTCATGCAAAAAAATTTGACCTGTGACCTTGATCTTGACCTTTGACCTACTTAAAAGAAAAAAATATCATTGGTCATAACTTTTGAACCACTTGAGATACAGCCTTCATATTTAGCATGTATGTTCCTTGTGACAAAAGCTTTACATTCATGCAAAAAATTTTGACCTGTGACCTTAACCTTTGACCTACTAAAAATTAAAAAAATAACACTTTGGCCATAACTTTTTAACCACTTGAGATACAGCCTTTATATTTAGCATGTATGTTCCTTGTGACAAGACCTTCACATTCATGCAAAAAATTTGACCTGTGACCTTGACCTTGATCTTTGACCTACTTAAAAGAAAAAAATAACATCGGTCATAACTTTTGAACCACTTGAGATACAGCCTTCATATTTAGCATGTATGTTCCTTGTGACAAAAGCTTTACATTCATGCAAAAAAATTTGACCTGTGAACTTGACCTTTGACCTACTTAAGATAAAAAATAACATTTTGGCCATAACTTTTGAACCATTTGAGATAGAGCTTTCATATTTGGCCTGAATGTTCCTTGTGACAAGACCTTCACATTCATGCAAAAAAATTTGACCTGTGACCTTGATCTTGATCTTTGACCTACTTAAAAGAAACAAAATAACATTGGTCATAACTTTTGAATCACTTGAGATACAGCCTTCATATTTAGCATGTAGGTTCCTTGTGACAAAAGCTTTACATTCATGCAAAAAATTTTGACCTGTGACCTTGACCTTTGACCTTAAAATAAAAAAATAACATTTTGGTCATAACTTTTGAACGGTTTGAGGTATAACCTTCATATTTTGCATGTAGGTTCCTTTTGACAAAAGCTTTACATTCACACAAAAAATTTTGATCTGTGACCTTGACCTTTGACCAACATAAAAGAAAAAGTTAATATGGTCATAACTTTTGAACCGTTTGAGATACAGCCTTCATATTTAGCATGTAGGTTCCTTGTGACAAACGCTTTACATTCATGCAAAAATTTTGACTTGTGACCTTGACCTTTGACCTACTTAAAAAATAAACATTTTTGGTAATAACTTTCGAACGGTTTGAGATCGAGCCTTCATATTTTGCATGTAGGTACCTTGTGACAAGAGCTTTACATTCACACAAAAAAATTTGACTTGTGACCTTGACCTTTGACCTACATAAAAGAAAAAGTTAACATTGGTCATAACTTTTGAACCTTTTGAGATACAGCTTTCATATTTAGCATGTAGGTTCCTTGTGACAAATGCTTTACATTCATGCAAAAATTTTGACCTGTGACCTTGACCTTTGACCTACTTAAAAAAATAAACATTTTTGGTCATAACTTTCGAACCGTTTGGGATAGAGCTTTCCTATTTGGCATGTAGGTTCCCTGTGATTAGAGCTTTTCATTCATGCAAAATGTTTGGACCATGATTTTGACCTTTGACCTACTTAAAAGAAAAAATAAAAGTGTTCATAACTTTTGAACCGTTTAAGATAGAGCCTTTATATATGGCATGTAGGTTCCTTGTGACAAGAGCTTTATATTCACAGTGTTCAATCCAGGATTTGGAGTTTGGGGGCCCTCTGGGCCCACAGGCCTTGGAAAAGGGGGCCATTTGGAAATTTAGGGGGCCCTTAAATTATACTGTGTAAAGTTGTCAGATTTATCTTTTTTTTAAGGTTTTAGCTGCATGATAAAAATGGACACAAAACAAGTTTAACAGTACAGACAAAATCTGTTTAGTTAGTTTATTTATCCATCTTCTAATACTGAGTTGGTCACATTTGCTCATTACCTCATTTAATCAGTACAAAAAAAATTGGATAAAGTGTGCTAAATGCATGTTTTATCTAGAATGAATGCCATTAAAATATTTCTGGAAGAAAAGAACTCCATAATAAATAGCGCCCGCCTCGGTATATTGCGGTATTTCGGTCCGGTATTTAGCGTAAGCCGCACGGCGCACACGAATTTGGCGTAAGCCGCCCGGCGCACACAAGTATACCGAACATGGCCGCATCCCCGGTAAACAAAACGTCGATTTGGGTTTATAAAAATAAGAATTGTAACTAGTTAAACAGACAAAAGAAAAATCAACTAAAAAATACGCAACAGGCAGCCGAAAAATCGCGAGAAAATCGCAAAAATGAACTCTAGAAGAAACAGTCACTGAATTCTTCTGTTGCGCCCAACGGGCCCATTGAATGATCTCTTGTGCGCCCCTCATGTAAAAAGCGGGCCCAGGGCGCAATGGCGCAGCCTAGATTGAACACTGTATTCATGCAAATTTTTTTGACCTGTGACCTTTACCTACTTTAAAGAAAAAATATTATTGTTCATAACTTTTGAATCGTTTAAGATAGAGCTTTCATATTTGGCATGTAAGTTTCTTGTGTCAAGAGCTTCCCACACAAACAAAAATCTTGAACTGTGAGCAACATTGAATAAAAAATGACCATGCCCGGGGACATGTTCATGTTTCACAAACACATCTTGTTCTATATAGTCTATACATTTTTGGGATCCATCTTGAAACCGAAAATGTTATAACGAACCCCATTATAATGAGGTTGTGGTGTAGATAGGTCAATTTCAAAATAATTTTACTGAATGAAATGTTCCTCGCATGGCCCTGTACTAAAATTGCTAAAATGTTTCCACTCCACTTAACAAGATAGCCGCTAGATGTAAAAATAGAAAATCCTTTTTAACGACATCTTCTCACAAATTGATGGCTCAATTTCAAAATAATTTTACAGAAATGTTCCTCTCAAGTTACTAAACTGTTTCCACTCTGCTTAACAAGATGGCCACCACGGCTAAAAATAGTAAAAAAAATTGCCTTTTTAGGATTTTTATGGTAATAGCAAGTTAGTAACAATAATCAGTTTTGTGGAATTTATAGCTTGCTCGTCTGATTAAACATGCCAGCCTTTGCCTGCTCTGTTAGCCAGTGTCCCGTTTCGGGGTTTCCATATATACATTGGATTAAACATATGTCACAGATAATGAGATTAGGCACAAAATGTTACCAAGTTAATTACAAAGATAAGTATATATTTTATACATGTAACACAAGCAAAAGATGAAAATCAATAGTTACAAAATGCTTTTTAATTGATGAAAATAGTTTGAATTGTAAAATATTTACCTTGCATTTTTCAGTGTGAATGAGTGTTATAAATGGATTCATAAGTGGATTGGCTGTATTGCAAGGGATGATAATCGTTTTAACCTTTACCCTGCCTTTCCAAACAGTGTAGATCCAGATCAGATGGCTTCTGGAGAAGCCATCTGATCAGGATCTACACTGTTTGTCATTCTGTTTGCAAATTTGAATGAATAAATTATGTCGTTAGTTATCAAATCATTTTAATATGGCAGATATACTAATATTTTTGCTGAAAAAAATGTGAGTACCATAAACATACTAAAAATATGGACCCCTTGAGAAATTGTTATTATTCTCCTTAAATTTTAACAAGCTTGTTGCATAATCCAGGGCTTCCATTAACTCCCAAATTTAGGAAGTCCCAGACTTCCTACCCTTAAAATCTGGAAGTCCCACAGGAAAATTCAGGAAGTCCCATTTTGAAGCAAGGTGTTTGCGGATCGTAAAAGTGTTTTGATGAAGAAATATATATTATTTAATCCATGAATCTCTTGTTTGCTTTTTTATAGCCCCGCTTTGAAAAAGTGGGGCTATATTGGATTTGCCATGTCCTTCTGTCATTCCGTGATTCCGTTAATTTGTGTTGGCTCCATAACTTTGTATCTGCTTAACATATTTTCATGAAACTTCACACAAATGTTAAACACCATAAGACAATGTGCAGAGCGAAGGAATTATAACTGTGGATTGCCTACTTTTGGAGTTATTGCCCTTTGAACATTTTCCGTAATTCCGTGATTCCGTTAATTTGTGTTGGCTCCATAACTTTGTATCTGCTTAACATATTTTCATGAAACTTCACACAAATGTTAAACACCATAAGACAATGTGCAGAGCGAAGGAATTATAACTGTGGATTGCCTACTTTTGGAGTTATTGCCCTTTGAACATTGAAAAATGGCAATTTTAATTGTGTCCGCTTCATAACTCGAAAACCGTTTGAGATATTTTTAGGAAACTTCACACAAATGTTAAGCACTATGAGACGATGTGCAGAGCGCAGGAACCATAACTATGCATTGCTTATTTTTGGAGTTATTGCCCTTTGAACATTGAAAAATGGCAATTTTAACAGTGTCCGCTTCATAACTCGAAAACTGTTTGAGATAATTTCATGAAACTTCACACAAATGTTAAGCACTATGAGACAATGTGCAGAGCGCAAGAACCATAACTCTGGTTTTCGTATTTTCTGTGTGTCTGTCTGTGTGTCTGTCTGTGTCTGTTAACAATTTTCGTGTCCGCTCCATAACTTTAAAACCCATTCACATATTTTCATGAAACTTCACACAAACATTAAACACCATGAGATGGTGTGCAGAGTGCAAGAACCATAACTCTGGATTGCCTAATTTTTGAGTTATTTCCCTTTGAATATTGAAAAATATCAATTTTAGCCGTCTTTGCTCGATAACTCAAAAACCGTTTGAGATAATTTTATGAAACTTCACACAAATGTAAAGCACCATATTACGTGTGTAGAGCGCAGGAACCCAAACTCTGGATTGTCTACTTTTTCAGTTATAGGCTTTTGAATATTAAAAAATGGCAATTTTAACTATGTCCGCTCCATAACGGTTTCTGATATTTTCATGAAACTTCAAATAAATGAAAAGCACCTTGAGATGATGTGCAGAGTGCAGGAACCATAACTCTGGTTTGCCTACTTTAGGAGTTATTGCCCTTTGAACATTTAAAAAGGCAATTTTGACTGTGTCGGCTCCATAACTCACAAACCATTTGAGATATTTTCATGACACTTCACACAAGTGTAAAGCACCATGAGACAATGTGCAGAGCGCAGGAACCCTGACTCTGATTTGCCTACTTTAGGAGTTATTACCCTTTGAACATTGAAAAATGGAAGATGAAATTTAGTATAAACATGGACATTCTGGTAATGTATCATGCTCATTGAAATGAGGGACAAGGGCTCACAACTCTTTAGAGTTTTTCCAGATAATGTAAAATTTTCAACAGTTATTTCTTGTTCATAACTGTTTTCTCTGCAGCTTAAATAACTTTCTTCTCTGACAGCGCTGAAGCGGGGCTATAGTCAGATCCTCTGACAGCTCTAGTTAATCATCAGTATATTCTTTTAGATGGCTAGTAAAGTGTGGATAGGATAACTGACCGGCTCAAAAATGACTTGAATAGTGTTGACTGGGCTGTTCAACTCAAAACAATTAAGCAAAGCTCTGTGAGGAAGTTAAAACTACTCATAACTATGTGACATACAGTGCAGAGTCAGAACACTGCAGAGGAGTGCATACAAAAAAGAAAAATATTTTTGCTTGGCCTGTATAAATTTTATAACTTTCAAAGTAAAACTCCCCCCCCCCCCCCCCCCCTAATAGATAAATAAAAAGTAAAGAAAACAATCACATTACCCATCCCCATATATGCCTAATGGCCCATTTTCGGGTCATTAGCAAACCGTGTAGAACCAGATCAAACGCCACAAAACATAGCGTCTTATCTGTCTACACTGTTTGTAGAACTTAACAAAATAAAACAAACCTGACCCCCTTTGTCATATATGGATTAAAATAAATAAAGAAAATTTTTTTGCCAAACTTTGCAAAACATACGCTTCGAGTCCTCATTGTACTCTAAACACTGGGAACTGCTTCAGACAAACAGGCAGAAACACGTGCAACTTTGGTAAATTGGAGCAGACTTAGACGTGTCAGCGGTAGTTTTTTTTTTTGCTTTTTTGGCTAACAGACTGATCAGACTGCAGCTTGGACCCTAACGATCGGCCTGATCACATTCTCCGGTTTTACATATTTTCGAGGTGCCAAAATCAAACCACGATCGCGGCGACATTTTGGAATTTTATTAATTATTTTCGGCATTTAACTTAGTGAACACCTGCTATTTACTGAAGAAAAAAATGCGTATCTATCTTTGAAACTATTGTCACACTTTGCATCGCTAATGATAATCTCATTACCAAACACCTAAATTACGACCCGCTTTAATTTAAACAGTGACAAATTTACAGGATTAAAAACACTTATCGTCAATGAGATAATTAGTTTATCCTCAACTACTAATCCGTTTGATTATATGCAAACACCGAGCAATCACATTGACACGTTTTTCACACGCCGATGACGATCAAAGGTGTGCCGACGCACGTGATTCTGACTGTCAATATAATACCGCGCAGGCAGAAAATGGGACGTCCTTAGTACTCAATAAACACAGAAAGCGGTTTCAGCTAAGAAGGCGGAGCAAACTTTTTACAAACCGCTAAAAGTGGGTGGGTTTATACGTCTCGGTAAAGATTTTTGGCCGTACAGAGAAATTTTCGGGAGTCCGCGGGATGCCTTTGATGTTTAATTATGGCGTCCGGAAGCGATTTCAGGACGTAATGTACACCGTATGTCCACCTAACGGAAGCCCTGATAATCCAGCAAGGAGTCCAAGCATTGGAGACGGAATGGCAAACAGTGTAGACCCTAAAAAGACTGCTCCTTCAAGATCTGGGTCTGCACTGTTTGCTTAGGCCTGTCTGTCCTAATACTTAGGATCATTAGGGTAACATGCAAAAACTATTCACATTTGTTATGCAAAAGCTATTCACATTTTTATATGCAAAAGCTATTCACATTTTTTCAGCAAAAATACCTGAATTTTAGATATTGTACTTGCTAGAACAGTAATCCAATTTGACCACTAACAAGCATATTAAGCTTTGAACAACTGGACCCATAGTTGTGGGTACTTGATAGAATGGCCTCTGTGGCTTTGACCCCAACAGTTGGGCTCTCAAGAGGTTGTGGTGTATATTAAAAGTATGATCCATGCTATTGGAGCTCCAGTGATTAATGTTATTGTGCACACATGGACAAACTGTCACATGGCAGTTTTTGGTAAGACTCTAGTCAACGACTACGGTTGTAGGACAGTAATTGTTCTTACCATATTTCATGCGCCCCCGCCCATCGGGGCTTGAAGAAATAGATTGGGCTGCACAATGCTTCTACGCAGACCTGAAACTGACCAGATAGGAGTACTGATAAACCGCTTAGAAAGACTAAGCCTGCCCAGGCAAAGCGGTGTGAGTGAGAGTGAGATCATCCAATGCATATTAGCCTTCTGGTTTCATTGGGCGGCAGGGCTTGAGATGTCATTTCATCTCATTGTCGGGTAAAAGTCCCACAAAATTGGAAGCAACGTCTCCAAAATGACCTAAATATGACAAGGATGTTAAACTCCAATTCAAACAAACAAACTTTTTCATAGTTATTCAGTGGCTTAACATTTGATAATTTGTAATGTAACGTAGAGTGAGTGAGTGTTTGAGTTTTACCTCTCACCAACAGCTAAGGTCATATGGTGACAGGACCTCTGTTTAAAGACTCATCAGAAAGTCTGGTGAAGCCTGGGATCGATCCTGCGACCCCAGGTTTACAAGGGGAGTAGCATAACCACCACACCACGGAGGCTTCTAATTTAACGTAGAACCTCACCTAGCGATCTATGACAGCTCATTTACAGTGGCTGTTTCAGATGCATTCTTCAGTCCCTAGAACAATTCCCATAGCTGCAGATATTAATATATTTGAAAGTATTAAGAGGAATGGGAACACCTGTCAGATTTTTCCATTATGTTTCAAAGGGAGACAACTTTCAGGACAACCTGTTCGCTTTCTATAAGCCCTGTCCCACTGAATAAAGGGTCTGCTCTTAAAGGAAAGAATTTGCTCCTGAGGAGCAAATTTTTTCCTTTCAGAATTGACCCCTTTTTACATGGGAGACAAAAATACCTTGCCTCCCCTGAAGTTGCCTCCCCTGAAGGTTTTCCCATTCCCCTTAACCCTTTACCACTCAGATACGTGTTTTTACGTGTCTGCACCCCCTCCCCCCACACCATTTTAAGCCCCAGAAGCACCTAAAATCAGCATTTCTACCCCTGGATTGTTATGTTTGCTTTAGGATTTGTTGGGCAAAAAAGTGACCTGTTTTTTCGCGCGCCTCCCCACTAAAAATATTCTTGGGGGGATTGAAGGGGGGCAACGCCCCCCCTCACATCCCGAAAATTTTGGGTATATGGCCCAACCGGCTGCTAAAATTTATATCTGAGGGTATCTGGGATCCAAAATGCCTGAAAATTGATGCTGATATAACATGATGCAAACAGTGAAAATGGTCAGTGCCAAACACCTTAGTTGTTGCCTTGACAGCTGTGTGAAGATTAAAATGTGGTCAAAAATTCATGTGAAAACACACTTTTTGCCAACTTTGAGATACCCCCTCTTTACCATGACAACAATGACCAAGTCATGAAAGGTTGCATTTGAAAGGCTACTGCCCAATGAACATTCATACCGAGTTTGGTGTAAAACAGACCATCCATTATGAAACAATGGTTGGTTGAAGTTGCTGTCAGGTGCAACACTGTGAAAATTAGTGAAATTCACAAAATCCCTGAGTGGTAAAGGGTTAAGGAAGAAAATCCCAACTGACCAAAATACCGTATTCGCCCTAATTACCGCACATGCTCCTATAAGCGTACACCAAAGCTATTTTTGAAAAGGAAATGCATAAGCGCACACTTTTCAGTAATCTCCCCTTGAAGCTCTCATAGTAAATCTATAAAAAAAAACTTAACATTATTTCTTCCAACAGTGAAGGCAATGCTTAAGTATATTTTTCTGTCCCATTAAATATCAGTATGCATCATCTTAGAAGTTGTTGTTTTCGTATCAAGTGTGCGCTAATTAGGTAGATTTTTCACCATGATTTTATGACAAGACTTTGAAAAAACTAAGCGCACGGTGCGGTTATTAGGGCAAATACGGTAATGTTTTTTTCATTATTTTATTGCAAGAAACAATATTTCAGATATAATTAATGTATTTTAGACTAAAATTCAGTATGTTCCCAGATTTCAGTTAACCCTTTACCACTCAGATACTTGTTTTTACGTGTCTGCACCCCCCCCCCCCCCCCCCCACCATTTTAAGACCCAGAAGCACCTAAAATCTGCATTTCTACCCCTGGATAGTTATGTTTGCTTTAGGATTTGTTGGTCAAAAAAGTGACCTGTTTTTTCGCGCGCCTCCCCACTAAAAATATTCTTGGGGGGATTGAAGGGGGGCAACGCCCCCCCTCACATCCCGAAAATTTTGGGTATATGGCCCAATCGGCTGCTAAAATTTATATCTGAGGGTATCTGGGGTCCAAAATGCCTGAAAATTGATGCTGATATAACATGATGCAAACAGTGAAAATGGTCAGTGCCAAACACCTTAGTTGTTGCCTTGACAGCTGTGTGAAGATTAAAATGTGGTCAAAAATTCATGTGAAAACACACTTTTTGCCAACTTTGAGATACCCCCTCTTTACCATGACAACAATGACCAAGTCATGAAAGGTTGCATTTGAAAGGCTACTCTCAATGAACATTCATACCGAGTTTGGTGTAAAACAGACCATCCATTATGAAACAATGGTTGGTTGAAGTTGCTGTCAGGTGCAACACTGTGAAAATTAGTGAAATTCACAAAATCCCTGAGTGGTAAAGGGTTAAGGGAGAATTTTCATATTTTATCTTGATTGATTGATTGTTTTGGGTTTAACGACACGTCAGCTCTTGTGGGTCATTTTGTTTCGTCTCCCAAAGAAATGGAGAAAAGAGATAGCAGAAGAGATGAAGGTGAGGGACATATGAGGAGAAAAATGAATGGAAGTGTCGAAACAGAAGAAATAACAACATTCCCCCTCTACCCTCACCTGCTGCAAGGACAGCAGGCCTTGTCCAACTGTATTTAAGCCAATATCAGTTGGATGCTTCAGTGATGTAAGGTACACATCACCTTTGTCTGGTGGTTACGCTACTTGCCTTGTAAACCAGGGGTCGCAGGATCCCGTCTCCGTATGACCTTAGCTGTTGGTGGGACGTAAAACTCAAACACTCACTCACTCACCTTTGTCTCACCCAACCAACCCCTATTTTATCTTGAAATATTATAGGTTATGTTTATTCACTAGAATCATCTAGATAAGGCGATTCTAATGAGTATACACGACATACTTTTTTTTTTTAAAGAAAATCAAAAAGATTAGTCTGCCCAGAAAAAAAGTGGTGTGAGTCAGACCGTCCCTAAACGGCTAAAACCCTCACCTTTTCAAACATATTTTAGCATATGGGCAAACAGTTTGGAGCCTGATCAGACTGCTCTTATATATGAGAGTTTGCAGATATGAATTTTAAAGTAATCAGCAAATAACAAAACAGATGACAAGTTGTGAAAGGTATCTTAACCCATTATATGCGGGAAACCCCTTGGCAAACAGTTCAGGCCCAGATCAGATGCCCCTGAATGCGGCATCTGATCAGGGCCTGTACTATTTGCTAACAGAATGTTCCGTCCAAAATAGAATAAAAACCAAAAAAAAGGCCTACCACCCCTTATATGACAAATGGACTTGTCAAACATATAGCAGTGGAAAGTCCACTAGCATACAATGGGTTAACCCTTATCTTGCTGTTCATGACAACCCCTATCTTTGGAAACAGTGTAGATCCAGATCTGATGGCTTCTGAAGAAGCCATCTGATCAGGATCTACACTGTTTGGCATTCAGTTTATGAATTTGTAGGAGAATTACATCAAGTAATCTGATTGGTTCAAAGTCAGAAATGGGTGTGGCTAATCTGAATATTCAGCAAGAGAAGGGTTAAGGGTTAAAAGGAAAACACTAAGCAGGTTTAGCAGATGGCATTTTCAAAGTACATGTATTATTTTTGCAGAAATAAGGTTTGACATTACATATTAATCATGCCCTTCAGGGCTTGAAGAAATATTTGGGCTGCATGATGCTTCCACGCAGAGCTAAATCCGACCCGCACACGAGTACTGGTAAACCGCTTAGAAGATCTAAGCCTGCCTATGTAAAGCACTGCGTGTCAGACCGTCCATGCTTATAAACCCTATTGGTTTCATTAGGCGACAGGGCTTGAGATGTCATTTCATCTCAACGTCGGGTAAAAGTCCCACAAAATTGGAAGCAACGTCTCCAAAATGACCTTTACAGTGTTGACGGGGACATTAAACCTCAAATCAAACAAACAAACAAAACATTAATCATTAGCTCAGCAGATGATCCACAGATGTCAAGCCTTAATTTTTGCTGAAAAAATAAAAAAAAATAAAATGAAATACATAGCCATCTGCTCTTGAATAAGCGGCAGCTATTTGATATTTTCAGGACCAATCTCTGGGATGCCTGCTCAAACTATCACTACAGCTGTAACTGCCAATCCACACCATTTCCAGCCTCCTGCCTCACAGGGGGCCTATCAGAATGGCGTGGGCGGAGCCACTGATGGTCATGTGATGATGCCTAAGTCACATGACCCCCAGGTCAAGCAAGATCAACAGCAGGAGCAGACAACTCAAGCAAACTTGGCAAACACAAAAGAGAAAACCCCAATGTGTCTAATCAATGAGTTAGCCCGCTTCAACAAGGTAGGTCAAATCAGCGGTTTTAGAAAAGATACTTTTCTGACCATTCTCTGCAATCTCTTTCTGTCAGCTGCTTCCAGATGACCTGGAAGCAGCTGACAGAAAGAGATTGCAGAGAATGGACGCTCTCTGCTATCGATCCTCATGATAGACAATATGTTCTATAGAAGGGTTATCCTTTGGAAGCAAGGAATCCACCACAGAACTGAAAAATATGGAGTGTGCATGTTTCTGGGCCAGACTAGCTAGTTTCGGCCAATTAGGCCTCATCAGTGACCCTCAAATATTTTCAAAATTCCACAATGGAATCAACGATCCCAAAGGACAAGAAAATATAAACTACACTATGATGTAGGGCAGGGAGACTTTTTACGGCTGCCACATTCCCAGACACCAGCTGTAGTGACGTTAAATATGTTCTATAGAAGGGTTATCCTTTGGAAGCCTGTGGAGATCTGGTGTAAGATCTGCCATGCATGCACCAAGCCAGCTACCTGGAAGGGGGCCCACTTTTGTGGATGTTGCCCCTGTACCTGCACGTTAATAAAAAATCCGTTGTTGATGATGATGATGACCTTGCAAAGTGGCAAATAACAAAGCTTTGGAGATGAATTGATTTAAATACAGCTTATGACACTGTTGAATATAACACAGTTTTGGATATAATATAGGAATGAATTTCATTTTTGTGGATTATATCGATGTGTAAACTCTGGCAAATCACTCATAAACTGCTTTATGCTAAGTTTGTGAGTGATTCTGGCTTTATGCAGTTTGTGAGTGATTCACAGAGTTTACACACAAAAACGATAATTCATTCCTTACATCACGTGAACAAGTCTGTGAAATGAAGACCCCCCTATACCCCACATTATATAGAGAAAACAGGGGTTTACGGGGGTAAACATTATTTTTCTTATTTTTACTCCAAGACATAGGTTGTGGGTACTCGTTAGAACAGCCTCAATGAGGCGGTTCTAACGAGCACCCACAACCTATGTTTGCAGTATTTATAAGAAAAATATCACAGATTTTCATCAGAAAAATGGCAATTTTGGAGATGTGAAAAAAATGCACTATGTCTCACGGGTGTGTTATCGTAATGATAATTCCAACTTGTACAAAATTGATTTTGGCCCTTCGGGCTGTGTCAGGCCTCACCGCCTGCCTAGGGATCACATCCAAACTCTGAATACATTGCAGTCCCTTTATAACGCTATGTTTGGGATGCATAGAACAGGATCCTATTATAAAGGAACCCTGTTATAAAGGGATATTTTTGTATAGAAATTATTGTAAAATGACAATTTGGGAGACAAGACCTGGCCGTGTTATAACCAAAACCGTGTTATAATGAGTAGAGTACTAAAGGGACTGCCCTGTATGTTCCTCCTGTCCTCAGCCATAGGCTGTTGCCTGTTAAAGTTTAGAGATGCTAGCAGCAATGCTGGGACATTACGAAAGTAGGAACGGACAGACAGGAGTCGGGCTGGGACATTACGAAAGTACGTACGGACAGACAGGAGTCGGCCTGTCCATGCTTAAAAACCCTATTGGTTTCATTGGGCGACAGGGCTTGGGATGTCATTTCATCTCAATGTTGGGTAAAAGTCCCACAAAATTGGAACCAATGTCTCCAAAATGACCTATACAGTGTTGACGGGGATGTTAAACTTCAAAACAAACAAGCAAACGGACAGACAGACAATCCTTGAAACTAGCCAAGGCTTGTTTCATAAATTTCCTGCGCCCAAGATCTTCTTTATTCATGTCTTGTGCAGGTCACCCATCAGTATACCCTGGTAGACGAACAAGGACCAGCCCACAAGAAGAACTTCTTTGTGAAGCTACAGCTGGGAGAAAAGGAGGAGTATTCAGCCTCAGGACCTAGCATTAAGAAGGCTCAACACTCCGCCGCCGCTATAGCCCTGGAGAAGACAGAGTATAAACATCCTCCACCAAAGATGCAGAGAAATTACATGAACCCAGGTTTCATAGAGACTGATATGTCTGCAGGTACAGTAAAATATGTATATTAAGGGGAATGGGAACACCTGGCAGATTTTTCCGCCATTTTTTCAGAGGGAGATAACTTTTGGGACTTCCTGTTCGCTTTTCTATGAGCCCAGCCCCACTGAATAAGGAGTCTACTCTTTAAGGAAAGAATTTGCTCCTCAGGAGCAAATTTTTTCCTTTAAGAGTAGACCCCTATTGACATGGGATTGGAGACAAAAACACTTCTGCAGGGGTTGCCTCCCCTGAAGGAGTTCCCATTCCCCTTAAGACCACCTTTGAAGCTTGAACCCACACTCGTGAAAGATCCAATGATTCAGTGTCAGCACTATTCCCCAGTGGGCCACAGAGGCCTGTCTACAGCTATTTTCAGTGAAATTGCGCTATTAAGACGACCTAAAATTTCATCCTGCAAACCTAATGTGCATGAAATGTTCACCTGGGAGTGTTTGTTTGATTAGAGGTTTAACGTCCCTGTCAACACTGTAAAGGTCATTTTGGAGACGTTGCTTCCAATTTTGTGGGACTTTTACCCGATATTGAGATGAAATGACATCTCAAGCCCTGCCGCCCAATGAAACCAATAGGGTTTATAAACATGGACAGGCCGACTCGCACCGCTTTGCCTGGGCAGGCTTAGATCCTCTAAGCGGTTTACCAGTACTCGTGTGCGGGTTGGTTTCAGCTCTGTGTGGAAGCATCATGTAGCCCATCTAATTCTTCAAGCCTCGATGGGTGGGGGCCAACACCTGGGAGTGATGGTCAGATGTGACCAATTGCAGTAAAAGTAGATAGACTGTTTAGCATTGGACCCAAAGTTGCAAAGCATATAAGGTCCTCAGTGCAAAAGGTCCACGTGACTAGCACTGATTTGTTGGACATCCAGGTAATAGTTATTTGTAAAAAAAATGATGTGCATTTCTTATCATTGTATGAGAGGCTTATCTATACAATCCGGGCTGGAATCATGGATTGGGCTTGGCAAGCAGTGTAGACCCTGATCAGACCTTGAGAACAGAAATCTCCACCCTGCCGCACAATGTCTTCAGTGTCAAGGTCCATGTGACTATCACTGATCTGTAGGAAGTCCGGGTAAAGGTTATTTATAGAAAATGCATGTAGATGCACAATTCTTATCAATGCATAAGAGAGTTATCAACAGAATATGGACTGGAATCATGTCTTGGGTTTGGCAAGCAGTGTAGATGCAGATCAGATGCTGTGTTGTGTGGCCTCTGATCAGGGTCTACACTTTTTGCTTAAAAAAACTGGAATTCAAGGGTTAGAGGCAACAGATTAAGTCCAAGTCAAGGATGTATTTTTACTCTTTTCATGCTGTTCATGACAACCCCTATCTTTGCAAACAGTGTAGATCCAGATCAGATGGCTTCTGAAGAAGCCATCTGATCAGGATCTACACTGTTTGACATTCAGTTTATGAATTTATAGGAATAAATTAGATAAGGTAATTTGATTGGTTAAAAGTCAGAAATGGGTGTGGCTAAAATGAATATTCAGCAGGATAAGGGTTAAAAACAGGAATTTTAGGGTAAAAGGCAACAGTTTAAAGTCCGAGTCAAGGACGTATTTTAACCCTTCTCTTGCTGAATATTCATTTAAGCCACACCCATTTCTGTCTATCAACCAATCAAAGCACTTGATGTAATTCATTGCTATTAATTCATGAACTAAATGCCAAACAGTGTAGATCCTGATCAGATGGCTTCTTCAGAAGCCATCTGATCTGGATTTACACTGTTTGCAAAGATAGGGGTTGTCGTGAACAGCAAGATAAGGGTTAACTCAGTAACACAATAATTGTTATCAGCTAAGGTGATTACGATAATGGTTCTGTATCCTGTAGGTTCTGGAGATGGCTTGAACACAGTCACACCAACTGTTGAACTGAACACGCTAGCAATGAAGCGAGGTGAACCGGCTGTGTATAAGAACCTGGAGAACAGGAACCCCCACCCCATCTACTACCCACACAACTATGACTTCAGGGGCATGTATAATCAGAGGTGAGTTTGGCTCAGATACACGTAACATCACACAGATGTTTGTCCAAGTCTAGCTTGGGTTACAGGTGAGATGCCAAATTCTGCAACGGAAGGTCAGGTGGCTTTTCTCTGCACACTCCACCTTGGCTCAGAAGAAGTGAAACAATCTTGAGAGGGCCATAAAACCAAAAATATGTTGTGACAGTTGGGTACTTGCTTGTTTTTTAGCGCCAAATAAAGTGTGACAAGGTTAAAGTGAGGGATAATTTTCCTGATAAATTCTCGTAAGAAACTTGTCGTGGGTATCAGTTTGTATTGGAGTTTAACAGCCCAGTCAACACTATTTAGGTCATTTTTGAGCCGGTCAGTTTACCTATCCATACTTTTCTGTTCAGGCTTATAAGTAGGCCAGTAGAGTGCACATTCGTTCGCCAGAAACTGACAACTGCCCTTCTTGAATCATCGGAAGGGAGAGAATGACAGTAGATAAAGATTTCATGATCAATCTCCAGGAAAGAATGTTTCCAACCCTGGCAGGTATCAAATCCGTATCCTCCTGATCACCAGTCAGACATGCATCTGACTGAGCTACCGAGGCAGGCTGTGGGTACTTGTTACAATTGCCTCTGAGGTGATTCTAACAAGTACCCATAACATGTTTTAATTGAGATGAAAGAAAAAAATATCTCCAAATTATGCTAAGTTCTCCTTTCTACCAGGAGCTATATAGTTAGTTAGCAGCTGGATAGGATCTCTGTGATGTTTACCAAGTTGATTGGTCTGTACAAATAAAATAAACAGTTAACACTCAATGACAGCCCATGTACCAAACCTTTGATTTTCCTAAGTTAACCATGGCTGATCCAAAGTAGTTCTTGATATCCTAGAGACGTCTTTCAATAGCTACAGATGGGCCTCTGTGGCCTATTGGATAAGAGCGCTGACTCTTAATCATTTGGTCTTTCAGCGCTGTGGTTCTAGCCTGGCTCGGTCACATGAGTGTGAGAAGTCAAGTTCTGCAATATGTACATTGAGTTATTTGGGTTCTTGACGGGGAACATGGGATCATATTCCCCGCATGAGAGCGATATTTGCCCGAGCCGTTAAGCGAGGGCAAGTATCCCTTTCAGGCGGGCAATATTCCCCGTCAAGAATCAGATAAACAAATTTGTTATACTGCAAAGCTTTTTCATGACATTTTTTACATCGTTCAAATGTTTTCTTTTGAAGCGGACATCGTGAGAAGTAAATGTTAATATGTGATGTCATCAAACGCGCCCTTCTGCTCGCTCTACGTTGATCACGGCGCTCAGTTGAAAAATCTTTTACGTCATGTTAAAATTAGAGTTTTGTAACAGAAAACAGAAATAAAGTACCGAATGAATGAAAAACAATCAAAAGTTTCTATTTTATTGTGGTTTAAAAAAATTATTTTGCTTATATTTTATCAACTGCAGTAAATCCAAGATGGCGGACATCGCTTTTCAGCGAAGTCAAGCGGGAGAGGGGTACAGTATAGCTCCAATATATCGCGGTAGTCGGGGGCCATAGGCTAGCCCGAAAACCACGATGTGGTCGGAGCGCGATATAAGTCGCGGTAGTTTGCCGAGATGCCACTACAAGCCGCGGTGATAGTTTGGTGAGAACCGTTTATCAATCCACACTAATGGCTGTCAGTAATGCTATCGGCCGTATTTCACTATTCAAGTAGGTTCAGAATTACTCAGTGACAGAACAAACAAAGGGGACTGTGTCTACCAATTAACTTACATTCGAGAACAGCTGAAAATCTGCGTCTGAAAACATGTGATTGCTAAAATGTCAAAACAGGACGCCATTTTGAATTTGCGGGTTCCCCTGGTTGTCTTTAACGGGTGACGGCCAAGGGGCGCAACTACCATAAGCGCTAAGCGCTAGAGCAATTCTAGTTGTTTCCCTTGGCTTGCCAGATCTCAGAATCATTAAAAGCGGTTGGAAAAAAATTATTTAACGTCTACCACGGGCCAAAAAACTATACAACAACAAAACTATCAATTTATTGTGTTTTGATTGCGGGCAAGTGTAAAAAAAAATCGTCTACAACTGTCAGTATTTTTGAGTCCTTAAATAAGGTAAAACTAGACCAGTAAGTAAATCGCAATAATTGCTGCACTGTCAATTGAGAGACAAACCATCTGTGTATTTATTACGGTTCAGGTATGACACTATTGTGAATCCCTGTAATATAATTGCCACCCTGCGGTGCGTGTCGATAAGGTGTGAAAATATGGTCAAGTTTTGTCTCTAATTGGCGTTTATCTTCCAATCATAAAATTTAATCCACAATCAATGTGAAAATGATTTAATCCCTCCTCAGACAATTAGCTACATCTAACGGTAGATGTTTGCATCATAAAAACGGACTTTTCTGTAATCTCGTGAATGGTTATGTTTTGGCGCCAAATAGCAGACGCTGGCCGGGAAAAGTCAAACGCTGTTTGGGCCTGGTTTAACCTGGTTTTAAATAAATTTTAACAACTTAAAACTCTATTATTTTTTAATTATGAATTTTTAAGGGAAAAAAAAAAACGGGATCCACGGCGCGACCGCGATAGATTGGACATCGCGAAATATCGGAACGCGATATATTGGAGCTATACTGTATAGATTTTTGCTCACGGGGCATTGCGCTGTCCAATCAGAAGCCTGGAAATATCTTTGCAGTATATCATTGTATTATCATTTAACCCATTTCGTACCGGAAACCCCAAAACGGGTAGCCTGGCAAACAGTGCAGGCCCAGGTCAGATGCCGCATTCTGCGGCATCTGATCAGGGCCTCCACTGTTTGCAAAATGTTTAGCCATTTTCCAAATGAATTTTGAAGAAAACACAACCTGACACCCCTAAATTTTGAAATGGGCTCCGGGTAGCCTGGCAAACAGTGCAGGCCCAGATCAGACGCTGCAGAACGCGGCGTCTGATCAGGGCCTCCACTGTTTGCAAAATGTTTAGCCATTTTCCAAATGAATTTTGAAGAAAACACAACCTGGCACCCCTAAATTTTGAAATGGACTCCTGCTATATATAAGCAGGAAGATTCCATTATTTCTACAAATTCATAAACTGAATGTCAAACAGTGTAGATCCTGATCAGATGGCTTCTTCAGAAGCCATCTGATCTCGATCTACACTATTTGCAAAGAAAAGAGTTGTCTTGAACAGCAAGATAAGGGTTTAGTGGACTCTCCAATCCTTGATTTTGATCATGTGCATTCTTGTAAATATTCTGTAAAACTACTAAAAATTTAGGACACATTAAGAACTTGCTGTAATTCCCCAAAAATTTTGACAAATTTGTTTCATGATCCAGCAAAGGTGCAGATGGAATGGCAAACAGTGTAGACCCTGATCAGACTGCTTCTACAGTCTGATCTGGGTCTTCACTGTTTGTTCAGGCCTGTCTGTCCCAATACTTAGGATCATTGTGGTAGGTTTTTGTCAAAATCATTAACAGGATTTGTTTGGTTTAACATTCCCGTCAACACACTTTAGGTCATTTTGGAGACATTGGTTCTAATTTTGTGGGACTTTTACCCAACATTGAGATGAAATGACATCTCAATCCCTGCTGCCTAATGAAACCAATAGGGCATAGTGGAATAGTGGAGTCATTGTTTTTGCCCTCTCTGTTTGTTGGTTTGTTTGTTGGTTGGACAACTTTTGAACCGTTTGAGATATAGTGACAGGAGCTTCCCACTGATAAAAAAATAAATTAAAAAAAATGTCCAGTGACCTTTACCTTGACCTGTGACCTACTTTAAAGAAAAA
Source organism: Lucinisca nassula (assembly GCA_963580285.1). Taxonomy (NCBI): domain Eukaryota; kingdom Metazoa; phylum Mollusca; class Bivalvia; order Lucinida; family Lucinidae; genus Lucinisca; species Lucinisca nassula. The sequence goes on along the minus strand of CAUZLF010000048.1, from coordinate 367,840 downwards.
ATTGACCTTGATCTTTCTTGTTATCCCCCGCCGAAGGCGGAGGGATATAGTTTTGGCGTTGTCCGTCCGTCCGTCCGTCCTTCCGTCCGAGCGCATCCGTGGGCACATGTTGGGTAGACACAAGTTGGGTACTTGCCGTTTATTCCGTTGTTGTCCAAGATAAGTAGCCAGTAGCCTGTTGGGTACTTTGTTGCTTGTTGGGTATTTTTTAATGGGAATTTAACATGGCGGTACCCAACAAGTGTCCATCTGTAAGAACGTCCGTCCTTCCGTCCGTCCGTCCCTCCGTCCTTCCGTCCGTCCGTCACACTTTTTTGTCCGGAACCGTTTCTCAGCAACTATTGCATGGAATTAAATGAAACTTGAAATAAATATGTATTATTATGCTGTGGTGATGCACGCGCAATTTTTTTTCGGATTGACTTTTTACATCCAGAGTTATGGCCCCTTGAGTGATTGAAATTCTGGATTTTTCGTCGTCTCACTTTGTCCGGAACCGTTTCTCAGCAACTATTGCATGGAATTAAATGAAAATTGAAATAAATATGTATTATTATGCTGCAGTGATGCACGCGCAATTTTTTTTCGGATTGACTTTTTACATCCAGAGTTATGGCCCCTTAAATGATTGAAATTCTGGATTTTTTCGTCATCTCACTTTGTCCGGAACTGTTTCTCAGCAACTATTGCATGGAATTAAATGAAACGTGAAATAAATATGTATTATTATGCTGCGGTGATGCACGCGCAATTTTTTTCTGGATTGACTTTTTACATCCAGAGTTCTGGCCCCTTAAATGATCGAAATTCTGGATTTTTCGTCGTCTCACTTTGTCCGGAACCGTTTCTCAGCAACTATTGCATGGAATTAAATGTAACTTGAAATAAATATGTATTATTATGCTGTGGTGATGCACGCGCATTTTTTTTTCGGGATTTACTTTTTACATCCAGAGTTATGGCCCCTTAAATGATTGAAATTCTGGATTTTTCGTCGTCTCACTTTTTTGTCGGGAACTGTTTCTCAGCAACTATTGCATGGAATTAAATGAAACTTGAAATAAATATGTATTATTATGCTGTGGTGATGCACGCACAAATTTTTTTCGGATTGACTTTTTACACCCAGAGTTATGGCCCCTTAAATGATTAAAATTCTGGATTTTTCGTCGTCTCACTTTGTCTGGAACCGCTTCTCAGCAACTATTGCATGGAATAAAATGAAACTTGAAATAAATATGTATTATTATGTTGCCGTGATGCACGCACAATTTTTTTTTAGCTCACCAGAGCCGAAGGCTCCGGGGGAGCTTATAGGATAGGCAGTTGTCCGGCGTTGTCGTCGTCGTCGTTGTCGTCGTCTGACGTCAACACTTTCAAACATCTTCTTCTCTGAAGCCACTGGACCGATTCAGCCCAAATTTTATCTGCAGCATCCTTGGGCTGGGGGATTGAAAGTTTGTGTTTTTTATGAAAATCGGCCCATTAGTTTGGTTGCTATAGCAACTTAGAGCTCCCATAGACTTATAATGGGGAAAATTGAAAAATGGCATTAACTGCCAAGCCTTTGCAGATATTGGAACAAAACTTTCATAGAAATGTTCCTTAAGCAATCTAGTATCTACCATATGATTTTAGGCCTTCTGCTCAATTTTAATGGTTGCCATGGAAACCAAAATGCAAAAAATAGAAAAAAAAATACTTAAAAAATCATCTCCTCAGAAACCGTATGCTCTATGAGGCTGAAAGTTTATGGAAATATTCACCATATTTGCCTTTACAGGTTTTGTGTTTTTTATGAAATTCGGCTCTTTAGTTTGGTTGCTATGGCAACTTAGATTTTCCATAGACTTATAATGGGGAAAATTGAAAAATGGCATTAACTACAAAGCCTTTGCAGATATTTTGACAAAACTTTCATAGAAATGTTCCTTTAGTAAACTTCTCTCAGCCATATGCTTTTATGTCAACCTGGGGGTCCAGTAGGTTGTGCCGGGGCCATGCCCCGCCCCCAGTACTTCATAAAATGACTTCTATCTCAGAAACCTTACAGATCCCCACCCATAAACCATATATATTCTTGTTCCTATTGATAAGACGCATTCAGTGACACCAACCTGGAGGTCCTCCGGGATGTGCCGAGGCCATGCCCCACCCCCTCCACTTCATAAAAGGCCCAATATCTCGGAAACCATTCAGATCCCCACCCCTGAACCCTATATACTCTTGTTCCTTATGATAAGACGCATTCAGTGACATCAAACTGGGGGTCCCCCGGGATGCGCCGGGGCCATGTCCCGCCCCTCCATTTCATAAAAGGCCCAATATCTCGGAAACCTTACAGATCCCCACCCCTAAACCATATATATTCTTGCTCCTTATGATAAGACGCATTCATTGACCCCAAATTGGGGGTCTTCCGGGGTGCGCCGGAGCCATGCCCCATCCCTTCACTTCACAAAAGGCCATATATCTCAGAAACTGTTCAGATCCCCACCCCTAAACCATATATGTTCTTGTTCATTATGATGAGACACATTCAGTGACACCAACCTGGGGGTCCCCAGGGATGTGCTGGGGCCATGCCCCACCCCCTCCATTTCATAATATCACAATATCTCGGAAACCTTACAGATCCCCACCCCTAAACCATATATATTCTTGTACCTTATGATAAGACACTTTCATTGACACCAACCTGGGGGTCTCCCTGGGCCTTGCCCCACCCCTGCACTTCACAAAAGGCCTTATATCTCAGAAACTGTTCAGAGCCCCACCCCTAAACCATATATATTCATCTTTCTTATGATAAGGCACATTCATTGACACCAGCTTGTGAGTCCCTGGGGCATGCCCGGGCCTTGCTCCACCGCTTGACTTCATTAAAAGCCACATATCTCAGAAATAGTTCAGATCCCCACCCCTAAACCATATATATTCTTGTTCCTTATGATAAGACTCATTCAGTCACACCAACTTGGGGGTCTCTTTGTGCTGAGGCAATGTGCCCAGCCCTTCCACTTCATAAAAGGCCATATATTTCAGAAACAATTCAAATCCCCACCCCATATTCATATATATTCTTGTTCCTTATTATTAGCACACCTACTGTAGGGGTGTCCGCAGGGGCCAGTCCTCTCCTTTCCACTTCATGAAAGGATATCTTGGAAACTGTTCAGATTCCCACCCCTAAACCATATATATACTTGGTCCTTATGATGAGACACATTTAGGGACAACAATCTTGGGCTTTCCTGGGAACGACAGGGCATGCTCCAACCCCTCCACTTATATCTCCAGCCATGCAGATCCCCACTGCTAAACCATATATATTCTTGTTGTTTGTGATAAGGCACATTTAGTGATACCAACCAGGGCTCCATTGGGTCCATGCCCCACCCCTTCTACTTCATAAAAGGCCTAATGTTTCATATACTGAGTCCACATTGATGCTCATTTGGATATGGGGGTTCATTTGGCAGATTAAAATGATATCATGTTAAAATACATGGCTGCAATTTGGCAGTGCCCACCTGAGATCTGGTGAGCATAGTGGCCCATGGGCCTCTTGTTCTCAATTTTGGCCAGATATATTTTCTTGCCATTCTACACGAAAAACCCATTCGGCGGGGGATATCAATTCAACGAATTTGCTTGTTTCATTTAAAAATTGAAAACATTTTAAATTTAGATAATGTTGCTGTGTATTTTTCAGATATCACTATATGAGACCAGCACGTATATATTATGTGTCACTGAAGGTTGGTTCCCGGGAATTCATTGGTGAAGGCAACTCCCGTCAAACTGCGAGACACAGTGCTGCTACCAAAGCCTTGGAGATACTCAGAAATCTTCCAATCCCCGATGGTAAATCACAGAAGCCCGAATCTGAAAAAGAAGGACAAGATGCTAAGAAAGGGGAAACGGAAGGTATGTTAACCAATTTCAGACTGGAAACCCCAAAATTGGTACCCTGGCAAACAGTGCAGGCCCAGATCAGATGCCGCAGAACACGGCGTCTGATCAGGGCCTACACTGTTTGCAAAAAGTTCAGCCATTTTCCAGATATTTTTTTGAAGAAAACACGACCTGACACCCCTAGATTTTGAAATGTACTCCTGCTATATATAAGGAGGAAGATTCCATTTGGTACAAAAAGGGTTAATCAAAAGAACGGTGGCAAATAGAATCTTACATCCATGTCCGATGCATAACGAGAAATCCAAACCTGAGGATTAATTAGGGGATAACTGTATTAAAAATTGTCATTCGGGAGGTAAATCAGCGGTTTTACGTTTGGAAATTTTGTTTTATGGCAATGTGCCAGCTATGCCATAAAAAATGGAATTTGCGGTTCTAAAACTGATGATTAACCTCCCCAAATGACAATTTACAATACAGTTAAGCTGCTTAAAACCACAAAGCAACCTTACATGGTGATGTTGGGTTTTCGGCAGTAGTGGTACATCACAGAATATACTAGTATATCACAGAATATACTGTCTCCAAGTTTTGACGTTATCCAATCAGATGTCGTGTTACATACGCATGAGATGATGTGCAGAGCGCATGAACAATAACTATGGATTGTCTACTTTAGGAGTTATTGCCCTTTGAACATTGAAAAGTTTAATTAGTGGCTGAAAGCTGAAAGCGTTTTTTTTTTCTTTTCTGATAGTGCTATTTCTTGTATTTTTCTTTTCTGATAGTGCTATAGCGGGGCTATAGTCAGATCCTCTGACAGTCATTTTGTTTTCTTTGATTTTAAGTATCTTAACTACCTCCTTTGCACCTTATTGGGTCTGCCCCTGCCCATTGGGGCTTGAAGAAATAGATGGCCTGCATGATGCTTCCACGCAGAGCTGAAAACGACCAGGAAAAGTGGTGTAAGTCGGACCGTCCATGCATATAAGCCCCCTTGTGGTTTCATTGGACAGAAGGGCTTGAGATGTCATTTCATCTCGATGTCGGGTAAAAGTCCCACAAAATTGGAAGCAATGTCTCCAAAATGTCCTATACAGTGTTGACTGGGACATTAAACCTCAAATCAAACAAACAAACAAACACCAGCTCAGACATTTCCTTTTTACTGAACAACGACCGCTTCTAAGCAGCCATTTTCAGAATTTTTCCTGTGTGGTTGCTTAATGATCGTTACACTGAAATACTCAGCAAATTCTCGTGTTATTTGTAGATGATGGTGATGAAGTGAAGTCAGAAATCAGCATTGTTCATGAACTGGCACTCAGACTGAATATGCCTATATCTTTTGAGGTAAGTTGCGATAGCAAAACAATAAAAAAAATCTGGGACTAATAATTGTTCACTAATTAGATTAAGAAACTCATTAGCAGTTAAGGCCAATTTGTTCAAATCCTTGTTAGCTTAACCCTTATCTTGCTGTTCACGACAACCCCTACCTTTGCAAACAGTGTAGATCCAGATCAGATGGCTTCTGAAGAAGCCATCTGATCAGGATCTACACTGTTTGTCATTCAGTTTTTGAATTTCAATGAAAACATATCATGTACAGTCGAACTTCAATGTCTCGAACACCTTTGGGACCTCGAAAATCTGTTCGAGACAGGGGTAGTACGAGCCACTGAGGTGACTGCCAGGAGGCATAACGAGATACTATTAGACATCTTTTTGATGTTCTATAATGAAAATGTATGCTGTGTGTACTTATTATACCCCCGCAAACGAAGTTTGAAGGGGGTATATAGGAGTCAGCTTGTCGTCTGTCGTCGTCGTCGGTCCGTTACAAAAAACTTTAACATTGCTCATAACTTCCTTATTCTTTGACCGATTTCTTTAATATTCACACACCACACACCTTGCCACTAGTACTTAAGATTGATATACACAAACCTGACCTTGACCTTTACGTTGACCTTCCTCAAGGTCAAATACTTGTAAAAATTTGTCTGACAACGCATGCGGGGGTATAATTGGCGCCCGTTAGGCAGCAGCTCTAGTTAGAATTGCCTCATCAAGGCGATTCTAATGAGTACACACAGCATACATTTGCAGGATAAAAGACTAAAATCTCCTTAATCATCCCTCACTATTTGTTCTGTAGAGGATTTCGCTAGGGGCTCAAGAATGGGTTGGACACATCCATGGTAAACGAGCCATCGAAGTTCTACTGTAATCTGATTGGCTGAAAATCATAAATGGGTGTGGATAATTAAAATATTCAGCAGGATAAGGGTTAAAGAGCTTGTCCATGGCCAGATTGTTAACTGTTCTAGTGTGTACAGCATTTCATGGAATTAATACTCTTGTATTTTTGCTGGAAAAATGTGGGTAATGCCATCTCTGGCCCTTACGCCCAAAGAAACCGTATGGATTAAGGAATGGTCCGACTCAATCACTTTTCCTGAACAGGCTTAGACCTTGTTTGTTTTGTTTTGTTTGAATTGAGGTTTAACGTCACAGTCAACACTGTTAAGGTCGTTTTGGAGACGCTGCTTCCAATTCTGTGGGACTTTTACTTTTTTGTGCTGTTTAGCGATATGTTGACTTATGACACCATAAGTCTTGAACAGCGGGACCCAGATATCAATATACAGTAAAATTCCGCTATTAAGACCACCAAAAATTGAGACTAATTCTGCTTTAAAAAGAATATTTAGAAAGTTTCGGTTCTTCTTTCTTTGTGTTTAATGCATACAGTGTCCTTTGGTCAGAGACCACTTTTGGGTCTGTTCAAAAGTGTCTTTAAGACCACTTTTGAATAGTCCCAAAGGTGGTCTTTACATAGGAATTTTACTGTATTTGGGATAAGTCCAGAATATTTTTTTCTTGGTTTATTTTGGAAAGGCATGTTTTATGTACTCAATAGAATCGCCACAATGATGAGTACACGACACTATGTACAAGATCACAATGATATCGCTCAATAGTCCACATTATACCTCCAGACTTGGCAAAACAATTTACCCTTAGTGACTAAAATTACAGTATAATTCCTATATTAAGACCACCTTTGGGACTGTTCAAAAGTGGTCTTAAAGACCACTTTTGAACAGTTCCAAAGGTGGTCCCTGACCAGAGGACACTGAGGTAAGAACACATAAAGAAAGATTATGTACACCCTTCAAAATAAGCTTTTTAAAGCCAAATTAGTCTTAATTTTAGGTGGTCGTAATAGCAGAAACAAATTTCCATATTCCCAAAAGCATTTGACTCGGAAGTTTGACAGTAGGTTTATATCAAGTAGCATGATAACGAAACTACCCAGCAGGCATATGACGTAATTGTGACATCACATCAACGTCGGTGCGATGTCATGACGTTCATGCAACGTCACATCGACGCCGGTGCAACGTCACGACGTTGCACCGACCTTGATGTGACGTGGCCCTAGCGATGTGTGCCTGCGCGGGTATACTTTACATGAAATCCTTTTTTCCAGGTGACGAGAGAATCAGGCCCGCCACACATGAAAAACTTCATAACACAGTGTATAGTTGGTACCATGCAGACAGAAGCCGAGGGTAACAGTAAAAAATTGTCAAAGAGACGAGCAGCAGAGCTGATGTTGGCGGAACTCAAGAAGCTACCACAGTTACCAGCATTGTCACTGAAGCCGAGGGCAAAGCCAGCGGTTAACAAAAAGAAGAATCGTAATCTCATAAAGGTTAGCATAAGCATAGATGTGTGTTTGAAAAAAAATTTACTCTCCATTGCCATGGCAACCGGAATCATGCTTGCATGCCGAATCTTTGAACTCTTTTCAGTCTGTAGCATTCAAGAATCATTCCTATGACATATGATCAGAAGTGTCCAGATGGTTTAGAAGGAGTTAAAGGGGAATGGGAACACCTAGCACATTTTCTGCCATTTTTCAGAGGGAGACAACTTTCTGGACTTCCTGTTTGCCTTTCTATAAGCCCTGTCCCACGGAAAATGGGGTCATCCTCAGGAGCAAATTCTTTCCTTTAAGAGTTTTCCCCTATTGACACGGGAGACAAAAACACTTTTGCATGAGTTTCCTCCCCTGAAGGTGTTCCCATTCCCCTTGAAGCAAAGAATTAATAAGAAATATAATAAGAAATAATATATGGGGATATTTTTAATTCAAGCAACTTCAACACTCACTTCAAGCTTTTATCCATTGTATGAGGGTTACCCCTGAAGGGGTACCTTGGCAAACAGTGCAGGCCCAGATCAGACGCCGCAGAACGCGGCATCTGATCAGGGCCTGCACTGTTTGTTAACAGAATTTCCGTCTGAAAAAATAGCCCTGAAACCCTTGTGCAGCATATGGCAATGGAAAAGTCCACTAGCATACACAGGGTTAAAAGCTTGCTTGAGCCGGCCTCTGTAGCTCAGTCGGATGCCCGTCTGACTGGTGATCAGGACGCGGGTTCGATATATGCCGGGTGGGCAACATTTTTTCGTGGAGATTGATCATGAAATTTTTTCTACGGTCATTCTCTCCCAAGAAGGGCAGTTCTCAGTTTCTGGCGAGAGAATGTGTACTGTACTGGTTTACCGCTCCGTATAAGCCTGCCCAGGAAAAGTGTGGATAGGTTAACTGACCGGCTCAAAAATGACCTAAAATTGTGTTGACTGGGTCTTTAAACTCCAATACAAACAAACAAAAAGCTTGCTTGCTTGCCATTCCATTTGGATAGACTTGAAAGTCAGACTGTATCAAACATTGATAACCCATTCAAGGGCTGCAGAAAATTCTAGATCCTAGTTCTAGAATGCCACCATTCTAGGTGGAAATCTAATATTGTTTATTATTTTCAGCGGAAAAAAAAGGCTTGATATTTCATGTCACTCCATGCCCAGCAGACAATTCACTTGAAGTTTGAAGCCTTATTTTTGCTGAAAACAACAACAACAACAACAACAAAAACACACAAAAACTTTGAAATTGCACTATTAAAACTCAATGTGTTTAATGCTTGATGGGTTAAGTTTTAGATATTGCTAATAAATTTTTGGTCTATAAATATAACAATTATGTTTATTTGATGTATGGGGAGATTTTGGTAATAGACATCTAACAGTAAAACCCCATCGGTAACAATGGATCCAGTTATTGAAGCGCAAATGGAGTGAGTGAGTGAGTGAGTTTTAGTTTTACGTCCCACCAACAGCTAAGGTCATACGGAGACGGGACCTCAGTTTAAAGACTCATCCGAAAGTCTGGAGAAGCCCGGGATCGGTCCTGCGATCCCTGGTTTACAAGGCGAGTAGCATAACCACTGTGCCACAGGGGCTTCTGATGCGCAAATGGAATAAATAAAGTATATAGGGGGATTGTATCACTAATGGTGCAAAAACTAACTCGTACCAGAGCGCGCTTTCACCTTGTGGCTATTTCATAGGAAAGGATTTACTATATTAACCCTTGACCTGCTGAATATTTAAATATGCCACACCCGCCACTGCTTATCAACCAATCAGATTTCTTGATGCAAATCATTGCAACAAATTCATAAACTGAATGACAAACAATGAAGATCCTGATCAGATGGCTTCTTCAGAAGCCATCTGATCTGAATCTACATTGTTTGAAAGCTAAGACATATCTGGGTTCAGCAGTACAAGGGTTACAATACATAAAAGGAAGATGAAAAACTACAAACTCAAATATTTACAAACTCAAAAGCTATCATTTGCTAGGGTCACACCATAAACATGGTTATGTTTACTTGATATTCTGGATCCAGCTGTTCAAAGCATTGTTAGCTCACAGGACATTGACGTTTCATCAGAAAACTTAAAAGAGCCCTCACAGTGGTCTAAATCCACTTATACCCCTATAAGCAAGCAAAGCTTGCGAAGGACAACAACGTCTGATGCAGCCAATCACTATTTTTTGTTAAATTGAGACACATTCTGGGACATGCCATACATGTATTTCTATTTGACTTTAATAATAATTCGTACTTCAACAAGCGGCACTAATAACTCAGTCTGAAATACATTTGTTGGTCTATAATTCCCATTTTTATCCCATAAAATTTTACTTTCTCGTATCGGTAAATCTCCATCATGATATACCGCAGTAAATGGTTCAAGGGAAGTAACTGTACTGAAAATGGGTAAAACCCGTATCTCTGCTGCGCGTGTATATCTTCCTCTTAACGTCGGACAACGTCTACAGGCCGGTGTGCATTTGGTATTCCTTGCTATTTGAAAGAAATCTACACTTTTTAAAAGATATTTATCGTTCTTTTTATATATTATTTTATATTTTTTGGACTTTCTATTCGTTTTTTTCTGTACAATATTTTTGATCGGCTTTTGCCTGAACATTTTTTAGTGATGAATGTCATAAAGTACACCGTCCTTCGGATCGGGACGTTAACTGGAGGCCCCCTGTGCAGGGAGAACCATTCCCTGTGCAGGTTAAAGATCCCTACCGTAATTACATGATTACTGTGTAGGCTTTCATCCTGCAAACCTGGAGTGTATGTAATGTACACCTGCGTTAATGGTCAAATGTGACCGACGCAGTATCAGTAGATAGAAAGAAAGATAGATAGATAGATAGATAGATAGATAGATAGATAGATAGATAGATAGATAGATAGATAGATAGATAGATAGATAGAAAGTGAATGGTAAGTATATGATCAGAGGGAGAGCGCGATAGCTATGTGAGCGTGATAGCTAAGTGAGCGTGATAGCTCAGTAGGTAGTGCACTTGCCTCTGAAGCTAGAGGTCCCTAGTTCGATACCCGGCAGCGGCTATAAACTTTCAGTGTCCGAAAACACTCTACTGGCATCGTTTGCATTGCATTGATGATTGTTATAAGTGCATCGTCCTTCGAATCGATACGTTAATTGGATATCCCTTTGCAGGGATAACTATCCCCTTTGCAGGTTAAAGAACCCTATCTACCCATGGATCTATCTTATACATGTCAGTGAAATCATTGCATATCTGAGACAAAAAAGCGATATTTTAATAGTGTAAAAAAATAACATAACAATGTTATTGTCATAGTACCAGCCCGGAATACTTTTCTCGCCAAAATTAATATGTTTACTATAAAATAATTCGGTACAATACCTTGTAAAAAGCATTCTGTGAACTGTAAAAATGCTGTATTAAAATGGCGATCTGTTTATGTTTTGCAACTGACAGTTTTGACGTCATAGCCAAGTCAAAAATTGTGACGTAAGCTCCTATTGTATGGGGCGCCGTATTAATATTTAATCCGTATTTATAGATCAGAAGAGCTTGAAGTTCTAACATGTCAAAATAGCCTGTTAAACCGCTTGGGGTATCTAATCTTGCCTAGGCAAAGCGGTGCGAGCCGGCCGTCCATGCTTATAAACCCTATTGGATTCACTGGGCGGCAGGGCTTGAGATGTCATTTCATCTCAATGTCGGTTTAAAGTCCCACATATTTGGAAGTAACGTCTCCAAAATTACCTTTACAGTGTTGACAGTAACGTTTAACTTCAAATCAAACAAAATCAAAAGAAACCAGGGGCGATAACCTTACGTCGTTCAAAGTAACGTAAACAAAGCAAGGCCCGTCTTGTGATATCAAAAGCTCAAAATCCGTGTTCAAACAGCACGCTAATTTCATGATTTGAACATAGTTTTTGCTGTTTGAGCCAGCTTACGATCCATTTGACAATGGCTTCAAACAGCCATGCGCATAGGTTTTTATGCAAGAACGACTATTTGTTACGGGGTCGATAGGTTAATAAGTTGACACTTATTTAAGACAAACTTGTCGGGGATTCCACAAGGAAAAGTTCTTGGTTTACTGTTATTCTATCTGTACAATAATGATATTTCCACCGATTTACAAATTATAACTAATTAAAACCAGATTTGTCTGGGTAACCACAAGGGATTATTCTTGTTCCTTTGTATTTGCTACGGGCTAATTATGTTAATAATTAACAATAATTTAAGACAAAATTTTCTGGGGTACTACAAGGAACTGTTCTTGGTCCACTGTTATTCTACCTATACAATAATGAGATCTCAATTAACATGGAATCAGAAATAAGACTGTATTTGCTAAGGGGTGATAAGGTTAAGAAGTTAACATTTATTTAAGACAGAATTGTTCGGATACAACAAGGGGATGTTCTTGATCCACTGTTATTCTACCTGCATTTTAATGACATGTCATCTGACATGGAAATAGAAATAAGACTGTTCGCAGACTACTGTATTTGCTATGCGGTGATTATAGGTTAATAATTTAACACAAAGTAACAACTTCAAACTAATTAAAGACATAGTTATCTGGGTTAACACAAGGGAATATTGTTGGTCCAATATATTTGCTACGGGTTGATGAGGTGATAAGTCGACACCAATGAAAGACAGAGTATTCCGGAGTACCACAAGGGACTGTTCTTGGTCCAAAGTTATTCTACCTGTACATTAATGATATTTCTACTGGCATGGACTCAGAAATAATATTGTCCGCAGACAATTGTAATATACTGTTGGGTGATAATAGGTTTAATAAGTTGCATGTAACAATTATTTAAGACATAATTGCTTGGGTTCTACAAGGGACGGTTTTTAGTCAACTGTTATTCTAACATGTACAATTATTATATTTCCACTGTCATGGACTCAGAATTAAGACTGTTCACTGACGGATGTATGTGCTACGGGGTGATTAGGTTAATAAGTTAAAATTAATTTAAGACAAAGTTGTATTTATTACCACAAGGGACTGTTCTTTGTCCACTGTTATTCCAAATGTACATTAATGATATTTCTACTTACATGGACTCAGAATTAGGCAGCACAAAATATTCTCCGGGGACACATGCTCAATGACGATTCAGTTTCTTTCAGATTTTCTTGTCGGGAATACAGTAGAGCTGGTGCCCAGGCTTATCTCTAGGCACACATGCAACTGACGTTTCAACGCCTCTCCATATTTTTCTTGTCGAGAAATCAAATCAAGCTGGTAACGGCATTGCTATTGAGTATGAGTTGATTTCAGAAATCTCTTTTCGGTTAATGTATGTAACCCCATTTTGCGGTTGTAACGGATGCATACAGGCTATGTTTATGAGCAGATAGGGCCGTAAAACCAAAATAAAAAACAATGTAATTTGACGTGTCACCACTAACAATGTTGATCCTGATTATGATTCAGATACTGTACAGCAATATCCAAGACAGGGTGACCAATATCACTGGACAGCAATTTATATTCAGGATATGGTTACCTTTCACCATATAGGGTAGCCAATATCCATGTCTATCAATTAAAAGGTAGGAGACAGTTGGATCATACTTTTATACAACGGTATAAAGGGTGCTACCAGCAATCCAACATATGACCTTGTACCCCGAGCTACGCACTGTACAAATCATCATTCGCTGGCCATTTAGACCCCAAACTGCAAGAAATGACATTCATAATGAATCGTAATTCCCTCGAACCATTACAGTCGGAATGCCCTTCCACACTCAATTCGACAGCTGAAGATGCTGAGGATTGTGTAGCTAAGCTTATATCTTGGATGACAACTACTAATTTACCATACCACATGTCCTGGTTTATGAATGTCAGCTGACGGGCCTCCGTAGATTAGTGGATAAAAGCGCTGACTCGAGCCTCGCTCGGGTCACATGTGAGACGCAAAGTTCTGCAACGGAAGGTCAGGTGGTTTTTCTCCGGGTACTCCGATTTTCGCCCATCTCTGATCAACGGTCGGCTCGATATGAGTGAATTAATCTTGATAGGGCCGTAAAAACAAACAAAATGTCATTTGACGTGTCACCAGTAACAATGCTGATTCAGATACTGGACAGCCAATATCCAAGTAGTAATAAAATCGCGGTGTCCGAACATGCTTCACTGTCATCATTTGCAAGGATCAATGCCACAAGTGCACCGTTCTCCGTATCGGGACGTTAACGGGAGGCCCCCTGTGCAGGGAGAACCACCAACTGTGCAGGTTAAATAAACCTACTGTAATTACATGATTATTTTCTAGGCTTTCAGCTTGGAAAAAATCGATTGTATGTAATGTACAAATGTGACTAATGGTCAAATGTGAATAATCACAGTGTCAAAAGAAAGTAAGACAGAAAAAGAAATAAAAATAAAGAAGCTTTATTTAACGTCGCATATCCGAAACAAATAGCATAAGCTCTGTAGAGCTTTTATTGCGACAAACAAAGACTAACCTGCCTTCATTTATCTTCCAAGGACTACCACGGACAATGCGAGTGTCAGCCAAGGGAGTGCCTAGTACCATTCTTCTCGCATTTGGTATGGCGCCGCCGAGGGTCGAACCCGCGACTTCCCATTTCACCGAATCAGACGCTCTAACACTGAGCTATCGGGGCCGGTACAGAAAGTAATTAAGACATGGAGAAATCTTTTTATCTATCTCTATCTACTGATACTGCGTCGGTCACATTTGACCCTTACCGCAGGTGTACATTATATACACTCCAGGTTTGCAGGATGAAAGCCTACAAAGTAATCATGTAATTACGGTAGGGATCTTTAACCTGCACAGGGTATGGTTCTCCCTGCACAGGGGGCCTCCAGTTAACGTCCCGATCCGAAGGACTTTGCACTTTATGACATTCATCCCTGCAAATGATGCCAATGGAGCGTGTTCGGACACCGAATTTTTATCGCCGCTACCGGGGATCGAACCCGGAACCTCTAGCATCAGAGGCAAGTGCACTAACCACTAAGCTATCACGCTCCACAGATATTTTCACAGGATCAATTACCGGAAAAGCCATACAAACGTTTACTAGTTTTCAAGAACGGAAACTTAATTCCGTAAAAAATCCTTACCAACAGCTGACATCAAAGCTATCCGCCATTATAAACAACTGTATGTGTATACGGTGTATAGAATTATAATTATTGGTAGACTGTCGCGCCTTCTTCTTGTTGTATTGATAGTCTCCCTTTGACCGTGTTCAAAAATAACGGTTTAGACACGCGCGTGGATAAAAAGCATAACCGTGTATTTCGTTTATCCTAAATGACGTTGTTCTATCAAATAAAAATGTTGAAAAATATTGTTTTTAGTAGATGAAATATATGCATGTAACAAATATTTTTTTTATCATTTTTATTTTTTTTTTAAATAAGCATTTGCTCCGACGACATTGATGGTTGACTACCGACGCGGAAGTGATTTAGATGGTTACATAAAATTGTTAAATGACTCTCATACGAAATTCTTTTCGACTTCATGACACAGGCAGGGAAATTACGTGAACAATTGGTCAAAGGGTTCGTGCAATAGTAGTTAGTTTCAACAAATGTTTTTATTGGAAAAACAGCAGATAGTGATTTTTTCACATTCCCCACCCACTCCTGACGTTGTTGTCCTTCGCACCTTCGGTGCTTAATAAGAGAATATGTGGATTTAGGCTTGTTTTAGTGTTAATGGTGAAACGTCAATGTCCTGTGGTTAGCTTAACTAGCTCATTAACGGTCAAAATGTTAACTGTTCCAGAGAGAACAATATGTAATATAGAATGGTATTTTTGCTGAAAATGTGACTAGCATTTGCAAATGCCTAAGTATGTTGGCATATTGATGGATTAAAGTTTAAACCCTTCTCTTGCTGAATATTCAGTTTAGCTACACCCATTTCTGACTTTGAACCAATCAGATTACTTGATGTAATTTATTCCTACAAATTCATAAATTGAATGTCAAACAGTGTAGGTCCTGATCAGATGGCTTCTTCAGAAGCCATCTGATCTGGATCTACACTGTTTGCAAAGATAGGGGTTGTCGTGAACAGCATGATAAGAGTTAACAATATGTTAGCTAACAACATAGTTCGTTTTGAAAACTGGGGCCGGGTGTGCAAAATTAATGATATTGTTAGTTAACATTAATGCAAAAGCCACTCACATTTTTTCAGCAAAAATCCCACTGTGTTAGATATTGCATTTACCAGATCACTTAACATTTTGACCAAAAATAACCTAATGAACAGAATTACAAATGACCTAATGAACCTATCACCCCCGCCCATCGAGGGCTTGAAGAAATAGATTGGGCTGCATGATGCTTCCACGCAGAGCTGAAACCAGCTTCACATGAATACTGGTAAACGGCTTAGGCATCTAAGCCTGCCCAGGCCAAGTGATGCAAGTCGGACCCTCCCTACATATTAACCCTTTTGGTTTGTTTGGGTGGCAGGGATTGAGATGTCATTTCATCTCAATGTTAGGTAAAAATCCCACAAAATTGGAAGCAATGTCTCCAGAATGACCTAAATAGGGTTGACAGGGATGTAAAACCTCAATTTTAAACAAACAAAATCTAATGAACCTAAGTACTAGGTCCTGGTAAATATAGCAGTTATGTTTACTCGATATTCTGGTTGTCCTAAGCAGATGCAGAAGGGTGATCCAACATATGGTGTGGGTATCAACCCTATCAGCCGCCTCATACAGATACAGCAGGCACAGAAGAAGAAAGAACCCGTGTACACACTGTTGGCGGAGAGAGGCATGCCACGACGAAGGGAGTTTGTGATGCAGGTATGTTCATATATTAAAGGGCCTCAGTTGCCTAGTGGGTAAAAGCATTTTCTCTATATCATTCTGCTGTGGGTTCAAGCTTGGCTCAGGTCACATGTAAGATGCCTAGTTCTGCAATGGAAGATAAGGTGGTTTTATCCTGGTACTCTGGTATTCTCACACCCCTGATTAACAATTAGCTCAAAATAAGTGAAATTATCTTGAAAGGGTTGTAACACGCTTGAAGCTTTCATTTCAATTGAACTAAAATAAATTAGGATAATAGTTCAATCTTCAAAATAAAGGTATGTTGTGTGTACTCATTAGACTCGCCCATCGAGGGGATTCTAATGAGTAACCACTATACAGTTTGCTTATGCAAGAAAGAAAATCCCCCTGTAGTATGCCTATTTCTTAGCTGAAGCTAATGTGGACTTACGTGGACGTTGCCCCTGTACCTGCACGTTCATCAAAAATCCGAAGCTATAAGGGGAGTTCTAATGAGTATACACAACATTCCTAGATTTATAGAGATGGAAAAGATATCCTTAAGGGGAATTGGAACACTTGGCACATTTTTCTGCCATTTTTCAAAGGGAGACAACTTTCAAAACTTCCTGTTCACTTTTCTGTCAACTCTGGCCCACAGAAAAAGGGGTCTACTGTTCGAGGAAACAATTTTCTCCTCAGGAGCAAATTCTTCTTTAAGAGTGGACCCCTATTGACATGGAGACAAAAACACTTTTGCAGGAGTTGCCTCCCCTGAAGGTGTTCACATTCCCCTTAAGAAGGGGTTTGCTCAGACTGTGGGCATGTTAAACAAACCATCTGTTTTTGAGTTTTTAAAATTTTACTGTTCTCCAATTTTCAGGTCATGGTGGATGAGGAGACCTGCACCGGTGTTGGTCCAAACAAGAAACTGGCAAAGAGGCACGCGGCTGAGGCCATGCTACTACACCTCGGCTATAACAAGCCCTCACCACAGCCGTCTAAACCAGCCATCAAGTCAGCAGTTGAGGTAAATGAATGGAGTTTGCGCATGTAAAAGTGGTACCGTAATGTTTCTAAGTATTGGGACAGATTAGCCTAAGCAAAAAGTGTAGACCCAGATCAGACTGCTCCTGAAGGAGCAGTCTGATCAGGGTCTATACTGTTTGTCATTCTGTCTACCTTTTGGACTCATTGCTGGATCATGAAATCTAATGTGTTAAAAGTTTAGGAGAATTACAGAAAGTCGTCAAGGTGTCCGAATTTTTAGGATTTTTACGGTACTCTTGAAGGAGCGAGCCTAGGTAGCTCAGTCAGATTCACGTCTGATTGGTGATCAGGAGGATGCGAGTTTGATACCTGCCTGGGTCGGCAACATTCTTTTGTAGAGATCGATCATGAAATCTTTTCTACGGTCATTCTCTTCCTTCCACTGATTCAAGAAGGGCATTTTCATTGCTACTTGTTAACTGGACATTACTTGATGTCACAATGGAACTTAAAGAGCTTAACTATCTTTGGGACCATGGAAAATTGTTCGAAATAGTGGTAGTTTGAACTAGTGATGATTAATCTTAGCGCCAGTCAAGAAAGTCTCGGTGGCGTAGTGGTCGCCTCTTCAGACTATCAAATGAGTCTGTAAACCAAGGTCCCGTCTCCATATGACCTTAGATGTTGGTGGGACTTAAACCTCTAACACATGCACACTCCAGTCAAGAAGCATAAAGAGTATGACTTATGGGGAATGGATACACCTGGCAGTTTTTTCTGTCATTTTTCAAAGGGAGACAACTTTTTGGACTTCCTATTTGATTGTCCCACAGAAAAAAGGGTCTACTCTTAATGGAAGAAATTTGCTCCAGAGAAGCAAATTCTTTCCTTTAAGAGTTGACCCCTATTGACAAGGGAGACAAGAATACTTCAGAAGGAGTTGCCTCCCCTGAAAGTGTGTCCATTCCCCTTAAAGGAATTATATATAGTATATGAGCCAGCGCATGACAAAACCTATAAGAAGTCTTGAGCGACCAGCAAAGACTCAGATCAGCCTATACATTCGCGCAGTCTGATCAGAGTCTTTGCTGATTGCATGTACCTACTATAGGCTTATATCTATGCAAAGAGACATAAGCCTAAAGTCTTGTCATAGTGGATGGGTGTGCAGGTGGATTTGAGCCTGTGCTGGTCTTACCGGTCTCATTGTAGGTTTTGTTATGCACTGGCTCATATATTATCGATCTTCAGCAGAACAAAAGAATGCTGTTTGTACTCGTTAGAATCAACTTAATGAGGCAATATTTATTTGTATATATAACCTAACTTTAAGGATATAATCAGAGAAAACATCTCTCCATGATCCCAAATATATGGCTATCTAGATTTATGTGAATAATGCTCTCAGGACTTACGAAGAGGGAATTCGAATTAGCCATGCTAACCTTTACCCTGCTGTAGGCGACAAGCCCTATCTGTGCAAACAGTGTAGATCCAGATCAGATGGCTTCTGAAGAAGCCATCTGATCAGGATCTACACTGTTTGTCATTCAGATTGTGAATTTGAACGAACTCATTATATCATGTAATCTGATTGGCTGAAAATCAAAAAAAGGTGTGGCTAAGTTAAATATTCAGCAGGTTAAAGGTTAAAGAAGCTATCCGTGTTAGAGTTGTTGAGGTCTCACTGTACATGTATGTTGGTCATTTGTGTTTGCTTAGTTGCATTAACATTTATTGTTCCCTCCGAGGAAGTTCTCAAACATCCAGACAACATCCCTGAGACCCGACAAATGTTAACCCTTCTCTTGCTGAATAATCATTTTAGCCACACACATCTCTGACTTTGAACCAATCAGATTACTTGATGTTATTTATTCCTACAAATTCATAAACTCAATGTCAAACAGTGTAGATCCTGATCAGATGGCTTCTGAAGAAGAAGCCATCTGATCTGGATCTACACTGTTTGCAAAGATAGGGGTTGTTGTGAACAGCAAGATAAGGGTTAATGCATCATGGAATATCATATATAACATGAAGGCTTGTACATTTCTGTCAGAAAATGTAATGTTTTTTGTTTATTTCAGTCACCAAATGGGGAGAAGAAAGTACATTTTGTTGAAAATTCTGAAGAATCAGGTTAGTAATACTGCAGTTGTTAAAGGTTAGCAAGGGGAATGGGCCAGACTCTACAGTCACATTTGGCAGTGCAGTTTACTTCAGAAGTTCAGATCCAGGGGTATAGTGTTCAAGCCTCAGTAGAGATTGATCAGTTTCCCTTTCCCTCTGTCGAGTCAAGAAGGGCAGTTGTCAGTCACACTTCATCTTCTGTATTGCACCATTGTTTGGGACCCATAGCTCTGGCTGTGTAACAAGGATAATTAAGGGAAAATTTTTCTTATTTCTTCATCAAAACATATGAAGTGGGTGCATGTTAGAATCGCCTCGGTGAGGCGTTTCTGATAAGTACCCACAAAATATACATGTATTTCTGACAACAAATATGGAAAATTAACCCATAGCCTTCTTACTGGAGCTATGGGTGAAAAGCTGAAACAGTATTAGTTAAAAATCCTTGTTATAATGTCAAACAAAAAGGTAGCGGCCCCAGTCCATCGGGGCTTGAAGAAAAAGATGGGCTGCATGATGCTTCCAGGCAGAGCTGAAACCGACCGCACACAAGTACTGGTAAACCACTTAGAGGATCTAAACCTGCCCAGGCAAAGCAGTGCCAGTCGGACCGTCCATGCTTATAAACCCTATTGGTTTCTGAACATTGGGCATCAGGGCTTGAGAGGTCATTTCGTCTCAATGTCGGGTAAAAGTCCCACAAAATTGGAAGCAACATCTCCAAAGTGACCTTTACAGTGTTGACGGGGACATTAAACCTCAAATCAAACAAACAAACAAACAAAAAGGTATATACTGTATCATAATGAAAAATGTATTATAAGAGATGTTTGTATGCACTGTCAAACATCTGTTAAAAGGTATACGTATTTTGCTGAGATAAAAAGGGTCTGCAGCAAATAGAATGAATCTCTGAGCAAATTCGTTCTTTTAACCATTGCATGAGGGAAACCCCTAAAGGGGTACCTTGGCAAATAGTGTAGGCCCAGATCAGATGCCACAGAATGTGGCATCTGATCATGGCCTGCACTGTTTGCTAACTGAATGTTCTGTTAAAAATAGAATAAAAATGAAAAAATAGGCCCGACACCCCTTATATGACAAATGGACTTGTCCACCATATATCAGTGTAAGAGTCTACTAGTATACAATTGGTTAACAGACTATTTTCGATTCTTCTTCGAACAGAGGTCAGAAAGATTTTTTTCCATTCAGAAATGTGGTGTTGCTTAAATAAATCATTTATTTGGATCTTTTTTCAGGGTCTACATCTGGTAACCGGCAGATGGTACCTGGTCTGTTAGTTCTACCAGAAGGGAACCGAGCCAATATGAACAACTTCACACAAATCAAAGGTAAATCAGTTTTAACACTAAGGTTTGATTCAAGAAGGGCAATGTCAGTTTCTGACAAAAAATGTGCACTGTCCTGGTTTTGTGGGGCTTTCACCCGACATTGAGATGAAATTACATCTTAAGCCCTGATGCCCGATGAAATAAATAGGGTTTTTATGCATGGACGGTCCAACTCACACTGCTTTGCCTGGGCAGGCTTAGATCCTCTAAGCAGTTTACCAGTACTCAAGTTCGGTCAGTTTCAGCTCTGTGGGAAGCATCATGCACCCCATCTATTTCTTAAGCCCCGATGGGCAGGGGCCTATGGTTAACTGCTTATATGTAAAAGCCTGCCCAGGAAGTGTGGTTAGGTAAACTGACTGTCTCAATATGGTCTAAATAATGTTGACAGGGCCAGTGAACTCCAAACAAACACCTGTCATGCCATCATGGTTGGATGATGTGAAGCGGTCATATACTGGTATAAGATTCTAATTGGGTAAGGCCTGCTGTCCTTAATGCAGTTATTTGCAAAGGGGTGTGGGGTGGGGGGATTAAGTAAAATTCCGCTATTAAGACCACCTAAAATCGAGACTAAATCTGCTTTTAAAAGCTTAATGAAAAGAGTCCAGTTATTGTTTCCTTGTGTTTTCTACATAGTGTCTCCGAATAAGAGACCGCCTTTGGGACTGTTCAAAAGTGGTCTTAAAGACCACTTTTGAACAGTCCTAAAGGTGGTCTTCATATAGGAAGTTTACTGTATTTTTTCTGTTTCTTCACTTTCTCCTCCCCTTCCCTCTACTGTCTTTTCTATCTCTAGCCCTGGGTCAAAATCACCCTCAGTAGTTGACATTGTAAAACCCCAGAGCCCAGGGGACAGTTGTTCAAAACTAACATCTTTAGTTAACATATCATATAAACCTTGATCGTTTAATGAGGCGAATATGCTAATATTTTTGCTGAGAAAATGAGAGTAGCTTTTGCATTTGCAAAAGCTGCTCACTTTTTCCCAGGAAAAATACCTGAGTGTTTGATTTTGTACATGCTAGAACTGTTAACAGTTTGACCAGTAACGAGCTCTTTAAGCTAACAATGCTTTGAACAACTGGGCCCAATTATTCAAAACTTAAGGTAAGGTCATTTCTAATTGACATTCAATTGATCCTTCTTAAATGAACATTTTAACACAGCGCATCAATATAGACAATGGAACAAATCACTACCGGTAGTCGAAAGAGCCTGCCGAGTGACGTCATT
This sequence comes from Lucinisca nassula, assembly GCA_963580285.1. NCBI lineage: Eukaryota > Metazoa > Mollusca > Bivalvia > Lucinida > Lucinidae > Lucinisca > Lucinisca nassula. The sequence goes on along the minus strand of CAUZLF010000048.1, from coordinate 345,658 downwards.
ATAAGTTGCTGTTTTATAATGTAGATTCCTTGACTTTAGATGGTGAAACATTACTTTCTCACAGCAAAAACATTACACACAGACATAAATATGTGTGATACAGTCAATAATTTGGCAGGATTTCTTCTAACAATGGCAGAAGGCTATGAGAATTTGAAGGAATAATTGTCAATTTTTAGTCTGTTTGAATCAAAATAATGCTGAACATTCTTGCATATGCATGTTAACATTTATTTGCACATACTTTTTTCAGGAATGTCCAGTCAATTTCCTAGTGGAGCTACATTACTGAATTGTAAGTTAAACTGCTGCGAAGTTGGTATTATATTTTTATATGGTGTCACTGTTGAAATACAACACCTGTTTTAAGCCTTATCCTGCTGTTCACAACAACCCTTACCTTTGCAAACAGTGTAGATCCAGATCAGATGACTTCTTCAGAAGCCATCTGATCAGGATCTACACTGTTTGTCATTCATTTTGCAAATCTGAATGAAAAATTTACATCAAGTAATTTAATTGGTTGAAATGTAAATCGGTTATTAGAATTAATTTATGCAGCAGGATAAGGGTCCAAAGCTCAAACTGTGTTAATAAAATAACTGTGTTATATCTAAACAAAAATGAATAGAGTATACAGAAAAATGCCGAAATTGTGTTAGTTAAACAACTGTGTTATATCCAAACAAAACAAAAATGAATAGATTTTACAAAAAATAACCATTTATGAGACAAATATTGGTAATTGTCATGAAACTGAGGAGAAAATCAGCATTCCTTTTTGCATTATCTTTCCATAGAAAATTGAACATTAAACAATGCAAGTCCTACCCACACCATACATGGAATTTGAACCCCTAAAAAATAAAGGGAGGGTTTTCTTAATTGAAGCTTTTTATCCCTTTACTAAATTGTAAACCACAGTACTAATCGAAATCAGCTATGGTATTTTTGTCTCTTGATGATGAAGAATCAGTCTCCAGTAAGGAGTTTTCCCGCCGATATTTCCAGGACAGTTATAGCTCAGTGGTTTGTGCACTTGCCTCTGATGCTAGAGGCCCCTGGTTTGATCCCTGGCGGCGGTGATTATTTTGGTGTCCGGACACGCTCCATTGGTATCATTTGCGGGGATGAATGTCAAAAAGTGACGGCGATGCGATTCTAACAAATCTCCACAACATATATTTTGATGGAGAAAAAACAACAAAACTTATCCTCAGTTTCAAATTATCCTCATCTGGAATGGGCCTGCCTGGCCTAATAGGTGATAAGAGTGCTGACTCTTAACCATTAGGGCTCTCAGTGCTGTGGTTTTCGCCTCGCTCGGGCCATGTGGGACTCCAGTTCTGCAACGGAAGGTCAGGTGGTTTTTACTCCGGTTTTTGTCCACCTCTGTTTAACACTTGGCTTGATACAAGTGAAATTATCTTGAAAGGGACGTAACCCCCTCCCCCTCCCCCCCCCCCCCCCCCCCCCCCCCCCCAAAAAAAATAAAAACAAAAAAACAAAACATACTGTGTAGAAATATACAAAGTTAGAGCAAAAGATTAGAGGCTGAGCCCCTGTGGTGTAGAAGTTATGCTACTTGCCTCATAACACAGGGGTCATGGGTTCGATCACGAGCTTCTCCAGACTTTTGGATGAGTCTCCCAAACGAAGGTCCCGACTCCATATGACCTTAGCTTTTGGTGGGACTTTAAACTCAAACACATTCATGCATCACCCAAAAAATAGGTCCGGTCAGAAAACACTAAACAAAATCTCTTACCAAAAACCCTAAACACACATATTTTCTTACTTGGCCTTATGAAATATATGTGTATATTATGTTTCAGCTACTGGGTTTGGTATGCGGCCAGAATTGAAACTCCGAGAAGTAGCAACCAGATATAACATTGAAGTCAAGTTTGATGAATTTTCTGGAAAGGTAGGAATAGTGATTACAAGATTTTAGGAGTTTAGCAAGATAGTGTATCTCTTAGTTACCAGATAAGGATATTGAATATTTCCACTTGGGATAGAAATTTGTATCTAGAACGAAAAGCCCAGAATGATTGTTTGTAGTCAATACCTTTCATGTTTTACCCAAGATAAAAAAAAACAAGAATTCTGCGGAAGGCTATGTCATGCTTGTGAATTGAGTTCTGGGTTGATGCTAGGATTCATACAAATGTTGATGGACTGACAAATGGACAGACAATGAACAAATGCTGAGCAACAGATATGATTCAGATTGGTATTTTGTAATAATTGAAGGATAGTTTTTGTCAGTTCTTCTAAAAAACCACAACATTGGTTTATATGGAGAAATAAGGAAAACTATCCTTCAATTTTAAAAAAAAAATATCTACCTTTTCTGTTGCTATGCAGATGGAAAATTGGACCCCTATACCGCCCGATGTTGTCTGCTTGGCAGTTTTGCTTGGTGCTTCAAATTTGACATATTGTTCATGTATTATTGAAATTTATTCAACGAGTTGAGGAAAAGGGATATAATGCTAGGCTGCTGAGCATTTTATGCCTTTTCCTCAACGAATTTAATTAACTTAATAATACATGAGCAATGCAAGATTCATTTAACATATGACATTTAAATCGCATTTTATTCATGATTTTTAAACAAAAATGTCAATATCCAGCCATTAGTAAATGCGACGTAGTTAAGGATGCCGTACATTTTACGTTATGGGGCATATCTAACTTATTTGCATATTTAATCCACTAGTGGATTACCGAATTTAATACATGGCATTATTACATTCTTAGACGTGACGTCATATTACGAAAAATGTTATGCAAGAAAAAATAAAAAAGAACTTATCATGGGTGTGAGATGAGTATAGAAATTATGTCCCTTGGCAGCAATGTTTGACCTCATTTGATAAGAATACTTACGTTCTCCATATTGCCAGTGGATGAATGTCTGTCTGGTGATCAGGAGGTTGCGGGTCTGATAAATGCCGTTCTGCAACATTCTTTCATGGAGATTGATCTTGAAGTATTTTCTATGGTCATTCTCTCCTTTCTGGAAACAGAAGCCTCCGTTGTGTAGTGGTTACACTACTCGCCAGATCGATCCCTGGCTTCTCCAGAATTTCGGGTAAGTCTTTAAACCGAGGTCCAGTCTCCATATGACCTCAGCTGTTGATGGTACGTAAAATTCAAACACTCACTCACTCCTTTCTTGAAAGAATGTGCACTACTGGTTAATTGATTATGTATAAGCCTGCCCAGGAGAAGTGTGCTTAGGACTAATAGGTAAACTGACTTGCTCAATATGACCTAAATAGTGTTGTCTAGGCCATTAAACTCAAAACAAATATGACCTAAATAGTGTTGACTAGGCCATTAAACTCAAAACAAACAAATATATTGCCAACACAGAAAAAGATGGCTTAATTTAAGAGGAATGGGTACACCTTCAGAGGAGGCAACTCCTGCTAAAGTATTTTTGTTACCCATGTCACTAGGGGTCAACTCTTAAAGGAAAGAATTTGCTCCTGAGGAGCAAATTCTTTCCTTCAAGAGTATACCCCCATTTTCTGTGCGAAAGGGCTATTAGAAAAGCGAACAGGAAGTCCCAAAAGTTGTCTCCCTTTGAAAAATGGGGGGAAAAATCCACCAGGTGTATCCATCCCCTTAATGCTATTTGACTGTTGATCAGGGCATTACAAGTTTGATCCCCAGGTCCGGAGATAAAACCTGAAATAATTTCTGTGGTAGTTCTCACTTTTGCACTGAATTCAAGAAGGGCTATTGTCAGTTACTTACCAAAAAATGTTTATGATACTGGTGCTTACAAGATCTAAGCCTGCCCAGGAAATAGTAAATACATGGTTAGTGTCTTTAATAATAAAATCTAATCGGTGAGCCTTAGACAATTTTATAGGGGCGAGCTTTAGCGAGCCCCTATAAAATTGTCGCGGCGAACCGATTATATTTCATTATTAAAGACACTAATTATACCCCCGGCATACGGAGTATGCCATGGGGGTATATAGTTTTCGTCTTTTCTGTGTGTGTGTAAACTTTCTGTGTGTGTGTGTGTAAACTTTTTTTTGTGTCAAAGATTTCTCAGGAACTACTATACCTAGAAACTTGAAATTTGGTACAAACAACATGCATAACTAGTTGTATTGTGGGAAAGAAAATTGGGGCTGTGGGGCCAGGTTCTTTAGAGTTATTCCCCTTTGTTATATTTGCTACTGAGATGTGCATTTTGTGACTTACCTTAAATTTTGTGTCAAAGATTTCTCAAGATCTACTGTACCTAGAAACTTGAAATTTGGTACAAGCAACATGCATAACTAGTTGTATTGTGGGAAAGAAAATTGGGGCTGTGGGGCCAGGTTCTTTAGAGTTATTCCCCTTTGTTATATTTGCTACTGAGATGTGTATTTTGTGAGTTACCTTAAATTTTGTGTCAAAGATTTCTCAGGAACTACTGTACCTAGAAACTTGAAATTTGGTACAAACAACATGCATAACTAGTTGTATTGTGGGAAAGAAAATTGGGGCTGTGGGGCCAGGTTCTTTAGAGTTATTCCCCTTTGTTATATTTTTTTTTATAAAATTTTGTCAGCAAGATATCTCAAAAACTATTGGAGCTAGAGCCTTGAAAGTTGGTGAATAGATTGGTGGTGATGAGTAGATGAACTGATTAACTTTTGACAAAATTCCGAAAAATACTTTGTGAGTTATGGCCCTTTGTCATTTTGGTAATTTGTGCCATTGTACTGTATGGTAAAAGTGATGCATAGCATAACTTTAGAACCGTGTATGCTAGGGTTTTGAAATTTCATATATGGATTCCTCATGGAAAATTAGCCGACACGTATTTTTTTTTTCGTCCGGATTATGCTCCTTTCAAGAGTTATTGCCCTTTGAAAAACATCTGTTCAAGATCTCATTAGTTATCAGGTGAGTTATTTAGATGTAATGGTATTCTCCTTACTTTTGCAAGATTAATTCTGTGTTCATAATAGGTTTTTGTCAAACTTGATGGCTTTGAATTGCCAGAAAGTTACCGATGGCTTTGGCCGGGGGTATTAGTGAGCATATGCTCACTTGATAGTCTAGTCATGTATTTAGTTTATACCGCAATTCAAAAATCAAGGGGTTTTGCAATAATTTAGCAAATTTAAGCAAAAACGACAGCAGACAGTGTGGCATGTTAAACAACATGCAGTGCCATGGCGCGCACACGTAGTATAACGTGACGTCAACGAGTGCAAAGTTTCTGACGTCACCACGCCACAAAGACGTAGGAAACAACATGGACGCTCGAATAAAAGTTTCTCAGCGCTTTACATTCTGTATGAAAATCTGCAAATAAATAGTTTATTTGAGCTTCAGAAATTATTTTCGGGGTTGAGACTCAACTGCAGTAGCAGTGCGCAGTTATTCCAACGGGCCATTCAAACCTGGAAAAGCCGAGAAGGTAAGAAATTAGCTGAAATTTCTGAAAATCTGTTCAAATAAATATTGCAAAGATTTTAACTTGCAGTTTCGTTGTTTTCTCATGTATAAAAGGTTGCATGTTATTGTTTACACTTGTAAATTAGTGACCTGAAAAGTAGGTCCGGTCTATAAACGGTAACTAGACGTATTATAGATCAGTAGAAGGTATTATAGGTCACTAGCGATTATAGGGTGCAGTTATTCGACCCCCTATTTTAGGTAACTAGAATGCCTGATTGCGGTATAAAAGTATGCTGCCTGCTGCAGACATTGGTGAGTTTTTGGTATCAGTACTAAATTCAGTATTAGGGAGATGAGTGTCGTTATAGTGAACCCTTTTTGTACCAAATGCAATCTTCCTCATTTATAGCAGGAGTCCATTTCATAATTTAGGGGTGTCAGGTAGTGTTTTCTTCAAAATTTAGAAGCCTCCATGGTGTAGTGGTTATGCTACTCGCCTTGTAAACCAGGGGTCGCAGGATAGATACCAGGCTTCTCCAGACTTTCGGATGAGTCTAGAAACCGAGGTCTCTTCTCCGTATGATTTTAGCTGTTGGTGAGATGTAAAACTCAAACACTCGTTCACTCTCCAAAATTTATTTGGAAATTAGCTGAACTTTTTGCAAACAGTGTAGGCCCTGATCAGACGCCGCATTCTGCGGCGTCTGATCTGGGCCTGCACTGTTTGCCAATTACCCGTTTTGGGGTTTCCAGTACAAAATGGGCTTAACTATGGGAGAACATAATTTTCAGTATTGGAAATATGGATTGTTAGTATAGGGGATTTCTGGAACTTTCACCCATGCACAGATTTCATGTCTAGTAATTTGTATTTTCTAATACTTAATATTCATGCTTATTTCAATTTCAGAATAACACAAATGAGTACCTTAGTCGAGTTGTGGTAGCCTCGAACCCCCAGCACACCTTGCATGGGTCAGGCCCCACCCCCCAGGCCTCTAGGGGTGAAGCCACAACATTTCATGTCTAGCAATTTGTATTTTCTAATACTTAACATTCATGCTTATTTCAATTTCAGAACAACACAAATGAGTACCTTAGTCGAGTTGTGGTAGCCTCGAACCCCCAGCATACCTTGCATGGGTCGGGCCCCACCCCTGAGGCTTCTAGGGATGCAGCCTCACTCACTGCCTTGAAGATTTTGACAGAGATGGGCATCATTAAAGATGAGAAATTGATGGCCAGTGGTGATGGGTAAGGCTCTGTCCACACGACCAATCTTGTCAAATTCGACACTGTCGAATTTGACAAGATTGGTTGTGTGAACTCAAAGGTTAACAGTTTTTGTAAATTTTTCATAAGACTGGTTGTGTGGATTAGATTATTTTTTGTATCAAATTTGATTGATGAAGAAAAGTTGAATTCAGCAGTTTGATATTTGTGGGCACTCAAGTGCTGTTTGTGGACACCTGAGTTTGAGATGGGTAAGACTTTGACAATGAATGAAAGTTTCTCTCTTTTTTTATGCCCCCGCCTGCCTTGGCAGGAGTGGGGCATATAGCGTTTCGCCGTGATGTTACGTGCATACGTGCATATGTCACGTTCGTAACCACCTAGGGCTGAAATGTCAAGCTCAAACCTCGGGCTCGCATTGGAGCTCATAATTTTTTTACCTGTTGTGCTACAAAGTTGAAATTTGGTATGACATCTACTCAGACCAAGACCTATCAGTTCATGTTCAAGTTGACCCAAAGTCGTGCCCCTGGGTGGGCCTAGGGGTCAGATTGCGTAACGGGTCAAAATTGTCATATAGGAATTTGTATGCAAAACTGTCAAAATGTCTAATTATCTTGAAAATTTATAAGATTCGAACACCTAAACCATATATATTATTGTTCCTTATGATATGACACATTCCATGACACAGACTTTGGGTCCCTACAGTCACCCCTGGGCCATGCCCCGCCCTCTTTGCTTCATTAAAGTCTTTATATCTTAGAAACTATCCATATCCACACCCCTTAACCATATATATTATTGTTCCTTATGGTAAGATGCATTGACTGATACAGACATTGGGTCCATCCTGACCCCCCCCCCCCCCACCCACCCACCCACCCATTTATATAGAAATTTGTATGCAAATTAAAATCTTGAAAATTAAACAGATTCGTCGAACCCCTAAACCATATATATTATTGCTCCTTTTGATATGACCCATTCCATGACACAGACTTTGGATCCCTACGGTCACCCCTGGGCCATGCCCCGCCCCCTTTGCTTCATTAAAGTCTTTATATCTCAGAAACTATCCATATTACAAAGTTGAAATTTGGTATGACATCTACTCAGACCAAGACCTATCAGTTCATGTTCAAGTTGACCCAAAGTCGTGCCCCTGGGTGGGCCTAGGGGTCAGATTGCGTAACGGGTCAAAATTGTCATATAGGAATTTGCATGCAAAACTGTCAAAATGTCTAATTATCTTGAAAATTTATCAGATTCGAACACCTAAACCATATATATTATTGTTCCTTATGATATGACACATTCCATGACACAGACTTTGGGTCCCTACAGTCACCCCTGGGCCATGCCCCGCCCTCTTTGCTTCATTAAAGTCTTTATATCTTAGAAACTATCCATATCCACACCCCTTAACCATATATATTATTGTTCCTTATGGTAAGATGCATTGACTGATACAGACATTGGGTCCATCCTGACCCCCCCCCCCCCCCCCACCCACCCACCCATTTATATAGAAATTTGTATGCAAATTAAAATCTTGAAAATTAAACGGATTCGTCGAACCCCTAAACCATATATCTTATTGCTCCTTATGATATGACCCATTCCATGACACAGACTTTGGATCCCTACGGTCACCCCTGGGCCATGCCCCGCCCCCTTTGCTTCATTAAAGTCTTTATATCTCAGAAACTATCCATATTACAAAGTTGAAATTTGGTATGACATCTACTCAGACCAAGACCTATCAGTTCATGTTCAAGTTGACCAAAAGTCGTGCCCCTGGGTGGGCCCAGGGGTCAGATTGCGTAACAGGTCAAAATTGTCATATAGGAATTTGCATGCAAAACTGTCAAAATGTCTAATTATCTTGAAAATTTATCAGATTCGAACACCTAAGGGCAATTCCAGAATTAGTCAGGGTGGGTGGGTGGGAGGCACTTTTTTAAAAACCCCACCACCCGTAAAATATAATTTTCCCTGACCCCCAGTACCCATGAATTTAAAAAAAATGAGAACCCCGCCACCCCCTATTTAAGAATAAATTCAATACCCCATCCACAGTCCATAAAAAATTTTTTTTTACCCCCACCAACCGTAAAAAAAAATGTATGTATAAAATTACCCCCCCCCCCCCCACACACACACACACAAAAAAAGGTAAGGTAAAAACCTTCTTAAGCCAACATCTTCTAATCTTCTTACTGTTACTGACTTCTGTGTTCTCAAACATAAACATTATGTCATAGGGTATAGGTATATAGCACACTTGTACTGCCTTGCGGTACAAGCTGGCTTTTATAGCGACGCGGTAGAGTGTTGGCCTGTCACTCCGGCGACCCGGGTTCGATCCCCCGCCGGGTAAAGGTGATTAGCATTTTTTTCACCTGTTACATTTGGCGCCCACCGTAAATAACCCACGTGTGCATTAGAACTCCTTGAGTATCATTTCACGTGATTCTCGGACTCCCAGAAATTCGAGGACGAATTTCAATGTGGAGGGGGAGAATGTCATAGGGTATAGGTATATAGCACACTTGTACTGCCTTGCGGTACAAGCCGGCTTTTATAGCGACGCGGTAGAGTGTTGGCCAGTCACTCCGGCGACCCGGGTTCGATCCCCGGCCGGGTAAAGGTGATTAGCATTTTTTTCACCTGTTACAATTACATAACAAGCACATCCTTTGGTCAGAACTGACAAATTTACTGCCCAATAAATCAGCTGTAGGGGGAGAATGGACATTAAAAAGATTTAATTTTCAATCATCACAACAGAATGCTGCCGACCCCGGCAGTGAGGTTTTCAGGTGTTTGAAGATCGCGAAAACTAATTACAATCTGTAATGAGTTCAAGAACTCAAAACACTGTCGATTTGCCACTTGCTATAAGTAGTACTCGTCCCAATGATAAGTGCTGGTTCCATATCAGTAACACAAACTCACCTCTAAACCTTCCGATGATGGCTTCGCTAAAGCCATTTTCGCGCAGCCATCCTTCGACATTGAAGGCCGCCATGTTGTTATGGTTAAATCACGTGTTTTAGGATAAAAACCCGACCATGGTCGTTTCGCACCAAGACACCCGACCCTGGTCGTTTCGCACCAAGACACTGGAGCATGCTTCAGAACATTTTTGATCCGATTTGGGAGCTATTTCGAACCCAAAAATACAATTATCGCTGTACTATGGATCACTTCGGGCCCAAATGTTAATGGGCCCAAAGTTACTGTCTTTTTGGACTTCTTGCTCAGTTGTTCTGAAATGGTGTATTCACCACATAATCGAGATACCGGTGCAATTTGGTGCATTCTGGTGCATTCTAAGACCCTTTTTAGCCTTTATATTTGTGACAATTTTGGGGGCATTTTTTTTTTAAAATTGAGAAGATTGTTGTGAAGTTTTTTTATTCCATTACAAGCTTCTGAGATGTTCCTTGAATACTTCCATGTAAATGACAAACACATCTCTGCCTTTAAATGCATGGGTGAAAGTTGCCAGAAATCCAAATACTGAAAAATTGGCTGGGGGGTCAAGGGGGCCGCCTAGGCCCCCTTGTGAGTCCAGGGCAATGCCCCGGAAGCTCCTTGATTTAAGCAATTCAGAACCCCCTAAAACCCCTAAAAATTGACAAATTTTTTCTGCATGAAAAAATTAAGTCCACACCTAAAAAAAAATTGAGCAGGGGTTCCCCCCACTAGGCGCTGGCCAGCTTTGTTCACCCCCCGCCCATAATAATACCGGCCTTCAAAAGAGTTGGGCAAAGACAGAGTGAAGAAGAAGTGGGTGGGGTGTCTGAAATGCAAAGTAAACAAAGTTTCCAGAACACCTTCTTCTTCAATTGATAGAACTTTTGAAAAATTGATAAATGTAATTAAATGCCACATACCTTAAACGCCCCTTTTTGTGCCTCCAATCCAACAAATTTATCATAAATATAACAATGATGGCTGATTTTTCCACTCGTTTTCCTAGCGTGTTCACAATAAATGCCTGTCCTTTACTGTCTATCTATCCATCTATCTTCTAATACTGAGTCGGTCATACTTAGCCATTACCTCAGAGTCATACTTGGTCATTACCTGGGAGTCTTTTTTCGGAAAATCGTCACCCCCCCCCCCCCCCCCCCCCCCCCAATTTTCTCCTCGGATCTGCATGAATCACAAGATCGTCAAAATCGGACCTCCGATCCGCGGTTATACGCGTTTCCGCGGAACTATCACATCCCTGAATTATAAAAGATGCGCGAAACCTCTCGTGGGGCGAAACCTCATAGTGGCGAAACTCTTGGTGGCGAAACCTCCGATGGCGAACTTGTTTGGTGGCGAATCCTCTGTAAACGCTGTGTTTCACCCAAAGTTCTGTGTTTTACCCAAAAATATGTAAGCAAACATTCGGAATCATTCGGGCGTTTCACCGCCTTTAAAAAAGAGAGAAGTTGAATTTCTACCCGTAATTAATTAATTACCGTTAGAGTAGTTTTCTACCCATAATGATTTAATTGTGGGTTTGACAATGACCCCCACCAGGCATGGAATTCAATTTTCTCTGGACCCCCCCACCCCACCCGTGAAATACAATATTCACCCGACCCCACCACCCGTACAAAAAAATATCGGGTGCCGCCCGCCCTCCCCCCATGGCTAATTCTGGAACCGCCCTAAACCATATATATTATTGTTCCTTATGACACATTCCATGACACAGACTTTGGGTCCCTACAGTCACCCCTGGGCCATGCCCCGCCCTCTTTGCTTCATTAAAGTCTTTATATCTTAGAGTGAGTGAGTGAGTGTTTCAGTTTAACGTCCCACCAACAGCTAAGGTCATACGGAGACGGGACCTCGGTTTAAAGACTCATCCGAAAGTCTGGAGAAGCCCGGGATCGAACCTGCGACCCCTGGTTTACAAGGCGAGTAGCGTAACCACTCGACCACGGAGGCTTCTCTTTATATCTTAGAAACTATCCATATCCCCACCCCTTAACCATAAATATTATTGTTCCTTATGGTAAGCTGCATTGACTGATACAGACATTGGGTCCATCCTGACCCCCCCCCCCCCCCCCCCCCCCCCCCCCATTTATATAGAAATTTGTATGCAAAACTGTCAAAATGCCTAATTATCTTGAAAATTAAACGGATTCGTCGAACCCCTAAACCATATATATTATTGCTTCTTATGATATGACACATTCCATGACACAGACTTTGGATTTTGTTTTTGTTTGTTTGATTTGGAGTTTTACGGCCCAGTCAACACTATTTAGGTCATTTTTGAGCCGGTCAGTTTACCTATCAACACTTTCCTGGGCAGGCTTATACGTAAGCGGTTAACCAGTACAGTGCACATTCTTTTGCCAGAAACTGACAACTGCCTTTCTTGAATCAGCGGAAGGGAGAGAATGACCGTAGAAAAGATTTCATGATCAATCTCCACGAAAGAACGTCAGACTTTGGATCCCTACGGTCATCCCTGGGCCATGCCCCGCCCCCTTTGCTTCATGAAAGTCTTTATATCTCAGAAACTATCCATATTACAAAGTTGAAATTTGGTATGACATCTACTCAGACCAAGACCTATCAGTTCATGTTCAAGTTGACCCAGGGTCATGCCCCTGGGTGGGCCCAGGGGTCAGATTGCGTAACAGGTCAAACTTGTCATATAGGAATTTGTATGCAAAACTGTCAAAATGTCTAATTATCTTGAAAATTAATCAGATTCCAACACCTAAACCATATATATTATTGATGTTATGATATGACACATTCCATGACACAGACTTTGGGTCCCTACAGTCACCCTTGGGCCATGCCCCGCCCCCTTTGCTTCATTAAAGTCTTTATATCTCAGAAACTATCCATATCCCCACCCCTTAACCATATATATTATTGTTCTTTATGATAAGATGCATTGACTGATACAGACATTGGGTCCATCCCGACTCCCCCCCCCCCCTCCTTTATATAGAAATTTGTATGCAAAACTGTCAAAATGCCTAATTATCTTGAAAATTAATCAGATTCGAACACCTAAACCATATATATTATTGTTTCTTATGACACATTCCATGACACAGACTTTGGGTCCCTACAGTCATCCCTGGGCCATGCCCCGCCCCCTTTGCTTCATTAAAGTCTTTATATCTCAGAAACTATCCATATCCCCACCCCTTAACCATATATATTATTGTTCCTTATGATAAGATGCATTGACTGATACAGACATTGGGTCCATCCTGACCCCCCCCCCCCCCCCCCCCCAACCTAAACCATATATATTATTGTTGCTTATGATATGACACATTCCAAGACAAAGATTTTGGGTCCCTCCGGTCACCCTCCGGTCACCCCCCGCCCATGCCCCGCCTAATTATCTTGAAAATTAATCAGATTCGAACACCTAAACCATATATATTATCGTTCCTTATGATATGACACATTCCAAGATGCAGACTTTGGGTCCCCCCTGGGCCATGCACCGCCCCCTTCGTTATATCTCAGAAACTATCCATGTCACCACCCCTAAACCATATATATTATTGTTCCTTATGATAAGATGCATTGACTGACACAGACTTAATCAGATTCGAACACCTAAACCATACATATTATTGTTCCTTATGATATGACACATTCTAAGACACAGACTTTGGCTCCCTCTGGTCAGCCCCGGACCATGCCTCGCCCCCTTCAATTCATAAAAGGCCTTATATCTCAGAAACAATTCATATCCCCACCACTTAACCATATATATTATTGTTCCTTATGATAAGATGCATTCACTGACACAGACCTTGGGTCCCTGTGGACAGCTCCGGGTCCCTCCAGACACCCCCGTGCCATTCTAGAGAATGGGTACAAGCCATATCGACAAAGATATATGGCGGGGGCATCTGTGTACTTTGGACACATGTCTAGTTTTTAATATCAAATTTCATATTCATGAAAAAATGTTGAATTCAGGAGGTTGATTTCTGTGGAAACTTGAGTTTGTGATAGGTAAGGCTTTGTCAACACAGTCTGTCTTGTCAAGTTTGATATTATCAAATTTTTAAAGACTGAGCATGTGGACTGGTTAAATTTGATGAATCACACTATTGAATTTAACCCATCAGAACTGTTATTGGTGACATGTCAAATGATATTCATACACCAAATGCATGCAGGAAACTCCTAAAGGGGCACCTTGGCAAACAGTGCAGACCCAGATCAGGCACTATGTGCTAAACAGAATTTTCCGTCAAACATAGAGTAAAAACGAAAAAATAGGCCTACCACCCCTTATATCACATACGGACTTGTTCAGCAGAAAGCAAATATATAGCCAAATATATAGTGAAAAGTTCCTGTCAGTGCCAAATTTGTCATAAAATTGATTGGATAGTCATAGTAACATGCTTATTTCTTTGGAAAGTATAAAGATATTGAGCTCTAAAATTTTAACAAATTAGTTTCATGAACAAGCAAGGAGTCCAAAAGTTGCAGACAGAATGGCAAACAGTGTAGACCCAGATCAGTCTGATTTGGGTCTGCACTGTTTGCTTAGGCCTACCTGTCACAATACTTAGGAACATTACGGTACCCATGGTCTCATGTGCAAGCCATTGAAGTCTCCCGGCAACATAATTGAAACTTGACAGTGTTTAACTCCTCATCATCAGCATCAACGGATTTTTGATTAACGTGCAGATACAGGGGCAACGTCCACATAAGTGGGCCCCGTTCCAGGTAGCTGGCTTGCTTGCACACATGGCAGATCTTACTAACTGTGTTTCTTTATTTATTTTCAGACCACATATGAAGACCACAGTGGGCTAACTCAGAGATAGACAGAAACACTGTCATTCATGTCTCCACACTCATCACAAACTTCATAGCAACAAGATACAGGCAGAAATATTGACAGACCAGGATATACTGCAGTTGTACAAAATTAGTGTATTATTGTTCGCAAATTTCACGATCAGCAAAGTTCTGTGAACATTAATACATGCAAATTTCAACAACAGCCTCTTTATAACACTTAATGGGGTCCAAAGCAGAAACCGTGTTAGTTAAACAACGCTGTTATAGCCATACAAAAATGTATAGATTATATAGAAAAATCACCATTTATGGTGATTTTTCTATATAATCTATACATTTTTTTTAAAAATGTATAGATTGTTTAGAAAAATGAAGATTTATGGTTATTTTTCTATAAAATCTACTGGTATACATTTTTTGGATCCATCCTGAAGCCGTGTTATACCTGACACAGTATTATAATCAACAGTGTTATAATGAGGTTGTGGTGCATAAGAATTTTGTGAATTGGGAGAAATTGACTAATTTAGCCCAGTTGTTCAAAACCTTATTAGCTTAACAGACCCGTTGGTGGTTGATGTAATAGCTATTTTAGGAAGGACAGAATCTAATTGCTCGGTAGCTCAATTAGATGACTTGCAACCAGGAGGTTTGTGGGTTCGATAACTGCTGGATTCGGCAACATCTTTTAGTGGAGATAGATCATGAAGTCTTTTCCACGGTCATTCTTTCTTTTCTTAAGATGCCAAGAAAACCTAGATCTGAAAATGTCGTCTGCTGAATCTTCTTGCAAACTTAAAAGTATTTTTGCATATAGGTAAACATTGTGGGCCCAGATCAGACTGCCTTATACAGGAGCAGTCTGATCTGGGTCCACACTGTTAGCAAAAAATTACTTTTACTGTAACTGGCAGCGGCAAAGCAGACGACACTAGTCATGATTGGCATTTGATGGGTTAAGAAAGATTGTCCACTGTACAAGATAACCACTTACCCAGGAAGTAGGTAGGCAGGCTAGATAACCAGGTTAGGTAAACAGAGTTAACTGACTGGTTCAATATGACCTAAATATTGCATGTTGACTAGGACGTTACTCTAAAACAAATAAACAAAATGGTATCTAGAATCTGTAGTATTTTTCCTGATAAAAATATAAATCTTCTCATATTTGTCAGCAAAAATATGAAGTAATTTTGCTGAAAAATGCAAAAGCTAGTCACATTTTTTTTCAGCAAAAACAGAATGAAAGATTGTAGTTTTAAAATAATGCTAACTAACGACTTTGTTAATTCGGAACAACTGGGCCATAGTGACTATGATCATATCAGTAAGAGTTCTTTTTGCTATGATGTTAACTCTGAACAACTGGGTCATTGTGACTATCATATCAATAACTAAAGAGTTCTTTTTGCTACCAAGTTTGTCGTGTGTTTCTGTGTGTACATGTGATGACGTAGAATGAATACATGTGAAGACAACAAAGATTTTATGAGGTGTATTTTGTACTCCGACTGTTTGGTGGTAGGGAATCACGAGTACAAAACGCAGTTTACTATTTTTTCTTCTATTTTGTTATTGTCATTTAGTAATATTTGTCACAATTTTTCGCTTGTATTGATAATTAAATGTTTGTGTGGGAGAGTTGTTACAGCCCCAGCTTGCTTGAGGGGAATGGGAACACCTGGCAGAATTTTCCACCATTTTTCCAAGGGAGACAATTTTCTAGACTTTCTGTTCAGTTTTCTATAAGCCCTGTCCCACTGATAAAGGGGTCTACTCTTAAAGGAAAGAATTTGCTCCTGAGGAGCAAATTCTTTCCTTTAAGAGTTGATCCCTATTGACATGGGAGACAAAAATACTTTTGCAGGAGTTGCCGCCGCTGAAGGTGTTCCCATTCCCCTTAAAAGAGATGCAAGAATAAATTGTATTCTTCATATCTACAGGTCAGGTGTAACAAGGATAGCTAACAAACAATTTTCCTTATTTATTATTACAAACATAAGCAGTGGGTACTTGTCAGCATCGCCTCGACTAGGCAATGCTAATCTATTTTTTTTGTCGCGCCTGCTATTAGCATGGCGCGATATAGGCGCCCGGTTTTCCGTTCGTTCGTCCAATCGTCCGTCCGTTTTGTTCGTCCGTCCGTTCGTCAAGGCGTCAACATTTGCGACCACCCTAGCGTTCACCCTAAGGTTCAAGTTTACCACAGGCGCGACATAGCCTTCGGCGGAATTCTTGTTTTGTTTTTGTTTTTTGAGAAATAAATGCTAACAAGTACCCACAGCTTATATTTTTATGAAGAAATAAGAAAATTTATCTATGGGCCTCTGTGGCCTGGTGGGTAAGAGGGCTGACTCTTTATCATTAGGTCTCTTACCATGGTGGGTTTGAGCCTTGCTCAGGTCACTTGAGATGCCAGGCTCTGCAACAGAAGGTCAGGGTTTTTTCACCTGATCAATGATTGACTCGAAATAAGTGAAATCTTGAAAGAGCTGTAGAAACCCCATCCCCCCCCCCTCCAAAAAAATATAATAATAATAATAAATGGAAATATTCTTATGTCATAAAGAGAACCTTACACTTGTGGTCTGTACGTATCAAATATTGATGTAATTCAGTTCATACAGAATGACCACTCATGTAAGATCCTCTGTTTATCTTATCATGTCTGTGTTACTTAGTGGATAACGTCATGTAATAAAAATCATACGACCACTGATGTAATAAATGGTTAGTGGCACGTAACATCAAGACGCCGTCAGTGACAACTCTAATGTTTTCTTTTGAACCTTCAGAGATAAAATCTGATTTAAAACTGGTATATGATAAACAGGATCTTACACCCGTGGTCATTTCATCTGAAAATTATGAAACCCGCCAAAGGCTCGTTTCATAAATTTTATATAAAAAGACAACTCGTGTAAGAGCGTCAGTTTACTTGGTATACCTCAGAAATTGCAAAGAGCCAACTTCCTGATGAAAATGTGAGTACATTGTAGAAGTTTCCAAGTATGGGGCTGTAACATTGTGGGGAGGAAAGCAAAGAGAGGGTAAAAGGTTATGTAAAAATGTGGGAGCTTTGTTTTTTGTTTCTTGATATACTTGATGTGTGTCATTCATTATCATAGTTGAGCTGTGGACAGCAGCAAATCTTACATGTCTGTGACAGAAACCACTTGGATATGACCCAGTCCCAAGGTTTAACTCACTTTGTACCAGAAACCCCAAAACGGGTTCCCTGGCAAACAGTGCAGGCCCAGATCAGACGCCGCAGAATGCGGCGTCTGATCAGGGCCTACACTGTTTGCACAAAATTTCAGCCATTTTCCAAATAAAGTTTGATGAAAACACAACTTGTCATCCCTAAATTTTGAAATGGACACCTGCTATATATAGGGAGGAAGATTCCATTTGGTTCAAAAAGGGGTTAAACATTCATATTTGTATGGGTCATAGTTTGCTGAATAAATTTTAGCCACACCCATTAAGTCCCATTTCTGGTGTTCAGCCAATCAGATTACTTGATGTAATGTATTCATAGAAATTCACAACCTGTATGTCAAACAGTGTAAATACTGATTCAGAAGCCATCTAATCTGTATCTACACTATTTGCAAAAGGCTTGAGCAGGACAAGCTTAGATCAGCAGGTGCACATATAAATTTTAAAATGTGAACAGTTGTGTATGAGCAGGACAGTGAGTTGAAAAAAAACTTTTATAACCTTGGGGCTTTTTGGATGTGTCATACAAATAAGAAAAATGCATTGGGGCACAGCATAATTTTTCAGAAGCCATATTCACAACAAAGACTTGAGAATTAGTCTGCAACCCTCCCTTTACTGTTTTGCACTTCTACTGACTTAACTGCCCATTTGTGCTACCAAACTAGCACATTTCAGAGTTGCTGGGTCATGTCATAGACATCAAAGCCAGTTCAAGCAGTCAGGTCTGGACTGTTATTGGTAGATTATTAACCCTTATCTTGCTGAATATTCATTTAAGCCACACCCATTTCTGTCTATCAACCAATCAAATTACTTGATGTAATTTATTGCTACAAATTCATAAACTAAATGCCAAACAGTGTAGATCCTGATCAGATGGCTTCTTCAGAAGCCATCTGATCTGGATCTACACTGTTTCCAAAGATAGGGGTTGTCGTGAACAGCAAGATAAGAGTTAATCTCTTTTCAATCATACTGGAGGGTTTCACATGAAACACTTGTGACCGGCTTCTGTATTTTATAGAGTGAACAGTTTTGTTAAAACAATAAGTCCGACATCCTGCTTTTAAAATATCACATGTCGAGTTAACAACTGTGAATAGCAGTCATTCTCCGATTGATTCAAGAAGGGCAGTTGTCATTTTCTGGTAAAAGAATATGCACTAATTCTGGTAAAGTGCTAAATTGTAATCTGACCCAGGAAAATGGTGGTACATGACCTAAACAATGTTGACTGGGCAATAAAACCAAAACACTACAAAACCAGGATGGAAGGATATGGTCTGACTGTAGCTGTTCTGGTTAATTGTCTGAATGTTGTCAGGTGAATGAAAGTTTTGCTTTGCCCCAAGAGTAGGGATTCTGCACATGTAAGTTTGCTAGTAAAGGGGACCCTCCTTATAACTCATTCTGTAAAATTTCACTGTTTTCAAGAAAGTGTTACAATAAGCGTAGTATTGCCGTAAAAATCCTAAAAAATTCGGACACCTTGAGGACCTGCTGAAATTCTTCAAAAATTTTAACAAATTTGTTTCATGATCCAGCAAGGAGTCAAAAAATGCAGAGAGACAGGCAAACAGTGCAGACCCTGATCAGACTGCTCCTTCAGGAGCAGTCTGATCTGAGTCTGCACTGTTTGCTAGCCTAAGGCTTGTCTGTCCCAATACATAGGATCATTACGGTACAATAGGTAATGATAAAAGGCCTTTTTGCCCTTTAATTACTCTATGAAACAAATGTGGACATTTGGTAAAATTGCCGCATTTTTGCCGCACTGAAGTGATTCTGATAAATATCCACAACAGCCTTGCTGAGCCGACTCGTTAAAAATAACCACAACTTCTGTTTCTTCAGTATTAAATACCGTATTCTTGAATCTAAACATTTATTATCTGATTTTTTGCAAATGAATCTTTCAGTTGAAATTGTTGTAATAAGGTTTGTCCTTACATACGAATGTGGGTATAAAGAGGGTTGACTGTTGTCCCAGTCTCGACTCATGTTTATTTTTGTTTTTATTCATTCGCATTTGCCCTTTGCTAAATGACGCTAATGATACATGTATATGTTGTCTTCATATATAATCATAGGAACAATGTATTGTTTTAAGGGGAATGGTTACACAGGGGGAGATGACTCCAAATAACGTCCGTCTCGCTTTTCAAAAGGGTCTGTGCTTAAAGGAAGTAACTGAATAACGCAGAAAATAAGTGAAAACTACACTTATCTTGTTTGTCAAAAGAGGTCTTCACGCGGCGGAAAGACCTCTCTTCAGGAGCGATTTTTTTCCTTGAAAGTAAAAACAAAAAAAAAAAAAAACGCTTAATGTCATTGTGGGTGTTTTTTTTTTTTTTTTTTTAAGAAGTTGCCCACCTGGACATTGCTATTTTAACCTTTATCCTGCTGAATATTTAATATTGCCACACCCATTTCTGACTATTAACCAACCAGATTACTTTCTATGTACTAGTCATTTAAAATTCTCAAACTGAATGACAAACGGTGTAAATCCTGATCAGATGAAGCCATCTGATCTGGATCTACACTGTTTGCAAAGATAGGGGTTGTTGTGAACAGCAGGATAGGGGTTAAAGGATAGAAATCTTTCCAGATGGGTTCATTTTATGAGAAGTCATGTAAGTTGTCTCCCTTGTGAAAATGATCAATGTGACAGATGTGTCCATTCTCCTTAAAGAACAAGTGAGTCGGTTAAAACCAGATTTGAGGTGATACTGTGTTTAGTCTGATAATTCAGACATCCAGGGGGGCCATGTTAACCCATTGCATGCGGGAACCCACTTAAAGGCATTTATTCTCGTAACAGTAAGACACACTGTGTTCATAATTGTTTTATTTCCCCTTGTGATATACTGATTTTAGCAGATCAAAGGCGACCCTTAATAGGGTGATTAGTAGCTCTTGTTGTATCCCCTGACTGAGCCGCTTAAGGAGAAAATCAATAATGTTCACTCCAGTCAATAGTTAGTAAATTATTGACTTTCCCCAAGGAGGCCCCACAGAGGACTTTTCTTCAGTCAACACTGAGTGCTACATAATATTATGTATAATTAAATAATAGTCCTCAATAATCAAGAATAAATGCCTTTAAGGGATGGGTACCTTGGCAAACAGTGCAGGCCCAGATCAGACGCCGCAGAACGCGGCGTCTGATCAGGGCCTGCACTATTTGCTAACAGAATTTTCCATCAAAAATAGAATAAAAAGGAAAAATAGAATAAAAAGGAAAAATAGGCCTGACACCCCTTACATGACAAATGGACTTGTTAAAACATATAGCAATGGAAGAGTCCACTAGTATACAATGGGTTAAACAAGTTGCCTCCCTCAGCAGTGAAATAACAAGTACCAGGTTTGCAAATGGTAAAAACACCAAGGAAAATTCTATAGAGCAGAAGTTTTTTTTTTTTGTTGTGTTTTTTTGTTTTCAGAGAAATAAGGCATGACATTTCATGTGAATCATCTGCAGGTGATTCACATTAATCTCCATGTCGAGTAAAAGTCCCACAAAATTGGAAGCAGTGTCTCCAAAATGACCTTTACAGTGTGGATGGGGACGTTAATCCTCAAATCAAACAAAACTATAAGTAGCTGGATGAGTAGCAAACAGTGTAGATCCATAGCAACAGATAAGGTGCGTATTTTGTGATAATTGAAGGATAGTTTATTTCACTATATAAACCGATGTTGTGGGTATTCAGTAGAACCGCCTCAATGAGGCAGTTCTAATGAATGCCCACAGCATAGGTTTTTATGGAGAATTGACAAAAACTATCCTTCAGTTATCACAAAATACCAACCTTATGTTGCTATGGCCCGTCATCTTGGTCTACACTGTTTGCTCTGCCCTGGTAAATGCGGTATCTCTCCCTCACTATTATGACATCACGTGAACAAGTCCGTGAAATAAAGACCCCCCTAAACCCCAGTTTATATAGAGAAAACTGGGGTTTACGGGGGTAAACATTATTTTCCTTATTTCTGCTCCAAGACATAGGTTGTGGGTACTCGTTAGAACCGCCTCAATGAGGCGGTTCTAACGAGCACCCAAAACCTATGTTTGGAGCAGAAATAAGCAAAATATCACATATTTTCATCAGAAAAAATACCTTTTTTGAGGTTTGAAAAATGCACTATATCACACGGATGTGTTATCGTAATGGAGAACTGATTTTGATTTTCAGAGGGATACACAAGTTTAGCTTGTATTTTTCTTTGCATTGCAAAAAAATCTCCAAACCAACTTAGAAATGAAAGCTTTTTGCTGGTGCTCTGTGGAGTTTTCCCCCAAAACTGATATTGCTAAATCTGGTTTTAACTTGACACGCTTGTCCATGTTAAGCATCAGAAATTTGTTAAAGATTAACTTGCCGCTGAAACTGTCATTTCTTGATTTCAGACCTTCTATTGTGTTGCATCGCAATTGTCAGAAATGTTTGATAGCCTGCCTTGGTATAAAGAGGAATGCAAATGCTACTCACTTTTTTCTTCAGCAAAATTTGTAATATCATATCTGTATTAACAAGTGATCAAAGCTTTTACCGGATGTTATTACTAATGACATGGCTTTTTTCTCTGACCCTTTTCTGAAGTCATTTGTTAGTGATGACATCAGAAATGAAGTTCCTGAGTTTTAGGTAATGCAGACATTCCTACCTCTTTACAGGAGAGTTGAATTGTGAATGAGAAATGACAGTTTCTTTAAACTTGGTGTTATTTTCCTTAGAACCACAGATCGAGCTGGTGTGTTGTAGAGAAACAAGTATACAATGTATATTACCGGTCCTGGGTACAATATGTCATCTCTTGAAAGATGTTAAAAACTGGGAAGAATGTAACACTAAGAGCTTACATAATGTATCCAATGCCACTTGCCTTGGTAAGTGACTGTATGCAAGCTAGGGTACAGCCTAACCTATCACTTATATGCAGTGTTGGGAGAAAACAGCATGTGAACAAGTCCGTGAAATGTACACCCCCTAAACCCCACTTTATATAGAGAAAACTGGGGTTTACAGGGGTATACATTGTTCTTATTTCTGCTCCAAGACGAAGGTTGTGGGTACTCGTTAGAACCGCCTCAATGAGGCGGTTCTAACGAGCACCCACAACCTATGTTTGCAGTATAAATAAGACAAATATCACAGGTTTTCATCAGAAAAGTAGCCATTTTGGAGATGTGACACAAACCAAAACTCCTCAATTACAAAGACTAGCAACAGTCTTGAAATTTTAGATACAGAAACCCGAGGCATTGTTCTATCCAAGCAAGGAACACAAAGTTATAGATCAGACTGCACAGTCTGATCTGTAGTTTTGTTGGTCGCTGATGGCATAAAACCGGTTTTCTCCCAACACGGCTCATGCAAAACTCTCAGATCAACCTGCAGGTCTGCTTGTGCTGTCTCCATGAATCATTTACAGGTGCTATACCCTTTGTAGAGGGTGCTGTCGGAACTGATCAGATTGGTTACGCAGGCTAAACGGAGTCTGAGTTTTGCACATCATTTAAAAGGCTCTGTACTCTTGCTTCATCTACACATACCAATGATCATTTCAGAACCAGCTTGAAACCTATGCTGCAGCAGAAAGATACCTTTTACAGGAGTTACTTGTGGGTCGGTACATATAGATTCAGTTTGGCTTTCATAAAATACCATTGTGAAAAGTGTACATCACATTTGGGCAAACAGTGATGGCTGGGGAAGCTTTTTTTGGCCACTTTCGCAATAGCTGATCCCGAATTTACCCATATTAACCCATTGTATGCGGGAAACCCCTAAAGGGGTACCTTGGCAAACAGTGCAGGCCCAGATCAGACACCGCAGAATGCGGCGTCTGATCAGGGCCTGCACTATTTGCTAACAGAATTTTCCATCAAAAATAGAATAAAAAACGAAAAAATAGGCCTGACACCCCTTCTGTGACAAATGGACTTGTCCAACATATAGCAATGGAAGAGTCCATAAGCATACAATGGGTTAAACTGCCATTAATTTTCTTCTCATTGCTTACATTTTTATAGCTGAATATGCCGTTAACCAGGGTTTATTCTGTTGCAAAAATGGCCATTTGTTCTGATAACAGTCTGAGCACAGCTTCAGAGAGCTAGAGAGTGTCTGTCTGTTCTTTTGAGTGATCACTGTTTGCTGTTAAGGTATGCATGCCAGCTTAGTTTCTTTATAAAGTATCTTTCTGCTGCCTATATCATTATTCATCTTCATTAAACAATAATTTAAATGATCTTGTATTGAATTCTTCATGTCTTTAAGTATTGCAACATAAAGATGAAAAAAGCAAAAAGAAGTGTTGAATTTGATTTTACTTCCAGTTCTAAGCCCTGAACCCTTATCTTGCTGAACACGCCAACCCCTGATGGCCCCCGCCCATTGGGGCTTGAAGAAATAGATGGGCTGCATGATGCTTCCATGCAGAGCTGAAACCGACCCGCACACGAGTACTGGTAAACCGCTTAGAGCATCTAAGCCTGCCCTGCTTAGAGCTTCTAAGCCTTCCCAGGCAAAGCGGTGCATTCGGTCCGTCCATGCTTATAAACCCTATTGGTTTCATTAGGAGGCAGGGCTTGAGATGTCATTTCATCTCAATGCCGGGTAAAAGTCCCACAAAATTGGAAGCAACATCTCCAAAATGACCTTTACAGTGTTGATGGGGACGTTTAACCTCAAATCAAACAAACAAACAAACGGCAACCCTGCTCTTGCAAACAGTGAAGCTCCAGATCAGATGGCTTCTAAAGAAGCCATCTGATCAGGATCTACACTGTTTGTTATGCAGTTTGTGAATTGACTCGAGGAGCCGGTCTCTGTAGCTTAGTAAGATATTCTCTGACTTGTGTTCAGGAGGATGTTATGTTGGAAGGCAACATTCTGTTAAGGAGATTGATCATGAAACCTTTCTACAGTCATTTTTTTCCCTTCCAAACATTGAAGAAGGGCAGTTGTCAGGTTACTGTTGAAAAAATGTGTTGTACTGGGAAAATTGTAGGTACATTTATAAAGTGCCTACCAGACAGTGACTTAATTCATAAAGATTCATCACCTTCGTAAGATACACACCTGACCATCACCATGTCTCAAAAGGCTTTTGGAGATGTAATCACAAGGTTAAATTGTCAGGGGAGATAACTAAAATACCATGTCAACCAGAGTTTTGTAAGTCCCAAGTCCCATCAATCCTTTCAAAGAGGAGTTATGGTGATCACAGTTATATGGTCATGGGAGATAACTAAAATACCATGGTACTCCAAGTTTTGGTTCTTGCCCATGACATGCCTTCTTAAACTAACGTAATATTGTACCACCAAAATATCTCCAAGGGTATTGGAGTTACTGTGATCACAAGGTTATCTTGTCAGGGGAGATAACAAATATGGCATCCAGAGTTGTGGTTCTTGCTCATGACATACCTTAACCTTATGTACAACTATACGAAGTACTATCAACATATCTCAAAGGTGTTGGAGTTACTGCGATCACACAGTTAAATTGTCAGGGGAGATAACTTAAATACCAAGTCACCCAGAGTTACGGTTATAGGCAAAATTTTGAAATAAAAGCTGAAACTCCTCCACAAATAATATACAGATTTTTTATAGATTTTCATCCTTTTTCTTTGTCCAACCACGTTATTTCCGGAATTGTATCATAAGGAACATTGTTATGAAGAGGTGTGGTGTAACAAATATTCTTGCACACCAGACAAGGCAATCCGTGATTTTACCCTGGGATAGAAATTTATGTTCTGACCCTGGTGTTCCGACCCAAAATTGAATATAATCGCGTGTTGTGAGTGGTGGATAGAAAAATCCGTCCCTCGAGATCACTGTCCAGCATCACTCGGCAAGCCTCGCGATGCCAGACAGTGACCCTTGGGACGGATTTTTCTATCCACCCCTCACACCCATGTAAGATTCTTATAACAACACAGGGATAACAAGCCTTGGTAGCTCAGTTGGATGTGCATTCAGGGCTGGGGCGATATCATCGATGCATCGGTAGAAAGTGATATTTTTACTGGCGATACTGTATCGCAATACTGATTCTGTGTATCGATACTTGTTTGTTTGTTTTGGAGTTTAACGGCCCAGTCAACACTATTTTAGGTCATTTTGAGCCGGTCAGTTTACCTATCCACACTTTTCCTGGGCAAGCTTATACGTAAGTGGTTAACCAGTACAGTGACATTCTTTCCCCAGAAACTGACAACTGCCCTTCTTGAATCAGCGGAAGGGAGAGAATGACCATAGAAAAGATTTCATGATCAATCTCCACGAAAGAAGGCCAACTCTGGCAGGTATCGAACCCGCATCCTCCTGATCACCAGTCAGACGCGCATCCAACAGCTACTGAGGCCCGGCATATAATAAACTGTTGGTGTATCTGCCAGGACACAGGAACTACTGGAACCTGAACCTCGTTATAACGTGGAACTCCGGCCCAACCAACGGACCATATTGTGTAATAAATGCCTACCGTATTTGTCACGGACACAAGACTCCAGCGCTATAGATAAGCCTTCAATGTTTCGCTTGACAAGGTGTGAAAATAAGGTCAAGTTATGTCTCTTATTTGTTGATAAGCTACATCAAACAGCAGATGGATGCATAATAAAACAGACTTTTCTATTGTCTCGTGAATGGTTATGTTTTGGTGTCAAACAGCAAATACTTGGCGGGAAAGGCCGAATGCTTTAATTTCTGTAAATACATCTGTATGCTCTTGTTGGTGATTGACACGTCTCTTCTGTGGATAAGTCGGAAGTTGTGCTGGGCCACAACCATTTAGCTATCAAGAAAATATTTCTAGCTCACCAGACTGAAGGTCATGGTGAGATTTTGTGACTGCGAGATGTCCGGCATCGTCGTTCGTCGTGGGTGTGTAAACTTTTCCTTGTGAACACTCTGGAGGCCACAGTTTTATGCCAATTATAATCAAACTTGGTCAGAATGATCATGACAATATCTCGGTCAAGTTTGAATATGGGTCATGTCAGGTCAAAAAGTAGGTCAGTAGGCCGAATCATAGAAAAACCTATTGAACACATTAGAGGCCACAGTTTTGGTCTGATCATCATCAATCTTGCTCAGAATGATCATCTTGACATTGTCTCTGTCAAGTTCGAATATGAGTCATGTCAGGTCAAAAAGTATGTCTAGGTTAAATGATAGAAAAACCTTGCGAACACACTAGAGGCCCCACTTTTGTTCCGATCATCATCAAACTTGCTCGGAATGATCATCTTAAAAATATCTCTGTGAAGTTCGAATATGGGTCATGTCGGGGTAAAAAGTCAGGTAAAATCTTAGAAAAACTTTGTGAACACAGTAGAAGCTACAGTTTTGGTCTGACCATCATCAATCTTGCTCAGAATGATCATCTTGACAATATCTCGGTCAAGTTCGAATATGGGTCATGTTAGGTCAAAAAGTAGGTCAGGTCAAACCATAGAAAAAGCTTGTGAACACACTAGAAGCTTACATCATCAGTCTTGCTCAGAAAGATCATCTTGACAATATCTCAGGTTCGATTGTGGGTCTTGTCTGGTCAAAAAAAGGCCAGTAGGTCAAATGATAGAAATACCTTGTGAACACACTAGAGGCCACAGTTTTGGTCCGATCATCATCAAACTTGTTCAGAATGGTCAGCTTGACAATATCTCGGTCAAGTTCGAATATGGGTCATGTTGGGTCAAAAAGTATGTCAGTGGGTCAAATTATAGGAAAACCTTGTGAACACACAAGAGGCCACAGCTTTGTGGTCCGATCATCATCAAACTTGATCAGAATGATCATCTTGACAATATCTCGGTCAAGGTTGAATATGGCTCATGTCTGTTTAAAAAAGTAGGTCAGTAGGTCAAATCATAGAACAAGAGGCCCATGGGCCACAATGCTCACCAGAGCTCAGGCTGCACTGCCCAATGGCAGCCATGTATTTTAACATGATTTCATTTTAATCTACCAATTATAAAGTCTCCAAAATGAACACCCATATCCAAATGAGCACCCATGTGGACTCAGTATGTGAAACATTAGGCCTTTTATGAAGTAGAGGGGGTCGGCATGAACCCAATGGAGCCCTGGTTGGTATCACTAAATGGGTGTTATCATGAGGAACAAGAATATATATGGTTTAGCAGTGGGGATCTGTATGCCGGATATATAAGGCCTCTTAAGCGGTGGAGGGGTTGGGGCATGCCCTATTGATCCCAGGAAAGCCCAAGATTGTTGGCCCTAACTGTGTCTAATCATACGGACCCCCGAATATATATGGTTTATTGGTGGGAATCAGAATGGTTTCTGATATATGAGGCCCTTCTATGAAGTGGAGAGGAGAGGAATGGCCCCTGCGGACTCCAAAGCTGGTGTAGGAACAAGTACATATATGATTATGGGGTAGGGATTTGAATGGTTTCTGATATATATTGCCTTTTATGAAGTGGAGGGGCGAGGCACATTGCCCCAGCACAAAGAGACCCCCAGACTGGTGTGATTGAGTCTTATCATAAGGAACAAGAATATATATAGTTTAGGGATGGGGATCGGAAAGATTTCTGAGAAATATTGCTTTAAATGAAGTAAAGCAGTGGGGCATGGCCCAGGCACCCAGGACGACTCCTAAGCTGGTGTCATTTGAATGCGTCTTATCATAAGGAAGATGAATATATATGGTTTAAGGGTAGGGCTCTGAACGGTTTCTGAGATATATGGCCTTTTGTGAAGTGGAGGGATGGGGAGAGGCCCTGGCTTGACCCGGGAGACCCCCAGGTTGGTGTCAATGAATGAGTCTTATCATAAGGAACAACAATATATATCATTTAGGGGTGGGGATCTGTAAGGTTTCCGAGATATTGGGCTTTTTATGAAATGAAGGGGTGGGGCATGGCCCTAGCACATCCCAGGGGACCCCCAGGTTGATGTCACTGAATGCATCTTATCACAAGGAACAAGAATATATATGGTTTAGGGGTGGGGATCTGAATGGTTTCCGAGATATATGGCCTTTTGTGAAGTGGAGGGGTGGGGCAAGGCCCCAGGGCACCCAGGAAGACCCCCAAATTGGTGTAAATGAATGCATCTCGTCATAAGGAACAAGAATATATATGGTTAAGGCGTGGGGATCTGTAAGGTTTCTAAGATATTGGGCCTTTTATGAAATGGAGGGGGTGGGGCATGACCCCGGGGCATCCCACCGGACCCAAAGGTTGGTGTCACTGAATGCGTCTGATCAGAAGGAACAAGACTATATATCGTCAGGTCAGCGCAATAGGGTTGTAACTTCATTTTTCAGAATTTTTCAGGAACAGCAAAAAACTGTCTTATTTTTTCCCAAGTCATTGTTATGTTATGAAATTTGGATATGTTGGGTATAAAGTCAATTAACTAAAGTAGAATGAATACTTTTTATCTTATTTTAATTTTTAAAAGAGATATTTGTAAATATTTGAGATACAACCTTTTGCCCTCTGAAATGTTGCATAAATGTTCAAGGTGACTCAGCGCAAAACAGTTGTAACTCGAGTTACAACTGTTTTGCACTATAAAATGATAAAAAATGTCACACAATTGTCATTGGAAAACAGTTGTATCTTTGAGAGTCTTTCTTTCATACACTGTTCACATTGTACAGATTGAATGGCAAACCGAATACCCAGAACAGAATGAAAAGGAGCAATTTTTTATGGGTCTACACTGATTGAAGACATCTGCCTGTCTGGAAAATTATGATCATTATGGTAAAATATTTAACAATCAAAGGCAGAGAAAAAACTGCAGAATGATGCACGATCTTAACAGTGCCTTTGTTGTTTGAATTAAAAAGTCTGCTGTATGCACAACAAACAGAAAGAAATCTGAAGGACTTCCATGACAACGCAAATCTCACCTGAATACCTTACTGTCTGAGAAGACCAGATCTTGCAGCTCACTCCAAGTTGTAGATGAAGCAAAAAAGCTATTAATGGATAGTTTCCCAACATACAGATTGTATTGGTATTGATCAGAATAAATGCAACATAAAACTATGTAAAAGAACTTTTCCTAAATAGTGTACATAACAACCTAACAACTAAATCAGGGGTAAAATTACAAACTTCAAATAGTGCAAAAAGAGTACACTGGTCCTCATCAGACTGCTTGACTAGTATGGGTCTATTTTTGTTAACGGCTAAAAATTTAGGAGCATTATGGTATAACACAATGCTTTAATTTCAATAACATTTCATGTAAAAAAGAAAATAGTAAGACAAGAATAGTGTGCCATAAAATCCTAAAAATTCAGACCCCTTGAGAACTTGATATAACAAATTTCTTATACAGTCCAACAAAGAGTGAGTTTAAGCCCCTGCCCATAGGGGATTGAAGAAATATATGGGCTGCATGATGCTTCCATGCAGAGCTGAATCTGGCCCGCACATTAGTACTGGTAAACAGCTTAGAGGATTTAAGCCTGTCAAGGAACCGCGGTGCGAGGCGGACCGTCCATGCTAATAAACCCCATTGGTTTCATTGGGCCACAGGGCTTGAGATGTCATTTCATCTCAATGTCGGGTAAAAGTCCCACAAAATTGGAAGCAACATCTCCAAAATGACCTTTACAGTGTTGACGGGAACGTTAAACCTCAAATCAAACAAAACAAACAAACCCACAAGGAGTAGAAAAGGTGCAGACTGAATGTCAAACAGTGTAGACCCTCATCAGACTGCTCCTTCATGATCAGTCTGATCTGGGTCTGCACTGTTTGCTAAGGCCTATAGGATCATTACGGTTATCTGTCTGAGTGTATCATGCCACAGATCAGAATGATATTCTCAGACAATTCATCTTCAAATCTAGTCCCGCATAATTTTCACTGAACCTGGATTTGCAGTGTATACAAAATGTTTTGATATATTTTGAAAGCAGAGACCTTCTACATTTAGAATCTGCTTAGTGCCATCTTGTCACCCTTGGGCATTTCCAAGAAATTAAGATGGCAAGCTATTCAAAACTGCTGTTTATTAAAGTTCTATATTGAAAGTTTTGTGAGTTATGCTATATTTAACAAAGTAACCTCCATACAGGAAAATATACAAAAAGGCAACACTAATGTTAACTGTCCTCAACATTTTCAAATTTTTAATATATTCATGGTCATCGATCATGAATTTGTTAAATATTCATGGTTCATGGTCTTATGTTGAAATACTTACTGCAATGCTGATTTTAGGAATTACAATTTCAATTTACCAAAAAATAACGTATATAACAAGTGAACCTCAGCAAGGTCTATGTTTTCGTTTTTGGTGTTTACCGGTACATAATGCATTTTGTTAATGTTACTTTTCCAAAATTAGACTCATTTGAATAGAAAATGGTATGTAGACCGAAACACTAAACTCTTTTTGTTGAAAAAGTATTAAAACCTCTTTTTACCATAGTATTCACTATAGTCAATTGTGTTACGCTTCTACTTTCATTACATTAATTAAACTTTTACATTCTCAGAGAATTGTAACATTGTGTTGAAAAAAGTATAATGATTATGATGATACATCTTAGATTTAAAATAATTCTTTTCAAACGGCATATTTTAATTTCACCCCTAATTCTGCGCAAATATAACATATATGACTGAATAAGACTTAAGATTGCTTTCTATACATGTTCAGAGATATTCTAATACTGCTTTGGGAACTGACTTAGAATCATACGCCGATGACTGCATCATCTGTATTCAAATCTAATTTTAACTATATCCACATTATAGATAAGTGTAATGTAAATATAAAACATTGCCTAATATAAAACAATGCATAAAATATATCGCCATAATTTGCCAGCAGCAAATTTACTCACATGGAAGGATAAAAGTTTGTAGACCCCAATAAAAAACACAACATCATTTTTAGCTCGTCTGTTTTTTGAAAAAAAACTTTCGAGCTATTGTCATCACTCCGGCGTCTGCGTTGTCGTCGTCTTGCGTCGTCCTGCGTCGTCGTTCCAAAAAAACTTAACCTTGGCTATAACTTAAAAAGTATTAGGCCTAGCCTCATGAAACTTCATACACACACTCATCATCACAAGAGCTACATTTTGACCAAGGACCATAACAACATTGTTGATTTTGGCTGAATTATCTCCCCTTTTCCAATTTTTGTCTGAAACACATTTTTTGCTCTCATTTTAATACTATTCACAACAGAGCCTTCAAACTTCACATGAATGTTCCTTGGGACAAGACCTTTTCAGTGATACCACACTTTTTGATCTGTGACCTTGACCTTTGAACTTTGACCTATTTTTCGAAAATTTAACCGAAAACCTTAACCTTGACCATATTTCCAAAAGTATTTGGCCTACCTTCATGAAACTTCATACACATACTCACCATCACAAGAGCTACATTCCCTACAAGTTTTATAACTCCATCTTGCAATTTGATTGAATTTTCTCCCCTTTTCTCTCCGTTTTTTTTTAAATTGTTTTTGTCTCTTATTTCAATACTATTCACAACAGAGCCTTCCAACTTCACATGAATGTTCCTTGGGACAAGACCTTTTCAGTCATACCACGCTTTTTGACCTGTGACCTTGACCTTTGAACTTTGACCTATTTTTCGAAAAATTAACCAAAAAACTTAACCTTGACCATATTTCCAAAAGTATTTGGCCTACCTTCATGAAACTTCATACACATACTCACCATCACAAGAGCTACATTCCCTACAAGTTTTATAACTCCATCTTGCAATTTGATTGATTTATCTCCCCTTTTCTCTCCGTTTTTTTTTAAATTGTTTTTGTCTCTTATTTCAATACTATTCACAACAGAGCCTTCCAACTTCACATGAATGTTCCTTGGGACAAGACCTTTTCAGTCATACCACGCTTTTTGACCTGTGACCTTGACCTTTGAACTTTGACCTATTTTTCGAAAAATTAACCAAAAAACTTAACCTTGACCATATTTCCAAAAGTATTTGGCCTACCTTCATGAAACTTCATACACATACTCACCATCACAAGAGCTACATTCCCTACAAGTTTTATAACTCCATCTTGCAATTTGATTGAATTATCTCCCCTTTTCTCTCCGTTTTTTTTTTAAATTGTTTTTGTCTCTTATTTCAATACTATTCACAACAGAGCCTTCCAACTTCACATGAATGTTCCTTGGGACAAGACCTTTTCAGTCATACCACGCTTTTTGACCTGTGACCTTTGAACTTTGACCTATTTTTCGAAAAATTAACCAAAAAACTTAACCTTGACCATATTTCCAGAAGTATTTGGCCTACCTTCATGAAACTTCATACACATACTCACCATCACAAGAGCTACATTCCCTACAAGTTTTATAACTCCATCTTGCAATTTGATTTGACTTAGAACTTTTGTTTTCTAAAAGAAACTGCAGACGAGCGTTTGCACCCGCTTGCGGTGCTCTTGTTAATTTTATATTTTAATGCCAATTGCTAGTTTAAATATTTACAGACTGCTTAAGCATGCTTCACAGAAATGTTATTATGTTACTAATGTTTGAAATTTAACAAGGTTTGTCATTAATATTATGTTTGATACTGCACTGAAGGGCGAGAGATTACATCTCATCAACTCCGGAGTACAAGCCTCCAATAGTTTCACTATTGACCGTCCAAACTTTCCAAGTCAGACGTTCTATTGCAGTGTCTTATAAGTTAATTGGCTTTGTGTCATTGGTTCATGTTTCATCTGTTATTGTGGGTGCCTCTGTATCATTTTCTTTAGATGACTTGAGATGGCTGCCATCTTTGATCACGGCCATACCGAAGTGACTTTTCATACTAGTTCATATAATTTTCTAAACTCAATTGCTGTCTCTTTAGATATTTCCATCTGTTGTTCTGACTGAATACATACATAAGGGCACTCCAGAAATTGTTCTTTGTCATTCTAACTGGGTCTCTAAAGATAATTTTATTTCAAGTATTAATGTAATTTAAACTAACAAGAAGACATAGTTTTGAAATCTTTACAGTGTTCCCTTATTCTGAAATGCACTTGGGTAGTCTTGTTATAGTATCTGGATGCGGTATGTTGTGTGGTTGATAACATGCATGGATTGGGGCACCATGAAAAAAATTGACATCCGCACAGGTTAGAGAGGTTAATTTCATGCATAAGGTGAACCCCTGACCATCTTCTGCTTTGATATTTTTCATTGTTAAATGGTTAACTGTCATGAGCACAGCGTTCAGAAAACTCGCCTAATCAGTAAAATCTATAAGGTAACGTAAATAACAGTGTCTTCACTTTAGGTACACTGTCAAAACCTGTTATCTCTCTTAAACAGTCAACACAATGCCACACAATGCTTTAGTATTTCACTCTTTTTAACATGGCATGTGATTTTCTCTCTGCATTAATGGTTCTTGTGGCAAGGGATAGACTTGTTTTGATATTTTTTCATTCTAAATAATCGTAAAATGTCTTCCAATTGACTCAGATATGTTGATCGAGAATTTCATCATTCTGTTGCCAAGATAAAATAACTTGACGTTAAAGACTTTTTACCTTTGCAGAATAACATTTTGAAGAGGATGTCACTTTTACAGGAGTGATGTTTGCCTTGTGATTTGCATGTTTTGGGCTTTCAAGGCCTGCTTCATTTGCATCAAACAGTTTTCCAGCTTTAAATCTGTTGATCCACTAAAGTAATGTGTGTATAAAATTGAATTACGTTCATGCATACGGTATCATATCATATCCCACAGCTCATAAAATACCTGCTTTACTTTTACACCAAGCCTAGAGTGGTATTTTATATTCTCATGTACATCAACCATACCCTCAATGTTATAAAGTGACTTTTAAAATGTTACTGCATAAATTATTTCAAACATACATATACTAGTCATTTGAAAAGCTGTAAGTTGCAACATGTGGGTTACTGGGTTAGTGCGTAGGGATAACAGAACTGAACTGCAATAGAGTACTTTAAAATGTGCCTGGGGTAAAATTACCAAATCCCATTGGTGGCAGATTCTAATAGGACAAAAACGATGTTTCTATGTTCTATGAATAATTATACAGAATATAATATGTTAATCCTTATTCATAAACATGTAATGGTCAAACATCTGTGTTTTTGACCTCTCAGTCCCATAGACTGATAATTTATTGACATTAATTTCATATAAAAGTGAAAAATGATTTAATTGTGTTGCTTGGATTGGTAACATAGATAACTGAAACGGTTGGCATATGTGCAACAGTGTGTTGTTTCACTTACTATGCTGCATTACATTTTATTCTCTTCTGCCTGGCATCTGATGTGTTCCATCTATATATATACTCACTACTCATTCAGGTAAATAACACATTGGGCATGCCATATATTTAAGAACTTAAAGATATTATACTCAATACACTTGTGACAGTTATATTGATTTACTTGGGCCTCCGTGGCCTAGTGGATAAGAGCACTGACCCTTAATCATTAGGTCTCTCACCACTGTGGGTTTGAGCCACACATGTGAGATGCCAAGTTATGCAATGGTAGGTCAGGTGGTTTTTCTCTGGGTACTCTGGTTTTTGCCCACATCTGAATAATGATCAGTTCGATTCGTGTGAAATAATCTTGAACGGTCCGAAAAAACCAAAACCTCCTAAAAATATTGATTAACAAGAAGAAGCTAAAATATGATTCTTTCATCTTGGAACAAATATTGTTTATTCATTGCAAACCAATATTTGAAAATTTACCACTAGAAACAAAATTTGTAACATAAATAACAAGTTCTTACTTAACATAAGTGATTTTTCTGCCACTATAGAGAACACATAGCAGTTCAGATCAATGTCCATGTTATTTTATGAATGTAGCAAGAGTTAAAATATATATGCAGACATGAATCTTTAGTTGACCATATTTCTTACTAATATCAATGATTACGTTACTAAAGTGACCATAACTGCCTAACACACCCCAATGGCCAGATGATGGATAATCGTAACTGATACCAATGGACATTTACTTTCCGAACATCATAGCACATAATATATCCCTATATTGTGGGGATGTTGTTGGTTTAGCCTAATATTTGTGGAAACATTAATATCATTATTATTATTGTTGATATTACTTTTATGATACTTAAAATGCTGAGTTAATAAAATTTTCAAAAGTTGAAGACCTCAGCTTTCAAAATTGTCAAAACATTTGTTTCAATTAGAACTTGTCAATTTTTTTTTAATTTGGCACCCATCTTGGATGTCATCTTGAATTTCTCGAAATTCCCAAGAGTGACAAGGTGGCATCAACCTTTGTCTGAAAGCAGAAGGTCTCAGCTTCCAAAACATCCTGAGTTACATCCCTTGCTTTTTATTGCATTATATAAGTGCAACTCAAGTTACAACCCTAAAGCGCTAAGAGTACATTATTACAACATGCAGAGGACTAAGCGCAACAGGGTTGTAACTCAAGATACAACCGTTTTGCGATGAGCAAACCCCCACCTTCAAGATACAACCATATGGCAAATATTAAATTTTTCTGCTAAATTTGTAGTCTTCAAGCTTCACCTTTTTGCAGGTAATGTATAGATGGAATATGAATCAAAATATGCAAAAAAGTGATTTTTGCAAAAAATGCTAGTTACAACCCTATTGCGCTAACCTGACGATATGGTTTAGGGGTGGGGATCTGAATGTTTTCTGAGCTATATGGCCTTTTGTGAAGTGGGCCCCAGCTCACCCCGGGAGACCCCCAAGTTGGTGCAAATGAATGCGTCTCTTCATAAGGAACAAGAATATATCTTCTACTGAGTGCAATAACGGGTGTAACTGACATTTTGGCCAAAATAGTTTTTTTGCATAAATGGGTGCCTTATGACTTGACACACTTGGTAAATAAGTTCTACAGCTAGATTCTGCCTCAATCATGATTTTTTTTCAGCATTTTGGAAATTTTTTTGTCAGTTACACCGTTTTTGCTCTGACTTTTAGAAAAAAAAGTTGGCGCAAAAACAGTGTAAGTGCACTTACCCCATTTTTGCGCAAAGTTTTTTAATACCTCAAAAATATTGAATCCTGCTGCTTGATATCAGAATAAGCATGTAAGTACCATGCAGAATGTATAAAATGTGACCTATTACCTACCAAGTGTCTTTAATTTACTGCTTTACCATGTAAAAGGCAAAGAAATAAGGTTTGTACATTTACACTGGTTTAGCGCTGGATGCACTTACACCAAAAACACTCGGCGCAGAAATGGTGTATCAACCCTTAAATGCAAAATATTTCTTTTCAAATGTCTTTTATTCAACGATAAACATCACACACAAATGAAAGAAATCGCCATGAAGTTAAGAAACCAGCTTATAGTATGGTTTTCTATGCCATTCTTTAATAAAACAGTTTTTTGTCTCTTCTGAAAAGTTGCCATTTTGCACTTACAACGTTATTGCACTCAGCAGACGATATAAGGTTTAGGGGTGGGGATTTGAAAGGTTTCTGAGATATTGGACCATTTATGAAATGGAGGAGGTGAGGCATGACCCTGGCGCATCCTGGGGGACCCCCAGGTTGGTGTTACTGAATGTGTCTTATCATAAGGAACAAGAATAAATATGGTTTAGGGATGGGGATCTGAATGGTTTCGGACGTATATGGCCTTTTATCAAGTGGAGGGGGTGGGGCATGGCCCCAGCACAACCTGGGGGACTCCCATGTTGGCATAAAAGCATATGGCTGAGAGAAGTTTACTCAAGGAACATTTCTATAAAAGTTTTGTCAAAATATCTGCAATGACTTGGCAGTAAATGCCATTTTTCAATTTTCCCCATTATAAGTCTATGGAAACTCTTAAGTTGTTTTCATAAAAAACACAAACTTTCAATCCCTCTACCCAAGATACTACAGATGAAATTTGGGCACAATCGGCCCCAATAGTTTCAGAGGAGATGTCGTTTGAAAGTGTTGACAAGACATACGACATGTGACATACGACGGCCGACGACGGACAACTGCCTATCCTATAAGCTCCCCCGGAGCCTTCCTCTCTGGTGAGCTAAAAACCTTGTAAACACACTAGAGGCCTCAGTTTTGGTCTGATCATCATCAATCTTGCACAGAAGGATCATCTTGACAATATCTTGTTCAAGTTAGAATATGGGTCATGTCAGGTCAAAAATTACGTCAGTAATACCTTGAAATACCTAGAAATACCTTGTGAACACTCTAGAGGACACAGTTTTGCTCCAATTATCATAAGTCTTGCTCAGAATGATCATCTTGACAATATCTGGGTAAAGATTGAATATGGGTCATGTTGAATCAAAAAGTAGACCACTAGGTCATTTTGTCATAACTTTTGAACCGTTTGAGATAGAGCCTTCTTATTTGGCATGTAGGTTCATTGTGACAAGGGCTTCCTATTCATACAAAAAAAAATGGCCTGTGACCTTGACATGTGACCTACTTTATCGTAACTTTTGAACCATTTGAGATAGAGCCTTCATTTCCTTGTGACAAGGACTTCTCACCCATGCAAAAATTTTGATCTGTGACCTTGACCTTTGACCTACATGTATTTTGTCATTTAAGACTAGAGAAAGCGACCAGTGGGTCACATATGCCCCCGGCCAGGGCCATACTCTGATATAGCTTTCAAGCTTGTATGTAATATGAATGAAGATGTCAAGAAGCTATAAGAATCTATAAATGTGCTTGTAAAAGCTAAACTAAACATAAAATTTCTAAATGGACCAAGAGAGTGAGGGCATCAAAGTTACTGAAGGAGTGGGGGTATCAATGTTACTGAAGCAGCAGGGTGGGTTATGTATCAATGAAATCTTTGGACTGGTATGCAACATCCATGCATGTATCAATTGAATTTGTCTTAGAGTTTAGAACGTACAGGCATCTATAAACTTTGTCATAAAACTTTAAGCAAATGTAAAATTTCTAAGTCTGTGACCTTGAGGTCAAGGTCACCTGGGTGGGGGAAGGGACATACATCACGAAATGTTGGAACTGGTACATTGATGCAAGTATCACCTGAATTTGTCGAGTTTAGAACATACAGGCATCTATAAACTTTGCCATAAAACTTTAACCAAATGTAAAATTTCAAAGTATGTGTCCTTGACCTGAAGGTCACTGTGGGGGGTAGGACATGCATCAATGAAATCTTAAGACCAGTATGTAACTTCAGTGTAAGTATCAACTAAATCTATCAAAGGGTTCAGAAGATACAATCTCTCAGAAACTTTGACGCAAAACTTTAACCAAATGTAAAATTTCTAAGTCTGTGAACTTGACATCAAGGTCACTGTGGGGGTCGGGGGGGGGGGGGGGGGGGACGGACATGCATCAATGAAATCTTTAGACCAGTATGTAACTTCAGTGTAAGCATCAACTAAATCTATCAAACGATTCAGAAGATACCATCTCCTAGAAACTTTGACGCAAAACTTTAACCAAAATGTTAACAGAGGGATGGATGGACAGACGGAAAGACAGACACACGGAAGGACGGACGGATGAACGGCAGGACGAAAACTATATACCCCCATAGCATACTTCGTATGCCGGGGGTATAATAAGAGCTTTCATATATGGCATGTAGGTTCCTTGTGACAAGGGCTTCCCACTCATGCAAAACATTTTTGACCTGTGACCTTGACCTTCAACCTACTTGGTCATAGCTTTTTAACAATTTGACATAAAGCCTTCATATATGGCATGTAATTTCCTGGTGACAAGGGCTTCCCACCCATACAAACATTTTGACCTATGACCTTGACCTACTTTATCATAACTTTTGAACCATTTGAGATAGAGCCTTCATATTTGGCATGTGTGTTAATTCTGTCATTTGGCATGAGTGTTCCTTCCAACAAGGGCTTCCCACCCATACAAAACTTTTTAACCTGTGACCTTGAACATACTTTGCCATAACTTTTGAACCATTGAGATAGAGCCTTCATATTTTGCATGTAGGTTCCTTGTGACAAGGTCTTCCGGATGATGCAAAACATTGTGACCTTGACCTGTGATCTTAATCATACGTTTTGAACCATTTGAGATAAGAGCCTTCATATTTGGCATGTATGTTCCTTGTAACATGGGCTTCCCTCCCATAAAAAAAGTTGACCAGTGACCTTGACCTACTTCATAACTTTTGAACCATTTGAGATAGAGCCTTCGTATTTGGCAAGACCTTCTGACAAGGCATCTTACTATATTACCTACCATTTCAGTTCTACAGTGTGGATCAGGTGAGCGATGTAGAGCCATCATGGCCCTCTTGTTTACCAGTTCCAAACAAAATTTTTATGAAAGAAATATGCCCCATTAAAATAAAACAATGACGTTAAACACGTGTGGGGTTGCTGGGGTAGGATGACGTTATTTACCGATCATGTGCAGAAAAATGGTAGTGGTGGTTTGTGGACGTTGGATTTTTTGGCGATGTGGGTGGAAGAAAACTTTGATGTTCACCTTGAACTTGCTTGTAAGGCTGGTGTGAAAGTTTTGGGTTCATTTTGGATGGAGGGGTCCTCGTTTTGTGGCTGGATCATTAAATTGTAAACTAAACTGCATTGTTTTATCTTTTGTCTCAGTCAGTTTCTGGTGAAAGAATGTGCACTGTACTGGTTAACCGCTTGCATACAAGACTGCCCATAATAGTGTATAGGTAAATTGACCGGCTCGATATGACCTAAATAAGGTTGACTGGGTAATTAAACTTCAAAATAAGCGAATAAAACGGAATCAACAACCAGGTGTACTTCGTTATTTTTTATTCCATTTCTGTCTGAATATATCAAGTTAACAAACAAAAAAGCAAAGTTATGGCTTCTAAGCCATGGAACAAGAACACTAGAGCATCTAACTTAAACCATAAGCAAACAGTGTTGGGAGGTTCATGGACTTTGTTAGCTTTCAAGAACTGGGCACCAGTTTACAAGTGAAGTACAGTGGAACTTCAATGGCTCGAACACCTTTGGGACCTCGAAAATCTGTTTAAGACAGGGATAGTTCGAGCCACTGAGGTTACTGTCAGGAGGCATAACGAGATACTTTTAGACATCTTTTCGGTGTTCTATAATGAAAATGTATGCTGTGTGTACTCATTAGAATCGCCTCATCGAGGCGATTCTAATGAGTACACACAGCATACATTTGCAAGATAAAAGACTAAAATCTCAAAATTATCCCCCACTATTTCGTATGTAGAGGATTTCGCTAGGGGCTCAATAATGGGTTCGACACATCCATGGTAAATGAGCCATCGTTGTTCGAGCCATGGAAGTACTGCTTAACAACACTTGTGAAATTACAGGTTTGTTATAGTAGTCGCTGATAAGACTGACAGAGTGGTGGAGCTATCGTTTGCACCCGCGTTTGGATGGCCATTCGGTCTGCTTGCAAAAAGCATGCTAAAGGCACTCTATCCAATCTTCTTGTGGATTGAGTGAATTCGACGTATACTGACAACACCTGAAATGTCACGCCCTGTCATTTTATCTGCGACTTCTGTAGCTTTCAAGAACTGGGCTCCAAATTACTTGGTACAATGTATTTGTTCAATTCGCAAACTGCATGACAAACCATGTAGATCCTGATCAGATGGCTTCTTCAGAAACCGTATGATCTGGAACTATGCTGGGTTGTAGTGTTCAGCAGGATAAAGGTTAAATATGGAAAGTAAGTATTTCATAGAGAAATTTTGCCAGTTGTTCAAAACTAGAGCTATCACTAAAGGTGATGAATACCCCCACAAAAACTGCCTTGATAGTACAACAGCGGCATTTTGCAATTTTTTCACTTGAAAGGGGCCATAACTATGTCGAAAATTGACGAATTGTAGTGGAAATGGAACTTGACCTGTATTTTATGATGTTACATCAGTGTACCAAAAATTATAAAAATCGGTGAAGCCCTTTTTGAGTTATTGTCTGGAAACCAAGTCAACAGACCGACCGACCGACAAGCTCACTCCTATATATCCCCCCCCCCCCCCCCAAATTTCATTTGTGGGGGTATAACTAATGATGTCGTTAGTTAACATTGCTAAAACTTTGATCATTTAATATGGCAAATATGCTAATATTTTTGCTCAAAAAATGTGAGCAGATTTTGCTGCTCACATTTTTTTTCAGCAAAAATAACAGAATTTTAGATATTGTACTTGCTAGAACAGTTAACAATTTGACCACTAACAAGCTCTTTAAGCTAAGGATGCTTTGAACAACCGGCCCCAGAGGGCTTGAAAATTATTCAAAATCACCAGCAGGTAAACTTTCGTTAACCCATTTTGTACCAGAAACCTTGGCAAACAGTGCAGGCCCAGATCAGATGCTGTAGAATGCGGCATCTGATCAGGGCCTCCACTGTTTGCTTAAAGTTCAGCCATTTTCCAAATCAGTTTTGCGGAAAACAAAACCTGTCACCCCTAAATTTTGAAATACACCTCTGCTAGGAGAAAGATCCCATTTGGCACAAAAAGGGTTAATGTCATAGGAACTAGACAAAGATTTTATTTGTCCTCCAGTAAGGCAAGCGGATGAGTGGTCCCAAAGGTGCTCAAGACACTGAAATTAGTCTTTACAGAAAGCTATGTGCAAATAGTAGAGGGTGGCAGGGCTTGAGATGTCATTTCATCTCAATGTCAGGTAAAAGTCTCATAAAATTGGAAGCAAAGTCTCGAAAATCACCTAAATAGTGTTGACAGAGACATTAAAAGCTCAAAAAACAAACACTAGAACTGAGTGAAGAAATAAAAAGAATGAACAGATGAACAGAAAAATAATCAGTTTTTCCAATAACAAGTTTTCAATGATATAATGATAAGGGGAATAAACACATTTTCTGCAGTTTTTCAAGGGAAACAACTTTTGTGAATTCCCACTTGCTATCCTGTAAAATCAAAATCCTTTGAAAGAGTAGACCCCTAAAGAGAAGGAAGGCAAAATTAATATTGACCCCTACAGACAAGGAAGGCATAACTATTTTTTACTCTTTTCGATTATAAGGAAGGAAAAACTATTTTTGACCCCAACAAGGCAAGACTAATTTGTGCCCGATAAATAAGGAAGGCAAACTTATTTTTAAACCCTTTACACCCATAGCTAAGGAAAACAAAAATATTTTTTACCCCAACAGCTAAGGAAGGCAAAACTATTTTGACCCCTATATCTGAGGAAGGCAAAACTATTTTGACCCCTATAGATAAGGAAGCAAAACTGTTTTTGGCCGCTATCTATTAGGAAGGCGAAAATATTTTTGACCGCTACAGATAAGGCAAAACTATTTTTTGATCCTACAGATAAAGGCGGCAAAACTATTTTTGACCGCTGTAGATAAGGCAAAAATATTTTTGATCCTATAGATAAAGGAGGCAAAACTATTTTTGACTGCTATAGATAAGGAAGGCAAAACTATTTTTAACCCCTTTAGATAAGTGGCATAACTATTTTTGACCCCTTTAGATAAGGAAGGCAAAAATATTTTTGATCCTATAGATAAAGGAGGCAAAACTAATTTGAACCCTATAGATAAGGAAGGCAAAAATATTTTGACAAGAGTTGCCTCTTTTGAAGACTAATACATTTACCCTATAAAGTTAGTAAGTTAAACCCTTGTATAATGGTTGACTCTGCCTTGGTTATATCGGACAAGTCTATTTCTGATTTAAGGGATGTTGAGTCTACTTTGTTTCTGTTCTATTTTAGACGGAAAATCCTTTTAGCAAACAGTGTAGACCCAGATCAGACGCCGCATAATGCAGCGTCTGATCAGGGTCTGCACTGTTTGCCTACTATGTCCCTTTATGGGTTTCCTGGTAAGAAAAAGTTAACCCTTGTCCTGCTGAGCCCGGATATGTCTGATCTTTCAAACAATCCTGATCCAGATCAGATGGCTTCTGAAGAAGCCATCTGATCAGGATCTTCATTGTTTGCCATTCAGTTTATGAATTTGTTGCAATGATTAGTATCCAGTAATCTGATTGGTTGATTATCAGTAGTGGGTGTGGCATATATAAATATTCAGCAGGTCAAGGGTTAAGTTTGTCTGCGCCTCTATTTCTCACTCCCAGATTTCATCACAAGAACAAATTGCACATGCAATAATTTGCATCAAGTAATCTGACTGGTTGATAATCAGTAGTGGGTGTGGCATACATAAATATTCAGCAGGTCAAGGGTTAATGTTCCATTTTTTCGTCTCCATCCTTTTCTTCTTTTTTCTCATCTTTCTCTTTCTGGTTTGCCTGCATCG
Source organism: Lucinisca nassula (assembly GCA_963580285.1). Taxonomy (NCBI): domain Eukaryota; kingdom Metazoa; phylum Mollusca; class Bivalvia; order Lucinida; family Lucinidae; genus Lucinisca; species Lucinisca nassula. The sequence goes on along the minus strand of CAUZLF010000048.1, from coordinate 301,671 downwards.
CTTTCACAAAAGCATCCAAGTCTGAAATGTACAGGGTTTATTGTTATTTTCAAGAATGTAAGTGCATGGACATAGTACAACTAGAGCAAATCGCTCCTAGGACAGAAGCTGGTATAAAAGTTGCAGATAATCCTGGCAGAGCTATCATTTGCACCTCCCTTTGGAAAATCCTACTAATAAAGCAAGAGGACCATGATGGCCCTATATCACTCACCTGAGCTAAGAGATTCGCATGTGTGTCACAGGGCAGGGCAATTTTTGGTCCAGGTCTAAAATATGACCAATTTTGGTAATGGTCCACTGAATGAGGCTTAATACCAAATATCAAAGGCCTGGGCCTTCTGGTTTCAGACAAGAAGATTTTTAAAAGTTTCCCAATATAAGTACCAATGAAAATCCATAGGGCCCTAGGGCGGGGCCACAGGGCTTTAATTTGAACAATCTTGGTAGGTCCACTAGATGAAGCTACATACTAATATCAAAGACCCGGGCCTTCTGGTTTCAGACAAGAAGATTTTTAAAGGTTGTTCCCTTATAAGTCTATGTAAAAGAAGTGGACCCCGGGAAGGGGCCGTTTTTGGCCACAGGGCTATAATTTGAACAATTTTGGTAGAGGTCCACTAGATTAAGCTACAAACCAAATATCAAAGACCTGGGCCTTGTAGTTTCAGAGAAGAAGATTTTTAAAGAGTGTTGCCTTATAAGTCAATGTAAAAGAAGTGGGCCCTGGGGAGGGGCCATTTTTGGCCATAGGGCTATAATTTGAACAATCTTGGTAGGTCCACTAGATGAAGCGACATACTAAATATCAAAGACCCGGGCCTTCTGGTTTCAGACAAGAAGATTTTGAAAGGTTGTTCCCTTATAAGTCTATGTAAAAGAAGTGGGCCCCGGGGAGGGGCCATTTTTGGCCACAGGGCTATAATTTGAACAATCTTGGTAGAGGTCCACCAGATTAAGCTACAAACCAAATATCCAAGACCTGGGCCTTGTGGTGTCAGAGAAGATTTTTTAAGTTTTCAGATAGAAAATCTATTTTAAGCTCATGTGACCCAGATGTGCAACGGATCAGAACCATTTCAAAAGAGGACCAGCTAAGGATCATTCCTGTGAAGTCTGGTCAAAATCCAATCAATGGTTTAGGAGGAGATGTTGTTTGAAGAAATTTTGGATGGACGGATGACGGCGACGGACGTTGGGTGATCACAATAGCTCCCACGGAGCCTTCGGCTCAGGTGAGCTAAAAAGTAAACTAGATGTATGTCATCCTATTATGTGAATTCAACTATGACCAAACAAAGCTATGGTGTGTATGGCCACTTGGTTCACTTGCAAAAGGCATGCGAAATGCACTCTACTGAATATTCTTCTGGACTCAGCGAATTTGATATAAATTGACACAATCACAACTAAGAAACAAATGTTATAGACATTTGTTAGAATCGCCTCAGTGAGGCGATTCTAACAAATATCTATAACATTTGTTTCTTGGAGTATTAAATTACAAGAATCTTTCAGGACTAAGGATTCGATTCGGGCATTTCTAACCCGAGGGAAGCCCATGTCGCTCGGAATCGAGGCTAAGCCCTGAGCTCAGAATTCATTTCATTGAAATTATCGTTATAACGAGTTTTGCCATTATAACGGATGTCAGTATAAAGAGGGTTGACTGTATTACAGTAAAAAGGCTCCTCTGAAAACTCACCCCCTTGTGCAGCAGCATTAGCGACATCTTCTCCTAGACCAAACTGTGTCATAAGTGGACCTAGCTGGCCAGACTGTAGAGCTGAACTGAAGGAGCTCAAGGCCTGCAAATATGAAAATGATAAAACAAGGCTTTAGTGGAACGGATATACAAAGCATATGACCAAACTGTGTCATCAGTGGGCCTAGCTGGCCAGACTGTAGAGCTGAACTAAAGGAGCTCAAGGCCTGCAAATATGAAAATGATAAAACAAGGCTTTAGTGGAACGGATATACAAAGCATATGACCAAACTGTGTCATCAGTGGGCCTAGCTGGCCAGACTGTAGAGCTGAACTAAAGGAGCTCAAGGCCTGCAAATATGAAAAAAGATAAAAAAAGGCTTTAGTGGAACGGATATACAAAGCTTATGACCAAACTGTGTCATCAGTGGGCCTAGCTGGCCAGACTGTACAGCTGAACTAAAGGAGCTCAAGGCCTGCAAATATGAAAATGATAAAACAAGGCTTTAGTGGAACAGATATACAAAGCATATTTTATGACGTTTTACAAAGGCAATAACTGCCATGAATTCCTTTTTGTTTTCCTACTAGTAGGCGCTTTAAAAAAAAAGCGTCTACTCTTAGAGGAGAGAATTTGCTCCTTTCCAAACAGTGTAGTTCAAGATGAGCTAGCTTGTAATGATAATTTAAATAATCATTTTCACAAGGCGAGGCGGGCCTAATGACAGGCCCGAGCAAACAGTGTAGAGAATGCGATGTCTCATCAGGTCTGCACTGTTTGCCTCTCATCCAGCTATTTTAGGCAAAACTTTGGGTAGTAAATTGTACATGTACTTGTCAAATAATCGATTACAAGCAAATCAGTAATGATAATCATTTTTGGGAAATTTATTTATTGAATAACCCATTGTATGCTTGTGGACTCTTCCATTGCTATACGTTGGACAAGAACATGTGTCATATAAGGGGTGCCAGGCCTATATTTTCATTTTATTCTATTTTTGATGAAAAATTCTGTTAGAATACAGTGCAGGCCCTGATCAGACGCCACATTCTGTGGCGTCTGATCTGGGCCTGCACTGTTTGCCAAGGTACCCCTTTAGGGGTTTCCCGCATGCAATGGATTGATTGATTATCCGATCTATCGTGCCAGCCTTACATATGACTGCAGGGTTTGATTACCTGTTGAAACTGGGGTGAGCTGACAGTGTTACGAAGCTCCTCCTCGGTCTTTGGCAATTCCTGGCCCTCGGGCAGGTATTTCATAAGTCTAGCTTGAACCTCAGAGTTGGCAAGGATTGGTATCATAGACTCGGGGTTCAGAGCCTGGGACAGGTCAATTGCTGAAAACAAATACATACAGATTCTTACTCTCGTGGTTAGTTCATATAAAATTCATGAATCGAGCCTTTGGCGAGTTTCATAAATTTCGTGAGATGACCACAAGTGTAAGAGTCTGTTAAGCATACAATAATTTTACAGTTGAACTTCGGTGGCTCAAACACCTTAGGGAACTCTCAAATCTGTTCGAGACAGTGGTAATTCGAGCCACTGAGGGTGACTGCCAGGACGCATAACGAGACACTTTTGTACATCTTTTTCGGTATTCTAAATGAAAATGTATACTGTGTATACTCATTAGAATCGCCTCAATGAGGCGATTCTAATGAGTACACACAGCATACATTTGTAATGTAAAAGACAAAAATCTCCAAAATTACCCCGCCTATTTCGTATATAGAGGGTTTCTCTAGGGGCTTGGGAATGTGTTCGACACAGCCATGGTAAACGAGCCATCGGTGTTCGAGCCATCGAAGTTCCACTGCATATCAGATTTTATTGCCAAAGAAGTTCACAACAATGTCAATTGAAAACATAGGGTTGTTGATATTATGCGACAGTAACCATGTGCTGTCCTATCATTTTTATGACAAGATGCAGGGATAATTCCGATCCTTATGAGAAAATTTTCATTTGACTGTAATTGATGAGAAACTTTGTAGTATCTATGAGAGATTTCAGTACAGTTCATTACTAAACTACATTTTTACCTGAGAATTTTCCTCCCATCTGGCACATTTGAGTGAGATTTTCAGCAAAAAGTCCAAAAAGTCTAAATTTCGGTTGGACAAGAGGTTTTTTTTATTTCGCTTGCCCAGAAAAGTGTATAAGGAATATTGTAATTCCAATACGAAGATGCTGAAGACTGCCTGGAAGTGGCTGAAATCTGGATTTGTTAGTACCTGAATCACTCAAAATCTCACCAGAAAATAATCCCTGATGATGTTATGCAGTAAATAACAGGGACATTATGTGATAATGGGAATTATGTATCGTTTCACAGCATATACATCTAAGAAATCTTTGAATACTTTGATAGGCAAGGGAACCAAATACAGTCGAACCTCGATGGCTCGAACACCGATGACTCGTTTACCATGGATGTGTCGAACCCTTTAAGCCCCTAGCGAAATCCTCTACATAAGAAATAGTGGGGGATATTTAAGGAGATTTTAGTCTTTTATCTTGCAAATGTATGCTGTGTGTACTCATTAGAATCGCCTCGATGAGGCGATTCTAATGAGTAGACACAGCATACATATTCATTATAGAACACCGAAAAGATGTCTAAAAGTATCTCGTTATGCCTCCTGACAGTAACCTCAGTGGCTCGAACTACCCCTGTCTCGAACAGATTTTCGAGGTCCCAAAGATGTTCGAGCCATTGAAGTTCGACTGTACTGCAGTTATCTCAATGGTTCAACAGCCTTGTCACACGTAGCAGGGGACTCAAATGTCTTCTCATCATGTTATAATGTCTGTGTGATGAACATCCCTCTAAATCCCACTTTTTATATAGGGAAAAGGTGGGTTAACAGGGTATTTTTTTCCTAATTCGTGGTTAACACTTTTTGTACCAAATGGAATCTTCCTCTTTATATATAGCAGGAGTCCATTTAAAAATTTAGGGGTGTCAGGTTGTGTTTTCTTCAAAATTCATTTGGAAAATGGCTGAACGTTTTGCAAACAGTACAGGCCCTGATCAGAAGCCACATTCTGCGGCCTACGATCTGGGCCTGCACTGTTTGCCAATTACCCGTTATGGGGTTTCTGGAACAAAAAGGGTTAAAAAAGAAAATTTTATCCTAAGCTTTCCAGGCACCATAGAAAGTCTCTGATGAGACTGGGGAAATGAGAAAGCTGTTTGTTTGTTTGTTTGTATTGGAGTTTAACAGCCCAGTCAACACTATTTAGGTAATATTGAGCCGGTCAGTTTATCTATCCACATTTTTCTTTGGGCTGGCTTATACCTAAGCAGTTAACCAGTACATTACACATTCTTCCGCAAGAAACTGACAACACAACTTCCTTTCTTGAATCAGTGGAAGGGAGAGAATGACTGTAGAAAAGATTTCATGATCGGTCTCCATGACAGAACGTTGCAGACACTGGCAGGTACCGAACCCACGTCCTCCTGATCACCAGTCAGATGCATATCTGAGCTATCGAGGCCAGCTTAGGTACCTTTGCTGTGAAAACTCATTTATCAACTGATGAAGCAATTATAACAGAGTGGCTACTTGTGTACAAAAATATGTGTACTTACCATCTTTTGATGTGGCTGGAACTGCAAAAGAAAACAACGCAATGTTAACCCATTTTGTACCCTAAACCCCAAAGCGGGTAATTGGCAAACAGTGCAAGCCCAGATCAGACGCCGCAGAATGTGGCGTCTGATCAGGGCCTACACTGTTTGCAGAACGTTCAGCCAGTTTCCAAATAAATTTTGAAGAAAACACAACCGGACACCCCTAAATTTTAACTGACTCCTGCCACATATAAGGAAAGATTCCATTTGGTACAAAAAGGGTTAAATAATTTTTTCATAAGAGTACCAAGAGAATGTGGGCTCCAAGACCCACAGTTCCAGGTAAAGAATGTGTGTGTGTGTGTGTGTGTGTGTGTGTGTGTGTGTGTGTGTGTGTGTGTGTGTGTGTGTGTGTGTGTGTGTGTGTGTGTGTGTGTGTGTGTGTGTGTGTGAATTCGGGTTTAACGTCGCTTTCAACAATTTTTCAGTCATATCACGACGGTAATGAGGATAATTTAGGGATAAGTTTTCATAGCAACAGATAAGGTTGATATTTTGTGATAAACAAAGGATAGTTTTTGTCAATTCTCCATAAAATCCTATGTTATGGGTATTCATTAGAACCGCCTCGACGAGGCGGTTCTAATGAATACCCACAACATAGGTTTATATGCAGAAATAAGGAAAACTATCCTCAGTTATCACAAAAAATACACATCTTATCTGTTGCTATGAGTTTTCTATTTAAGAAATAGATCAGCTCTAACTGTGATTTGTTGAGTAATAAATCACAGTTTGGAGGTCAGTTGTAAAGTAGATCAAATCACAAGCGCGTAGCAACAAACCGACAAACTGTGATTTATTACTCAACAAATCACAGACTAGAGCTGATCTATTTCGATTCTAACACGCTGAAAATCGGCAATAATGTTGTTGATTCCTTCAAAATCTCACAACTTTTCGCCATTGTTAGAAGAAATCCCGCTAAAATTATCGACTGAAACACATGCATTTATATCCTTTTCTAACGTTTTCGATACGAGAAAATGACGTTACACCGTCTAACGTCAAGAAAATCGACTAGTGACATCATAAATTAGCAGTTTTAAATGACGTCACTCGTCACGCTCTTCCGAGCTGTGATTTGTTGCAGAATAAAACACAGCCGTTTTCCATTGCCTATATAGGCGCGCTGTGTTAGAATTCTTGTTAGAATCATATGTTGTGGGTACACAGGAACAGATAAGGTGGGTATTTTGAGATAACTGAAGGATAGTTTTCCTTATTTCTCCACATACCCTATGTTGTGGGTATTCAAAGAACAGCCTCATTTTCTGATAATTGAAGGACACTTTTCCTTATTTCTCCACATAACCCTATGTTGTGGATATTCATTAGAACAGCCTCATTTTCTGATAACTGAAGGATAGTTTTCCTTATTTCATCATAACCCTATGTTGTGGGTATTCATAGAACAGCCTCATTTTGTGATAACTGAAGGATAATTTTCCTTATTTTTCCATATAACCCTATGTTGTGGGTATATATTAGAACAGCCTCATTTTGTGATAACTGAAGGATAGTTTTCCTTATTTCTAAATATAACCCTATGTTGTGAACTTGTGGGTCTTCATAAAACAGCCTCATTTTGTGTTAATTGAAGGACACTTTTCCTTATTTCTTCACATAACCCTACGTTGTGGGTATTCATAGAACAGCCTCATTTTGTGATAAATGAAGGGTAACTTTCCATATTTCTCCATATATCCCTATGTTGTGGGTATTCATCAGAATAATGAATACCCATAACACAGGATTGAATGGAGAATTGATAAAAAATTATCCTTCAATTATCACAAAATACCCAACTTATCTGTTTCAAATGGGGTACTTGTTAGAATCCCCTCAATGTACTCACAACATATATTCATAATAATGCCACACTCCATGCTTGCATACAAAATACAGTATAACTGGTATGGCTCGAACTTTGATGGCTCGTTTACCATGGATGAGTCAAACACTTCCTTGCTTCCATAGGGAATTCCTTCAGATATGTATTAGTGGAGACAATTTCAGAAGATTTTCTTCTTTCATCTTGCAAGTGAATGCTGTATGTACTCATTAGAATCGCCTCGATGAGGCAATTCTAATGAGTACACACAGAATTCATTTATATTAAGAACAGTGAAAAGATATCCCAAAATTATCGCCATTATGCTTCCTGGTGTGGCACTAATAGAAACCCTCGGTGGCTCAAACTTCCCCTGTCTTGAACAAAGTTTCATGGTCCCAAAGGGGTTCGAGCCATCAAAGTTTGACTGTATCATTTTATCTAAAGAGTATTACCCTCAGCTGGCTACTTTTGACTTTTGTCATACCAACTGCTGTTGTTTAAAATCTATAAGCCTGTGCAGATTCAAACATTGAGGTTTAACGTCCCCATCAGCACCAGGTCATTTTGGAGACATTGCTTCAAATTTTGTGGGGTTTTTACCCAACAATGAGATGAAATGACATCTAAATTCCTGTCGCCCAATGAAACCAATAGGGTTTATATGCATGGGTGGTCGGACTCGTACTACTTTGCATGGGCACTTGTGTGCGTTCCGTTTCAGCTCTGCATCGAACTTTTATGCAGCCTAATCTATTTCTTCTAGCACTAATTGAAGCACAGACAGCACTCGTGGGTTGATTGTCTCTGAATGTTAGCTGGAGAACAAACAGGGACTTAGACTGTTAACATTTCATTTAGCCCATACATTTTTGTAGTGTAAGCAAACAGTGTAGACTCATGGTCAGATGTCACATTCTGCAGTGTCTGATCGGAGTCTACACTGTTTGCCAAACACTATACTTGATTCCAGTCCATATTCTATAGATGACCTTATGCAACAAGCTGACCTCACGCTGATTAGAATAATGTGGCTATTTTCTATAAATAACTGTTGCCTGGATTTCCTACAAATTAGTGATAGACACATGAGCCCCGCCAAGAGAATTTGTGTCTTCGAGCATTCCGTCATGACAAATTTTAACTGCGTATGCCCAGCCATTCAGAGGGGCCAGGGATATGGCTTTCTGTCTGAAGGTTCCTCTTGATTCACTGCTTGTATGAGCGAGCAGCGAAGGTTCTGGCGAGTCTGCGCGAATGCGCAGGCTCGCCTGAACCTTGGCTGCTCGCATAGGCGATAAGTACCAAAATCGCTTGACGGGGCCCACATGGAGTTAAGCATTTAAGAGCTTTTATGCTTAGCAACTTTGGGTCGACTGACAATCATCCCAAAAATAAATATAGCTTAGTGATAAAAACAAACTGTGATTGGTTAATATAAATAGTAAATACATTTGTTTCGCAAAAGAAAATTGTCATGTTTTGACCAGTACATCCAGTGTGACTCTTAAAAATAAAACTAAGCAAACAAAATCTTGAAGACATCTACCTAAACGAAGATGCAATGTTTTGATATCAGTGATGATGATTCATAGTTTGAAGCTTTGAAGACGTTAAATATTGATTAAAAAGGGGGTAAAATTTTGGAACCCAATCTAAATAAGTGATTTATCTCTTGTGAATTATCGCAAAATGTGACGCCCCATCTCTCAATGAACCTTTTCAGTCTGAGGTTTGACTGAACATACTAGTTTATAAATTAAAGCCTGCACAGATTAAAGTTGATTAGAGGGTTTCTGAAAATGGTATAGAAATATGATTTGAAGAGTTCTACGTTGTTTTCATATAGATTTCATTCATATACTTAACACAGCGCCTCATTATGCACTATTTGCCTTGTTTTGGGATTTTTGCCTACCGGGTATAATAGGGTTTACATACCGTAATGATTCTAAGTATTGGGACAGACAGGCCTAAGCAAACAATGCAGACCCAGTGAAGAAGCAGTCTGATCAGGGTCTACACTGTTTGCTATTCTATCTGCACTGTTGGACTCCTTGCTAGATTGTGAAAGAAATTTGTTTAATTGTTAGGAAAGTAACAGGAAGTCCTCAACTTCTCCCAATTTTTAGGATTTTTACAGTAGTTTAACCCATTTTGTACCGGAAACCCCTGAAGGGGTACCTTGGCAAACAGTGCAGGCCCAGATCAGATACCGCAGAACCTGGCGTCTGATCAGTGCCTCCACTGTTTGCTAAAAGTTCAGCCATTTTCCAGATCAATTTTGTAGACAAGAGGGCCATGATGGCCCTGGATCGCTCACCTGATCCATAGAGTAACAAAGGGGCCCCCGGGGAGGGCCATTATTGACCCAGGGCTATAATGTGCATGATGTTGAGGTAGGTCTAAATAGGTGAAGCTTCATACCAAATATCAACAAAGGCTATAATTTGAACAATCTTGATTAGGGTCCACTAGATGAAACTAAACACCAAATATCAAAGACCTGGGCCTTGTGGTTTCCAAGAAGAAGATTTTTTTAAAGATATTCCCTATATAAGCCTATGTAAAACCAAATGGCCCTGGGGCTTGGGTGTTTTTTTGGCCTCAGGGCTATAATTTAAACAATCTTGATAGAGGTCCACTAGATGAAGCTTCACACCAAATATCAAAGACCTGGGCCTTGCTGTTTCAGAGAAAAAGATTTTCAAAGATTATCTCTATATAAGACTATGTAAAACCAAAGGGCCCCGTGGCGGGGGCATTTGGTGCCCGAGGGCTATAATTTGAACAATCTTTGTAGAGGTCCATTAGATGAAGCGCCATACCAAATATCAAAGACATGGGCCTGACAGTTTCAGAGAAAAAGATTTTTCAAGATTTTCCCTATATAAGTCTATGTAAAACCAAAGGCCCCAGGGGTTGGGGCATTTTTGGCCCCAGGGCTATAATTTGAACAATCTTGGTAGAGGTCCACTAGGTGAAGCTTCACACCAAATATCATAGACCTGGGCCTTGCGGTTTCAGAGAAGAAAATTTTTTAAAGATTTTCCCTATCTAAGTTTATGTAAAACCAAAGGCCCCCGGGGCGGGGGCATTTTTGGCCCCAGGGCTATAATTTGAACAATCTTGAAAGAGGTCCATTAGATGAAGCTTCACACCAAATATCCAAGATCTTGGCCTTGCGGATCCAGAGAAGAAGATTTTTAAGGATTTTCCCGATAAATGCCTATGTAAAACCAAAGGCCCCCGGGGCGGGGGCGTTTTTGGCCCCAGGGCTATAATTTGAACAATCTTGAAAGAGGTCCACTAGATGAAGCGTCACACTAAATATCCAAGATCTGGGCCTTGCAGTTCCAGAGAAGAAGATTTTCAAAGATTTTCCCTATATTAGCCTATGTAAAACCAAAGGCCCCCGGGGCGGGGGCATTTTTGGCCCCAGGGCTATAATTTGAACAATCTTGAAAGAGGTCCATTAGATGAAGCTTCACACCAAATATCCAAGATCTGGGCCTTGCGGTTCCAGAGAAGAAGATTTTTAAAGATTTTCCCTATATTAAGCCTATGTAAAACCAAAGGCCCCCGGGGCGGGGGCATTTTCGGCCCCAGGGCTATAATTTGAACAATCTTGGTAGAGGTCTACTAGGTAAAGCTTCACACCAATTATCAAAGACCTGGGACTTGCGGTTTCAGACAAGAAGATTTTTAAAGATTTTCCCTATATAAGCCCATGTAAAACCAAAGGACCCCAGGGCGGGGGCATTTTTGGACCCAGGACTATAATTTGAACAATCTTGGTAGAGGTCCACTAGATGAAGCTTCATACCAAATATCGAAGACCTGGGCCTTGCGGTTTCAGAGAAGAAGATTTTTAAAGTTTTCATTTAAAAAATCTATTTTTAGCTCCTGTGACCTAGATGTGCAACAGACTGGAACCATTTGAACAACTTTGAAAGGGGACCACCTAAGGATCATTCCTGTGAAGTTTGGTCAAAATCCGATCAGTGGTTTAGGAGGAGATGTTGTTTGAAGAAAAAGTTTACGCACGCACACACGCACGCACACACGCACGCACGACGGACGACGGACAAAAAGTGATCACAAAAGCTCACCTCGTCACTACGTGACAGGTGAGCTAAAAAACACAACCTGACACCCCTAAATTTTGAAATGGACTCCTGCTATATATTAGGAAGATCCCATTCGGTACAAAAAGGGTTAATACCACTAATTATTGGGACAGACAGGCCTAAGCAAACAGTGCAGACCCCGATCAGACTGCTCCTAAAGGAGCAGTCTGATCTGGATCTACACTGTTTGCAATTCCGTCTGCACTATTTGGACTCCTTGCAAGATCGTGAAAGAAATTTGTTGAAATTTTAGGAGAGTAACAGGAAGGCCTAAAGGTCTCCCAATTTTTAAGATTTTACCGTAGATTAACCCATTTTGTACCGGAAACCACTAAAGGGGTACCTTGGCAAACAGTGCAGGCCCAGATCAGCCGCAGCGTCTGATCAGGGCCTACAATATTTGCCAAAAGTTCAGCCAATTTCTGAATAAATTTTTCAGAAAACACAACCTGACACCCCTAAATTTTGAAATGGACTCCTGCTATATATGAGGAAGATTCCATTGGGTACAAAAAGGGTTAATTTCTTGTATCATGCTTACCATTCATATTGGACAGAATGTTCTGTAGGTCGCTCAGCTGTATTTGCTGTCTTGCAGACTGCCCAGCGGTAGTGGCTGTGGTACTAGTAGTAGATGATGATGTAGTTGTAGTTGTTGTATTCTGAGAGGGCAAGGCTGCAGCAGTCACTGGGCGGGGCTGCACTGGGGTCTCAGCTGTGCCGCCAGTACTGCTGCGTGTTCCAGGGGAAGATTGAACTCTCATAGGCCTGAAACATATGGTCAAGAGTTACAGATGTAACAGGTCGAACTAAAATGCTACTCGCATCTACCCAGGCTGAGGATAAAAATCCACTCAACCAGAACAACAGGCCAGCAATCTACCACATACCGGAAGACCGTTAATGTATACCTATTTCTATCCGATATTCCCCAGGCAAAGCGGTGCGAGTCGGACCTATTGGTTTGATTAGGCGACAGGGCTTTAGATGTCAAATCATCTCAATGTCGGATAAAAATCCCACAAAATTGGAAGCAATGTCTCCAAAATGACCTTTACAGTGTTGATGGGGATGTTAAATACAAATCAAACATATTCCCCAACTTATTTAAGATTCATTCTCCTACCGCAGTCAGTCCTACAAAATTTGATAGTACAGGGATGTGACCTGAGGCTGTGTGGTTCACTGGACACCAAATGTGAAAGATGAAAAAGTCCTATTCACCACTTACCATGCCTGTGATTAAACCTGGTCTGCCAGAGTGACTTGTATTGCAAGTAAAAGGGCAATTTATGAACCAGAAAATGTATTAAAGATCTGGCTTTACTTTTGTAAGTGATCTATCTTAATGCAGATGTTCGTATCTACCAAACTGTTAAATTCAACTTCTCATATGTGACCCAAGCAAAGATCGAACCCCCAGCAGTAGAGACATAACAAATAAGAGAGAGTGGTCTTACCCCGTGGAGGTCTATCGTTTGCTCTTGAGTTCCACAAAAATGGAGTCTATTCATAATGGAAATAATTCGCTTTAACCCTTAAGACACTGAGAAAAACTACATTCTTGCATACTGGCTGAGCAGTCTGATCTGGGTCCATACTGTTTGCAAAAATGACTTTTAAAGTAACCTGCAGACGACAAAACAGGCTACAATTGTCGTTATTGGCATTTTATGGGTTAAGACTCCATTCTGGATGGCCAAAAAAGACAAGTGTGACTGTTAAGGGGGACAAGAGTGTTACCCAAGTGTTGCCTTTCTCTCCTGTCCATCCTCTTTAAGGGGAATGGGAACACCTGGCAGATTTTTCTGCCATTTTTCAAAGGGAGACAACTTTCGGGACTTCCTGTTTGCTTTTCTAAAAGTCCTGTCCCAGTGAAAAAAGGAAAGAATTCGCTTCTCAGGAACATATTCCCAATTTGACATGGGAGACAAAAATACTTTTGCTGGAGTTGCCTCCCAGTGAAGGTGTTCCCATTCCCCTTAAATTGACTTGCTGCCTGAACTTTTATGAAATTGGGGAAAGAATTTTAGGGGGCGTCAGAAAAAACTAGAGCTATCACTAAAGGTGATGAATACCCCCACAAAAACTGCCTTGATAGTACATCAGCGGCATTTTGCAATTTTTTCACTTGAAAGGGGCCATAACTATGTCGAAAATTGACGAATTGTAGTGGAAATCAAACTTGACCTGTATTTTATGATGTTACATCAGTGTACCAAAAATTATAAAAATCGGTGAAGCGCTTTTTGAGTTATCGTCTGGAAACCAAGTCAACAGACCGACAGACCGACCGACCGACAAGCTCACTCCTATATACCCCACAAATTTCATTTGTGGGGGTATAATAAGGTTCATTAAATTAGCTAGTTTTGCATATTTGACATGGTGTTGGAAGATATACAGTGTCTGAACACATAAGGTAAATACTGTAAACCAACTTACGGTTCTGATGCAGTAGACTGGGCACTCCCTGGCCTTCCCATCAAAGCTGACAGCCCACCTCCTGGGCCGGCCATACCCATACCTCCTGAAAGAGAACACAACGCCCCATGGTTACACAGTCATTCCTCTTTATATCTACATTCGGTAGTATGACAATACCCTTTACAAGGACAATTTCAATGGGACAAATACTTAGCTCATGATGACACAGATCAGGGCGCAAAAAATCCACACAACCGCTCGTATTTACGAGTAGAAATTGGCTAAGGGCAAGTGAAAAATTCCAACTGCTCGCCCGACAGGACGAGTAACTTTTTTCCGCAGTAGGAATTAATTTTAAAGCCAATAAAAGTGCCCAATAGTCGGTTTAAATGTCGCACTTTTTCTACCGGATGTTGTCAAAAGCGATTTGACTATTCGGCAGAAAATCAACAGCAGTAAATCCCGGTTCATACCATTTGCTACATCCCGGAATGCTCAGCTGGTCCTGTATTGTATTGTTCATGCAAGTCACATTTCCGTGTGTAGCAGTCGTCCCGGTTTTAACAAGTCATTTACTTGTGTCATTCAAAACGGCTAACATTGAAATCTACGATCAAGTCGCATTAAAAAACCCGAAAACGAAAGTAGAAATCAACAAACGATGTCGAAGCAAGAGCATATCAGAAAGTTTTGTCTCTCCCAAGGTAGCGGAGATTCAGAGCTAAAGGACAAAGAAAAGTCCAAGACAGAAAAAAGGTGTCTTCAACAGCAACATTATAATAAGAAGAATAGAAAGTGAACAATCATAGAGACTTGGGTTGATGAGTATGAATGGGTCGGCACAGATGGCAGCACATTATTTTGCACAGTTTTTAAGGAGTTTCCGAGGCTATCTGACCCTAAGTCCTCACTTGTAACTGGTATTACACAAAACTACAGGAAAGAAACCCTAAAATTTCATGAAAAAAGTGCTAGACATCAGAAATGTGTTCAACACAAGGTAGCTGTTGAGAATCCAAGTGGAACTAGCCTTGCAAAAAGTTCAAGGAAAGTTGATACGAAAAACCGTGAAGTTTATGAAAAACTTTTTAATATGGCTTACTAAGTGGCATCTGAAGGAGAGTCATTTAAAAAGTACCCAAAACAATGTGCCCTGCAAACAAAGAATGGAGTAAGCTTAGGACAGAACTATCTCAATGATGTTTCTTGCAAAAACTTCAGTGTCAGTACATCAGAAGTATTAAGGGAAGAATGTTACAGTGAGCTAGAAAATGCTAGATTTATCAGTATTCTGGGTGATGGATCAACAGATAAAGGCATAATTGAACAAGAACTGATTTATGTACGTCTTGTAAACAGTGAAGGAAAGATTCAGACAAAGCTTGG
Organism: Lucinisca nassula; assembly: GCA_963580285.1. Taxonomy (NCBI): domain Eukaryota; kingdom Metazoa; phylum Mollusca; class Bivalvia; order Lucinida; family Lucinidae; genus Lucinisca; species Lucinisca nassula. Next base: position 286,540 of record CAUZLF010000048.1, on the reverse strand, counting down.
AAATATTATTGATCTGGAAGAAGGTAATGCGAGGGGTGTTAAAGAAGGTTGGAAGAAGGGACTAGAATCTGTTAGGATTTCTGAAGAAGTGTTAGCTGATAAACTGGTTGGTGTCAATACTGATGGTGCATCAGTAAATTTGGGTAAAAAAGGTGGTGCTGTTAAACTTTTATTGGATGATATCAATGAGCATCTTGAAGATGATGAGACATGTAATGACTATGTTGTAGTGGTACATTGCATTGCCCATAATTTAGAACTAGCTGTGTGTGATGCAAAGGAAGGTTGTGATTATCTCTCTGAATTTGAAAGTACTCTCAAAGGGATTTTTAATCTCTATTACTATTCACCAAAGAAAAGGAGGGAACTGTATGAAATAGCAGTTTCGCTGGATCAAGAACTCAAACACTATGGAGGTATACAGCAGATAAGATGGGTTGCAAGTCAGAACAGGGCACTTAAAGCTCTGTTGGATAACTATGACATCACTCTGGTTCATTTGGGAGAGATTGGCTCAGGCAAAGATGACAGTGCTTCAAAGGCTAGAGCTTATCTCAAAGAATTAAAATCTGAAAGATTTATAACATTTCTCCACTTCATGATAGATTTGGACAAATCTGTTAGCAGAAGTTTCAACTCTTTTTCAACAGAAAAAGTGCCTGATTTCTGAGGTAGGCAAAAGAATCAATGAATTGAAAGAAAAAATAATTCAGATGAAAGCCAGAAGTGGGAAACTTCTCAGGAAATTCTTACCTGAAACACAGGATGGAAATTTCAGGGGTGTAGAGATGACATATAAACAGAAAAGAAGAGAACATGATACTTCAGACAGAATTAAAGCTGATATAAACACTCTGTTAGAAGCTGCAGAGTTCTTTCTTGAAGAAAGATTCATCAAACATCTTGGAGGCAAACCTCATTCTTTGTTTAATGTGTTTGACTTTCAGATATGGCCAGACAAAGATTCAGATGAGTTCAGGAGTTATGGTGATGAAGAGATAGAGAAGCTGGTAGACATTTATTCGCCTGTTCTATCAGATGAGGAGAAGGATTCAGTTGCTGATGAGTGGCTAGATTTCAAACTATACATGAGCAGAAACTTGAATCGACCTGTAATAGATGCTTATGAAACTCTTGAGGAACTACGGGTTCTGCAGAGGTGCAGCACATTAAGCACATAGTTGTCCTCATTGTGATTATACTTACAATCTCACCAACAACTGCAGAGTGTGAGAGAGGGTTTAGCCTAGTCAACAATATTAAGTATAGTTCTAGAACAACAATGAAACAGAAAACTTTGTCAAGCCTGGTTAGAATCAAGATAGATGGGCCTAATCTGGGAGGCGGGACATACCATTGTAGTGATGGGTAGGTATATTAATTAAAATTAATTTTACATTAAAAATATCATTTTAATATCAAATATAACTACCCATCACTACAATTATAGCCTGAATTCAAAGCAAGTGGAGGGTTGGATGAAAAATAAAGTTACACATACCTAACTCCTCCAACCTTGGTTGTTTATACCCCTTTAAAAACCATCTAATGATGGTAACGTAAGGGAGTATCCACCATGACTGCAAGGGATCCAAATCCAAAATTCACAAGTGGAGAAGATAAATGGACAGGAACCGGAGTCAAAATAGAAGGTTCATACCTATTCAAACAGGCTAACAAACAACCAAGGAAAATAAAATCCCAAAATAAGTGCTGCTCATAATAGATTGAGAAGCTACTAAACTACCCAAGGAATGAGTACCACTACGAATGGGAACCAAGCTCCTTAGGTGAAGGGATGAAAAGTAGCGTTGGAACATCCATTACGCAGTAAGATAAAACATTCTGAAGAAAAAACGGAGTTCCAATATGCCCAAAATGTAGAAGGTTCTAACCTCATACTGTATTCTGAATGATAATAGGGCAGAAGTGAAATTAGCATATACTGGTAGAAGCTTTATCACTTTACAAATCCACTTTGCAATCAAGGATGGTTAGAAATATATCCAAAACCCCTTGATTGAAAAGAAAAAATTCTCATGATAATCTCGAAACGTTTTAAACGTTCTAATGTATACAAAAAATTCACATTAGCCTACGATCCACGAATCCTGGAAATGACAGGGCAAATAATAGTTTCAGACAAGGTTATTTATAGCCTAAAACAAAAATAGGTTGAATGCAGGGCTCAAGCTAGAGGGCGACTCAGGCGAAGAAGTCGCCCTGTTGGGGCTCACTTCGCCGACTTTGGCGATGAAAGCGAAAAAAACTTCGCCCTGAAATTTCGCCCGTTTTTTGTGGTGTCTTCCTTGTGAACAGTAACGGTAAACTGACAAGGTGACGATAATCCTTCGATCCACTAGTGTCAGAAATCTCAGTAATTACACTAAACAAAGCTAACTGTTTATTCTGCACTTCGTGCCAGTTGCAGTTTAATACTGTTATGTAATTTAATTCTAACCGTTAGCTCGTGCAGCACGAGCCACTTGCAACACGCTTAGTGGTATTGTCCTGTCATAAATCTATCTCGGTTGATTGCACAAAGTTTTTATTGCAATAAGATCCAATTAAGATTACACAAGATTATGTAACTTAAACAGGTATATTTGTACCGTAAGCTCGTGCCAAAGTCCGGGTGCGGACGTACTTTTTTAAGTACTGTTGTATACAGTAATAAGATTATTCCGACCATTGGCATTGACACTGCATTAGGATTTAAATTTTTTTAAATAAAGATGGTTTATTTGTTTCGCCATTGATTTGTTTGTACATTACTTTTACATCCATCAATCGTTTTCATTTTTTTTATGGACAACAAAAGTAGGTAGCAATTTTTTATTTTCTAAGTGAAAATAATTATAACTTGCCGGTAAATATTCAGTAATTATCCAAATTCATAAAAAAATAACAACTGATTTTCATCTCGCGAGGTTGTTCCCCCTTGTTTCTATTGGAACTTAGTGAGAAATGATTTAACTAGTACACAGAAACCTCACCATTCATTATAACATGGTTGAATACAACAAAAGTTACAGCTTGCCCAAATGCAGTAAAATTACTATATTAAGACCACCTTTGGGACAGTTCAAAATTGGTCTTTAAGACCACTTTTGAACAGTCCCAAAAGTGGTCTCTGATCAGGGGTCACTGTATGCAGAAAACAGAAAGAAAGAATAACTGCAGCCAACCAAATATGCTTTTTAAAGCAGAATTAGTCTTCATTTCAGGTGGTCTCAATAGGGGAATTGATTGATACCCCTATAAAACACACTTTTCTCCAAATAGAGGTTTACAGGAGAACTCATTACATTGTTGTTGTTCGGCGCTAAGCCGCACCCACTTCTCCCTAGACCCAGCAAACTTCTCCCTATTTTCCCAGGAGGGAGAAGTCACTTCTCCCAAATTTTTTGGGCTAGCTTGGGCCCTGGTTGAATGAGAAGAGAAAAAGAAGTCATTGTTCTTCTCATACCTGAAAACAACCCTCTGCAATTGGCAAAGCATGACTATAACTTCTACGAACTGAAGCAAATGTCAAATGAAATACAGCTTGACTATCAAATGAACAAAAGAAGCTGAATTCACCGGATCGTAAGGTGGTTTAGAAAAGACCACAACACTCATGCAAGATTCCATTTGGATTCAAAGTCCTGGAAACCTGTCGGCATAGTGAAAAAACCCTTTAATAAGCTGGTGATGGTAGGGTTTAATGAAAAAGTGTGAAGCCGACTAAAATTTTAACATGTTCGAGATTACTGATCTGTACCCTTCTCTTAGATGAAATAGAAATTGAAGGGTAGAGAACAGACAGAAAAAGAAATCCAGTAAAAAACCTCCCTAGAGGAATTGTCTGGATTTATTTCCCTTTTTCTACACCAACTAGAAAATATCTTCCATCTTCCAGAGTAAAACTTGAGAGTGGAGATCTTTCTATATTTGAAGATACACTCGGCAGAGAAACCAGAAAAGTGTCTACCTCTGGTTTGATTCCTGACAACATCTGGATGTGTAAGTAAAGCATTTCTGGATTGAAATGGAATGCTTGACCCACACCTTTTAGATATTTGATCTGGAACTACTGGAAGACGGGTTGCAAGTCTTGAGACTAGGCTCAGAATGACTAAAAAACCAAGATCTCTGAGGCCATAGGAGGCGTAATCAGAATGGCTCGGCTTTTGGACGCTTGAATTTTTACCTAGAACTAGAGGAATTCATTTGAATGGTGTAAACGCATATGTAAAACATTCCCCCAATCTAGAGATTTTAAATCAACTGCACGTTCCAGGTGATCTGAAACTTGAAACACAATGGAAGTTGATTGGAGAACCGAGTTGTTTGGACATTTGATTAAAAAAGGCCCAATAAAGGTTCTCTCCATTTGAGAAAACGCCCTGTAGAGAACGGATGGTGAACTGGTCTATAGGGGCGATCCCAATGACATAATCTGCCCTGGAGGTGTCCGACAAGGATAGACATACCTTCCTGAAGACACCAAGTTATAATCTTCCATGTAAAAGCCAACAGGGAAGAGTAATGAGTCACTCCCTGATAAGTAGAAAAAACTACACTATTCATTTGTCTGGAGTAACAATAATGAAGCTGTTCCTCAGTTTGGAGCTATGAAGAACTGATAAACCAAGGAAATTTGTCTGAAGTTTCAGAATGTTTATACACATATACATATATACATACATATACGCATACACACACATATATATATATAGCCCCGCCTAATATAGGCCCCACGTTCCTTGAACAACTAATCCCTGAGGTTCGAAGTGGGAAACCAACCTGAAAGGCTGGCATGCGAAAAAACAAATAGGGAATAGTCTCTAAAAGAGGAGACCCCATTTGATACTGAGGGATTCATAAATCGTAGAGAGCAATCTTGATAATGGAATTTATTGCTCCTATAGACCGTATGGTATTTCCAGTGATAATATTAGCAAAAAAAACTGGAAAGGTCTAAGATGAGATTGTCCAGGGAAACTGGATCCAATTACTAAGTTTCTAAAAAGGGGAACAAACCCCTGACATAAATCGAAAGTTTTTCGGGGCTTGAAAAAATTGGAGAAGTATCTTTGAGGTAGAGTCAATTTCAACTTCTCGATAAAGTGTATGAAATCTAAATTCACAATAACCTGTACACTTAGGACAAGGTATGATAAACAGTATCTGTAAAAATGATGACAAAACCCATCATCGGAACACTACACGAGATTGGGGCCTAATTCTATGATGAGAGCTGCTTAATTAATTTCCATTAAGTTGGTGAACAGGGAAAACATTGATCCGTTGACAAATCCAACAAAGGAAAGGCAACGGACTGATACACAAAAATTCCATCCAAGGTGAAACGAAGGTATTTGCGTAATGACCTATGGATGGAGATGTGAAGGCTAGCGACCTTTAAAACTACGGAAATCGTCCCCGAATTTGGTTAATTTGACCTGACTAATCGAGGACGAAGTTTCCATTTTGAGATGATCGACTCGCATCATCATGTTTAGTGTGAGAAGTCGATGATGAGTCGATTTTCCCATTTTCTTCTTTTCTTTTCATTGATCCGTTGACAAATCCAACAAAGGAAAGGCAACGGACTGATACACAAAATTCCATCCAAGGTGAAACGAAGGAATTTGCGTAATGACCTATGGATGGAGATGTGAAGGTAAGCGTCCTTTAAAACTACGGAAATCGTCCCCGAATTTGGGAGAATTGACCTGACTAATCGAGGACGAAGTTTCCATTTTGAAATGATCGACTTGCATCATCTGTGTTAAGTGTGAGAAGTTGATGATGAGTCGATTTTCCCATTTTCTTCTCGAACAGAAAAATCCGCCTGTAGAAGCCTGGGGAAAGGAGAAAATTTTTCTACTTACACGGCTTTCTTTTGGAGAAGAACCCTTCCTCTTCCAATAAAAAGATTTCTTTTCTTGATACTATTTACCAGAAATAGTATTTGCATGTGAGAAAGAGAAAGGATTCCTAACGAACGCAATCCAGTAACCCTTTCTCAAAACTCATAAAATTCAAAATACATTTGATAAAAGAAGCCAAGGGTTGATAGAACTGAAATAGCTCGGCTCCTACTGGAAGAAGATGAAGAGGAGGGGAAGGAAGAAAGTCATTTGTTAGACTTGTGTCTTCCTCTATTGGGAGATTTCGTTCCAGTCCGACCTCTGGAACGAAAGGACCGTGTACCCTGATCTGAGAATGATCTACTAGTAGATGGGGACTGATTGAGATCTTCTAGTCGAGGGTGATAAGCACTTAAAAGTCATCGGAAGTAGTCGAAGAGCGTCTCTTGGTTGCGGTACCTGTACTTGATACGCTCTCCGAAGACTTCAAAAAAGACGAGTGCCCACGGTCTTGAAGCTTGATTCTGAAAACGTTGGGAAGACATGGTCCGCTTATAGTTTTAGAATCAAGAGGCGCTGAGGCTCTAAGTTTTCATTTACTATGCTCAGTAAAAACTGAACCAGTTATCAAGAGCAGATTTGCGCCAAACATGCAACATGGTGGTAGACAGCCATGGCATGTGAAAAAAAATGACCGGGAAATAAACAAAAGCATTAGAATAGCAGCTATATGGTCGGAATGCTCTTGTTTGAAGGCAAAGTGGGTAGAACTAGAATACCAGTCATAATGAGAACCCACTTAATAATAGTCCTGGTAAGAAGCTCCAATGTTAGAGCGTCGAAACAGGAAGTAATGCCAATTTCCCTGACGTCATATATACAGAGACTGAATCTGGGTCGAATTTTGGAATTTCATAAGAACAAAAAATTGATGTTTTTTTGTTGTTAGAACCAATGTTCCAAGTTCTTTTCGCACGAGTGCCCCCGGTCTTGAAGCTTGATTCTGAAAACGTTGGGAAGACATGGTCCGCTTATAGTTTTAGAATCAATAGGTGATGAGGCTCTAAATATGTCCTTCTCATAATCGCTAATTAGTAAGGACGAAAAAAGACCAACCTCTGAGTATTGATATATCCCCAGAGGATAATTCACTAGGCCCAGATTCAGCTCTAGGGGCAAAACACTCGAGGCTCAATTAAACTTCCCCAGTGTTAGGCCCTTTATTGTGTATCGTGCACTGAACATGCGAAATTGCCGAATCAAAATTGAGCATTCAAGGAGCCGTGCCTAAAACGATCAAGGCCGAATCGACACAAGGCCGAAACGACCCACCGAAATAGGCCGAATCGATCCAGGTGCAAATTCGGGTCGAAAACGACCCAGGCCGAAACGACTCAGTACCGAAACGTCCCGGATTCACTTACAATAGTTACGGTATTCCAATAAACGATGCCCAAATCTGTATGTTTTACAAGGGAAAACAATCCAATTTAATGATTATGATAACAAAAATTTTATCATAATAAGAGGAAAGAAGCATATGACCAAGGTAAACTAAGTACCGAAGGTCCGGAATGGTTACCTGATAAAAACCGGGATCGGAACCGTACCAAAATTCGTATGTAACATGGATTCGGAAAAAAATTTTGGGCATAGGTTCCCCGCACCCCGGAGTCCCCGCAATTATGAGCAGGGTCTCTACGGGGTGGTCGACGAACCTATCTTAGTCAACCCAGGCCCAAATGGGAGGAGGGGACATAGACTGGCTCATCTTGATTCGGCAAAGGTGACCCACACGAATTGGATGGATTCTGTTTAGAAGATACTATAGAAAAGCCACAAAGGGACCTGAATATTATCCATCTGCATCGTGGGATAAACAGTTCAGTGCTAAACGAAGACGGGTCTTGCACATGTTCAAAACTAAATTAATGCTGAGAATTTTTATTCAGCGATACAACGACTTCCGATACCGGAAGTGGAAGGAACACACACAAAAACCGTCCTCTTTTCTGGCAATTTAAGTTTCCACAACGCCGACTTCTATTAAAACATTACCAGGAATAATACGAGCGTATACCCTGGCACATAACATGAAAAGAAGTGTGGTGCTTATCAAAAACCAAAAACGGTTGATCACATGATAAACAAAACTTCCAAGTGAAAATTCAAAATGGCGGACAACCACTACACATGTAATGTCGGCAGAAACACGCGAAATGAAGTCTCTAAGAATTTCGGAATAAACAGTAAGCTTAAAAAGCCTAAGTACGTTGTGGAAACTCAAGGTAAGTGCAAAATCAAAAAAGAATAAAACACTTATCCGTTTATTCATTCTTCCATGGAATGTAGTTTGACGATCCTATCCCAAGCAAGTCTGAAAAATTAATGACCTTCTCGGCGCGAAAATCGCGGTCACGTGACCTGTATCGTCTGCCTATTGGTCTGATAGGTCATGTGACATCAGCGACCAATCAGGACTCGACGCTGGGGAGGTCACGGGAAAAGGGACATGCCGGTGGCATTTCTGGCTAGATTTTTTTTGTGTCAGACTGTCCCAGAACTGCGTCTGGTGAAAAGGCTATAATTGTAGTGATGGGTAGTTATATTTGATATTAAAATGCTAAGTCTAAGTTTTCAAACTTGTCAACTTCATGCATATGCTTTATTTGATCTTTTACCACTACTCTACACAACTAACACAGTGAGTGGCCTAGTCTCTCAGTGTAAGTGTGCCAAACTGTTACTCAGGTTGTAACAGAATATATTAGTTCCTACTGTAAATGATTAATCATTATCCAGTTTGAATTTCAGGTATTAGTTTATCAAACTCATTGATATGAGAAGTCAGACAGGTGATAAAAATAAAGATGTTTTCCAAGCTTTTTGTCTCTTGTAGTACCAGATAAAGGACGAGTAGAACTTGATTAAGGACGAGTAACAAATTGAGATCACTTGCCCCACAGGACGAGTGGGTCTTTAAAAAAATTTTGCCCCCCCCCTGCAGATTATCAGAGGTATTTAACAAGTATTGTATTTACTACTCCAAGAAACAAATCTTGTTGGTACAGTCAACCCTCATTATACCTCCATTCGATATAATGACACAACTTGTTATAACGATACACTTTCATTTTACCAATTATGCTACTCCTTAATGGGAGTCTTTATTGCGGCAAATTCACTAAAGTGGCAGATGGTTAGGGAACAAATACATTGACTGTCGATATAGCAAGGGTCCTCTGTATTTGTCAGAATTTTTTGTATCAGTGAGGAGATTCTAACAAAAGCCCATAGCATTTGTTTATTGGAGTAATTAAGGAGAACAGAAGGTCATTTATTACCTATTATTATTCACTGGCAATAGGGATACCTTATAGCGACAAATTCTTTAATACAACAAAAAGTAAGGAAACAAAATCTGTTGCGATAATGAAGGTCCAAAATAAGGACAAGTTATGAGGATAATTTTGCGATTTTTTTTTCTATTACATGTTGTTGGTAGTGGGTACTTGTCAGAATCACCTCATTGAGGCCTTGTTACATGTACGTACAAAATATGATTCTAAGGAAAAATAAGAAAAATTATCCAAAAATTATCATCATTACTCAAAAATTACACAAAACCCCATGTCCGTAGGTTATTATTGCTCCAGATGAATAATGAGGATAAGTTTGGGATGCTTTTCTTATTTCTCCATTAAAACATGTTAAGTGTACCTGTTAGAATTGCCTCAGGTAATCTGACAGACTGATATTCAGAAGTGGATGAATGTTGGTTTTCTTTTGCGGCCGCTTAAAATCGATTTATGCCCCCCAGTGAGATACTTTTCACTGACCGTTCCAAGGCAGTTCTTCTGTCCCCATTTATTTTTGTTATAGTTCGTCTCTGAACTTGTGTATCGCTTATATCTTTTTTTGTTTTGGATAGCCAATCGGCTATTTTGTGGGAAAGTAACTGTCCATATGGCTTTCCACTGTTGGCATTTCATTTCATGTTTGTGTTTCTTTCTCTTTGTTGTCTCTGATGGGAGGTGTGGGTTAATTGTATCAATTCCTGATCATTGCCTTCTCTTCTACTTTAATATATTCAGAAGGACAAGATAGTTGACACCATTGATAATTACCTAGTAACTGCATGAGCTGTTGTTGACTCATTCCACCCAGCATACTCTGTAGATCAGAATCTCCAGCTGAAAATAAAAACAATACATCACGAAAACACGCCTATATAATTTTGACCCCTTGAACCCCAACTTTATATAGTGAAACTGGGGTTTACAGGGGTATATCTTATTTCTGCTCTAAAATATAGATTGTGGGTACTCGTTAGAACTGCCTCAATGAGGCGGTTCTAACGAGAGCTCTAAAATATAGATTGTGGGTACTTGTTAGAACCGCCTCGAGGAGGAGGTTCTAACGTGTACCCACAATCTATATTTTGAGCAGAAATAGGAAAAATATCACAATTTTTCAACTGAAAATTTTCTTTTTTTCGGTGATTAAGATTACAATGTATTTGTATAGGCGTGTTTTCGTAATGACAAAGTGCACAAAGTTAAAACTTAAATGTAATGAAAACCCGGGCCTTTGGAAATACAGTCGAACTTCAATGGCTCGAACACCTTTGAGACCTCGAAAATCTGTTCGAGACTGGGGTAGTTCGAGCCACTGAGGTTACTGTCAGGCGGCATAACGAGATACTTTTAGGCATCTTTTCGGTGGTCTATAATGAAAATGTATGCTGTGAGTACTCATTATAATCGCCTCATCGAGGCGATTCTAATGAGTACACACAGCATACATTTGCAAGATAAAAGACTAAAATCTCCTTAATTACCCCCCACTATTTCTTATGCAGAGGATTTCGCTAGGGGCCCAAGAACGGGTTCGACTCATCCGTGGTAAACGAGCCATCGGTGTTCGAGCCATCGAAGTTCTACTGTATTAAAATTTCATGTTTGTCCATGGACAAGTGGATAACTGAAATCTAACAGAAATTCACATTCACTTGTCTTGAAAAAGCCAAAGGGCAGCAAAAAATCATGGATTTTAATTGAAAACTGAAAGTTATATACCATACATGTATAAAGTGTCATTCTGAAAGAATGAAGAATGGGTTTGTCAAAATAAATAAGAATCATGTCTCAAAGGGCTACTGTGGTATTTGGTATTTGAATCCTTGCTCTAAAAGTAAAGCATTTGCTGCCAGAGGGAGAAAATTCTTTCGTTTTAGAGTAGCCACCCTGTAAAAAAGAATGGGAATCTTTTCACGCAAGATTATCATATTTACCCCTTAAACTCCTTTCCATACTTGCTCTAAAATTTGAACAAGTACAATTTCCTATCTAATGTTGAGCCTAAAAATAGCTGGATAACTAAACGTCATTGTTGACACAGATGAGACGCTGCTTTCTGCAGCATCTCATCTGGGTCTACGTTCATTGCTCAGCCCCGTCTGTCCAAATTCAAAAGGTAAATACGGAAACCTTCCTTAATTACGAGTATCACTTTACCTTTGCAACATTTTCTGAACATTAAGATTTCCATTATACTTGCCTCAGACAACTAAACAATTTCAGTTGTAAAGAGTGAAATTGGACAAAATGGACAAATAGAACATGGTTTTGTTTGTTTGTTTGATTTGAGGTTTAAAGTGCCCGTCAACACTGTAAAGATCATTTTGGAGACGTTGCTTCCAATTTTGTGGGACTTTTACCCGACGTTGAGATGAAATGACATCTCAAGCCCTGTCGTCCAATGAAACAAATAGGGTTTATAAGCATGGACGGTCCAACTTGCACTGCTTTGCCTGGGCAGGCTTAGATCCTCTAAGCCGTTTACCAGTACTCGTGTGCGGGGCAGATTAAGCTCTGCGTGGAAGCATCATGCAGCCCATATATTTCTTCAAGCCCTGATGGGTGGGGGCCTAAATAGAACATGGTAACTCATTACGAAAACACACCTTTACAAACACATTATTTACTTTGCCGCCGAAAAAAACAAAAAAGATGAAAAATTGCGGTATTTTTCTTATTTCTGCTCAAATATAGAATGTTGGTACTCGTTCGAACCGCCTCATCGATGGTGAGGTTCTAGCAATCAGAGGCCAGTTGTTCAAAACTAAAGACGTCGTTTGTTAACAAATTATTAAAATTTAATTATTTGATATGCAAATATGCTAATATTTTTGTGAAAAAAAAAACACCAAATGAGTGGCTTTTACACTTACAAAAACTGCTCACATTTTTTCAGCGAAAATACAATTGTATGAGTTATTGTACTAATACTAGAACAGTTAACAATTTGACCACTAATGAGCTCGTTAAGCTAACAATGTTTTTGAACAGCTTGGCCCTAGGCTGATTTGAATCTTTGTTGGCTGTGCTGGTACCCTGTAGGATTTCCTGTGCGCTTGTTCATGTGTTGTATTGTCAACAAATCTTAGATTATGTCGAGACTTGAAGTGGGTCAGTTAGCTAGCAAAACTTTTCCTGGGCAGGCCTATTAAACATAAGGGTTTAATCAGCCCCATGCACATTATTTTGCCAGAAACTGACAACTGCCCTTCTTGAATCATAGGAAAGGAGGGAATGACTGCAGAAAATATTTCATGATCAAGCTCCACGAAAAAATATTGTTGGACTAAGAGATATCGGAACAGTGAACCAGTCAGACAGCAACTGACTGACCTAGCTCAAGTGGAATAAAGCAGTCAAAACATACAATATACCGGTACATATGTACCTTGAATGTATGCTGTATCTGCTTTATTTATAGCATTAACCCTTTTTGCACCAAATGGAATCTTCCTCCTTATATATGGCAGGAGTCCATTTCAAAATTTAGGGGTGACAGGTTGTGTCATCTTTAAAATTTATTTGGAAAATAGCTGAAGTTTTTGCAAAAAGTTTATGCCCTGATCAGACACCACAGTCTGTGGCGTCTGATCTGGGACTACACTGTGAGCCAGGGTACCCGTTTTGTGGTTTTCAGTACAAGATGGGTTAATATCAACAATGAAGTTCTAGCATACTTACTGATATTTGCCAGCTCTGAGGCCAACCCACCACTACCGGCACCAGCTCGGCTTGAGCCCGGCGTGGGAGGATTATTGAGGGACTCATTCACTTTCTTGCAGAATTCTTCATCTTTGTCACTTTTGGGCTCCTGAGAAATAAAAGAAAGCTAGAATCCATCACAAATCCCCACACATTCTCTACAGGGGTTAAGTACCAAATAACAACATGTACTTTCAAATGAATTTGACATACATGACTTTTTTACCCCTCCCCCAGGGCCCCAATCTGACTGCAGGATCTATTTTTCTTGCATTATATAGGTATATCCAAGTAGCTCATCATAAGATCTTGTCTAATGTGCTCTTGGTATATCCTACTAACTAACCATCCCCTCTGATTTGATATGCCACATGACTATGTTCCAAAAAACTTAAAATTTTGACCCCCCACCAAAATCCCTCAAGTCCGACCCTGGGATGAAGGTGATTACAATATCCCCTCCGCTCAAATGTGGGGGTAATTAATTTGAACAAATATTTCAGTTATTTCAGAAGACTCATTTGTTTGAGAAAATCTGAGTCATTTTTTCAGGGGCTGGAAACATCTACTTGTCCATTACCCATGGCCTATGCCCCATGAAGGAGATAAAGTTAAAATCTTTAAGTCCCTATGAATTTTACAAAAATTTTCATGCCATTGATCATTCAGAACATGTGTAATTTTGAAGAATTTTCAATCCATGATTTTAATTCTTTCGACCCATACAGATATATGTTTTTGTTTGATTTAAGGTTTAACATCCCTGTCAACACTGTATAGGTCATTTTGGAGATGTTGCTTTCAATTTTGTGGGACTTCTACCCGACATTGAGATGAAATGAAGTCTTAAGCCCTATCACCCAATGAAACCAATAGGGTTTATAAGCATGGACGGTCCGACTCGCACCGCTTTGCCTCGGCAGGCTTAGATCCTCTAAGCGGATTACCAGTACTTATGTGCGGTCAGTTTCAGCTCTGCATGGAAGCATCATGCAGCGTATCTATTTTTTCAAGCCCCGATGGGTGGTGGCCACATACAGATACCTATGCTCTTAATGAGACTTCTTATCTGGATCTATGCTGTTTGCCATCCTGTAATTAGTTAATGTTTTTAATACATGTATAAGGGGTGGTAGGCCTATTTTTTCATTCTTATTCTATTTTTGATGGAAGATCCTGTCAGCAAATAGTGCAGGCCCTGATCAGACGCCATGTTCTGCGGCGTATGATCTGGGCCTGCACTGTTTGACAAGGTACCCCTTTAGGGATTTCCCGCATGCAATGTGTTAAGAAGAAGTTAAACATGGCACTGACGTACTGGAACATAATATGTATTGCATACCGTTGCAGAATCCAAATAACACTGCAACTGAAAAGTGTTCATTCTGATAATCATTGATGTAACTGTTTTGCCTATAAAACAACCTGCTAACAATATTCTATTCTACTGCTGCGTGCCAGCTCAAAATGAAAATCCACACAGAGGTGTCAACTAGCTCAGCTATTATTCTAGGCTCCAACAGGCAGAACACCCACTAATCATGCCCAAAATAATTTCCGATAAAGTGCTTGGAAAAACAGTGCACATTCTGATCAGACAGCTCCAGAGAGGAAGTGCCTGTGCTGTGTTTATTTCAGTGTAATGGCCCAGACAAAACCATTAAGGTTGTTACAAGCCAGTCACATAGCAACAGATAAGATGTGTATTTTGTGATAATTGAAGGATAATTTTTGTCAATTCTCCATAAAAAAAACAATGTTGTGGGTATTCATTAGAACCGCCTCATCGAGGCAGTTCTAATTAATACCCATCACATAGGTTTTATGCAGAAATGATAAAATACTTACCTTATCTGTTGCTATGCAGTCAGTTTACCTATCTACACTTTCACTGGGCAGGCTTATACACAAGTAATTAAACAGTATGTACACACATTCTTTTGCCATAAACGGACAACTGCCCTTCTTGAATCAGTGGAAGGAAAAGTATGACTGAAGAAAAGATTGCATGATCTAACCTCCAAGAGTAAATGTTGTGGATGTGGCAGATATCTTACCCACAACCTGATCATCAGTCAGATACGCACGCAGATGTGCCGGTTGTCTTAAGGACACAATGACAATTTAGTTGGTTTTGTTTGTATTGGAGTTTAACCGCCCAGTCAACATTATTTAAGGTAATTTTTGAGCCAGTCAGTTTACCTATCCACACTTTTCCTGGGCAAGCTTATACATATGTGGTTAACCAGTACAGTGCACATTCTTTTGCCAGAAACTGACAACTGCCCTTCTTGAATCAGTGGAAGGGAGAGAATGACTGTAGAAAATATTTCATGATCAATCTCCACGAAAGAATGTTGCCGACCCCGGCAGGTATCGAACCCGCATCCTCCTGATCACCAGTCAGACGCGCATCCAACTGAGCTACCGAGGCCGGCTACAATTTAGCTGGTTGTCTTGTAGTTGTGATTGTTCCTTTACCCATTGTATGCTAGTGGACTCTTCCATTGCTATATGTTGGACACGTCCATTTGTCATGTAAGGGGTGTCAGTCCTATCTTCTCGTTTTTATTCTATTTCTGACTGAAAATTTTGTTAGCAAATAGTGCAGGCCCTGATCAGACGCCGCATTGTGCGGCGTCTGATCTGGGCCTGCACTGTTTGCCAAGGTATGCAATGGCTTATTTGCTTTGGGATCCTACAATAGTCCTATAAAAAGATTGTGATGTACGTTATGTGCTGTTACCTGCATCCAAAAGAAGAACTTGCGTGTTGAAGACTTGAACTTGAGAACAAACACCCGCCCTGTGGTACACTGCTTCACATGCTTGAACTCTATGTCATCTGGGAAGATAATTAAATCCTGAAACAAAATAAAAACATAGCCCCAGATAAGGTGATTTTTTTCATCAGAAAAGTACTAGGCACAGTTGTTCAAAACTGATGACACCGTTAGTTAATGAATCGTTAAAATTTTTCTTTCATCATTTAATATGGCAAATATACTAACATTTTTGCTGAAAAAAATGTAAGTAGCTACTCACATTTTTTCAGCGGAAATTCCAAAATTTTAGATACTGTACTTGCTAGAATAGTTGACAATACGACCACTAACGAGCCTGTTAATCTAACGATATTTTGAACACCTGGACCCTGTTGTTTTTCTTATTTCTGCATTATTAAAATGCATCCCCCCCCCACTTCTCCAGTAAAGGGTCATAAGGACATCTCAAGCCCTGCTGCCACTGTCACATTGATTCTTTTGTAAGCAGTAGCAGTATACTAGATCAGAATGTATTTAACCCCTTTAACCCATTTCAGACTGGAAACCCCTAAACGGGTACCATGGCAAACAGTGCAAGCCCAGATCAGACGCCGCAGAACACGGGTCTGATCAGGGCCTACACGGTTTGCAAAAAGTTCAGTCATTTTCCTACTAGATTTTGAAGAAAAAAACACAACCTGACACCCCTGAATTTTGAAATGGACTCCTGCTATACATGAGGAGGAAGATTCCATTTGGTACAAAAAGAGTTAAAGCAATGTTGACAAATTTATGCATTCTAGGTTTCTTGAGAAGCGGTTATGCTACTCGCCTTGTAAACCAGAGGTCGCAGAATCAATCCCAAGCTTCTCCAGACTTTCGAATGAGTCTTTAAACTGATGTCCCGTCTCCATATGACCTTAGCTGTTGGTGAGACGTAAAACTCAAACACTAACTCACTCTAGGTTCTGTGGTTGTTTTTCAGAGAAAATAAAGCTTATTATCTGCTGAGCAGACAATTCAGATGAAATGCCAAGCTTTCTATAGCAGACAATTCATATAAAATGCCAAGTTTTCTTTTGCCTTAAAACACACACACACACAAAAAAAAGTTTGGCACGCTACACTTGTTTGGTTCTTTAACAGTTAAGCATTGCAAATGGGCATTGAAGTATTTAGCTTTAACCCTTATCTTGCTGAATATTCATCTAAGCCACACCCATTTCTGTCTATCAACCAATCAAATTACTTGATGTAATTTACTGCTACAAATTCATAAACTGAATGCCAAACAGTGTAGATCCTGATCAGATGGCTTCTTCAGAAGCCATCTGATCCGGATCTACACTGTTCGCAAAGAAAAGGGTTGTCGTGAACAGCAAGATAAGAGTTAAAGCAGGGGTAAAATACTTATTGTACCAAAATCTTATCTAGAGCACTGAGGAATTCTGACACATTAACGATCAAATGTGTGTATGAGAAGCACGAGAACGCTGTGACTCCAAAGCTCCAGTTAATGAGGGCAAACACAGATAATTAACTCATTGTATGCTAGTGGACTCTTCCATTGCTATATGTTGGACAAGTCCATTTGTCATATAAGGGGTGTCAGGACTATTTTTTCATTTTTATTCTATTTTTGACGGAAAATTCTGTTAGCAAATAGTGCAGGACCTGATCAGACACCACGTTCTGTGGTGTCTGATCCGGGCCTGCGCTGTTTACCAAGGTACCCCTTTAGAGGTTTCTCGCATACAATGGGTTAAGGGATAATTTTCTTTTTTTCTTGTTAGAAATTTATGTTGTGGGTAAGGCTGACACGATTAATCTTATAATCGACTAATCGATCGATAAATTCCGCAAAAATGATTATCATTTCTGATTTGCTCTTAATCGATTAGTTGATATATACAATTTACTACCCAAAGTTATGCCTAAAATAGCGGGATGAGTGGCAAACAGTGCAGACCCTGATGAGACGCCGCAGAATGCGGCGTCTCATCTGGGTCTACACTGTTTGCTCATGTCTATCTGTTCAAATATACATATGGTAATGGGCAACATATGGTAAGAGTCATGCTCAGACAGAAAGCCAGATAGGTAAAATTATGACAAAAACCTTTGTGATTACTAATCGATTAATCGATCGCAATGACGTGACTGATAATTGATTATCATTTCAGCTCCGATTAGCCAGCCCTAGCCTTGTCTATGTCCCCCATTGAGGGGAACTGACTATTACCCTTGGATGGTAGCTGACCATCAGTTTCATGCGTAAATGAGGATTGAAACTGTTTGTTACATAATTATGTTGGTCTTATCATGCGAATTTGTTTTTAGAATCCCGTTTTCCCTTAACGAAGTAATCCTAAACGCTTCCTTTTCAGGGACTTTACGAATGACCAAAACTTTTTAAATTTACCATTCTTCTGGTGATCTGTATTATCATCCTCAAAGGTAAAGATGCTGGAAACATGCTTCTACTAGAATCGCGCAGTCGATGGCAAGCCATCGCATATCCCCACGCTTCCCCACGGGACCCAACCCCTGGGCCATCCCCTAGGGGTGTTTGACCCGAGGGGTAAAATTTTGATTGTGATGTATTCTACTTATCATGCCGTTCGATTTAATATGCTACACGACCATGTTCTGAAAACTTTGATTTTTTTATCCCCAAGGTGCCCCCACCCCTGGCCCCACTCCCAGGGGTAGGATCAAAATTCCGAAAGTGTTATGCACTCCCCAGACCAAAGTTTTATCAGTTCCCAAAGTTTCAAGTTTCTATCTATAACGGTCTAGGAGGAGTTATCCGGTAACAGTAATGTATGGGAGTAAAGGGGTCAAAATCAGTTTTTGACCTCTGGTGACCTCAAAATTGACCCCAGAGGTCAAATTTTGGTTGTAATGTTTTGTACTCATCATGCCGTTCGCTTTGATATATTACACGACCATGTTCTGGAAATTTTGATTTTTGACCCCCGCGGGCCCAACCCCTGGCCCCACCCGTAAGCGGTGTGATCAAAATTCCAAAAGTGCCATGCACTCCCCAGACCAAAGATATATCAGTTCCCAAAGTTTCAAGTTTCTATCTATAACCATCTAGGAGGAGTTATCCGGTAAAGGGGTCAAAATCAGTTTTTGACCTCTGGTGACCTCAAAATTGACCTCAGGGATCAAATTTTGGTTGTAATGTTTTCTACTGTTGATATATTACACGACCATGTTCTGGAAATTTTTATTTCTGACCCCCGCGGCCCCCCCCCCCCCCCTGGGCCCACCTGTAGAGATGTGATCAAAATTCCGAAAGTGTCATGCACTCCCCAGACCAAAGATCTATCAGTTCCCAAAGTTTCAAGTTTCTATCTTTAACTGTCTAGGAGGAGTTAACCGGTAAGACGAACGTACGTACGGAGGACGAAGACCATTACAATATCCCCACTTTTTCTTTGAAAAGCGTGGGGATAATTATCCCATTTTCTCATATCTCCGTTCAATCTCATAACTCCATTCACCCTCTTCTTTGATTAATATGAAAAGGAATCATTTTTACAGTTATCACACATCAGAATTTGTAGTTAATAACTAACATTTCAACCTATTTGAAGAAAATCAGTTTTGACTTACAATTTAATTCACAGAAATAGAAATTTGTCACAAAATGCTTAATATTTTAGGGGTACCACAAAATAATCTCTAACCAGTGACAAGCATGTGACTGAAAATAAAAAGTATCAACAAATTAGAATAGTGCACAGTCTAAATAAAATACTCATCATGTATAATATTGGTTGTGGGACAACTCGGCACATAGCAAACTCGGCACATAGCAAACTCGGCCTATACAAACTCGGCACATAATTAGCTGATTAGTCCTATTATCTATTGTTATGATAATTACATAACCAAACAAACATTCAAATTAAAGTTACCTATGAAATAGGGACCAACTAAATAGGGCTATAAGACTTAATAAGACAAATTTTATATCAAAATTTAATGGAGTATATCTAAAAAAATATGAAGCAGCTTTTTTCAGTGTATTTAAGTTGTTTCTATCTATCTATCTATCTATCTTCTTATACTGAGTCGGTCATATCTGGCCATTACCTCAGTATATTGGGTGGCTAAATTTAGAATTTAGCTGAAAAAAAAAGAAAAAAAAGAGAGGCACTGGATGCATCCTTTAAACTATTTACAATCTGCATGTATAACAGAGGTATCCTCAAACGCATACCTCTGAGTCCCAATCTTACACTGTGCGGGCTTTGAACTCTTCTGCGGACTTGGCATTCACCGCAGAGGAGGGAAGACTATTCCATTGGGGAATAGCCCTAGGAAAGAACGAGTTCTTCAGGGCATCACTATAGGACTGGCATCTACGACATTGTGAGTCGTTTACTTTTGATGCCCTTGTTTGGGTCGACACTATTACAGGGGTCAAGTACCTATCTTTATCAATAGACACTGAATCAGAGTGTATCTTGTAGAAGAAGGCCAAAGAGGACTGCTCACGACGGGCCTCCAGGGACGGCCACTCCAGCTCATTAAGCATGTTTCTTAAATTGACCAGCGAATAAAGCTTTAAAAAATGTCTTATTCATTTGTCAGCATTTTCCTGTTACTGGAGAATACGATACTGTTTTTTACTAGTTTGTTGTATCAGCAACCGTTTTTGTTTACGGGTTGGTCCGTTGTGGCGTGCCTACTGCAGCTTCACATTACGTTGAAACACCTGTGCAATAATGTGTGTTCAGCTCGGCTGGGCAATCATGGTTGGCAATGTGTCCCGAACATCATATTCACAGCTTTTGTGAATTAACTTCCAGTAATCTTCGGATTAATCAGATAATTAGTGTAGCAATGAAGCCATATTCAGAGCCTATTAAGATTATTTGAAAAGGCAAAAAGAAAAAAAAAAAAATATTTTATTTAACCTGTTTAACGGAAACGGGCAGATTAGTTATTTGGGAAAAACCAATAAAAATGATCTTAAAATCGGGCTTCCCAAAATTTGCTGCAGCTAGTTCCGCCATAGGTAAAATTTCAATTAACTGAAAAAAAAAACAACAAATTGTTCTGCAGGTTGGAAAAGCTGGATCCGCCAAGACAGGTAAAATCTGAGTCATGACATCATCATAGCGACAAAAAAGGTAGCACTGTATTTTGGGTCCATAGAAATACCAAAACGCACCAAAACACCAAAACGCACCTGTATTTACCAAAACGCACTGCCAATATTGGATTTTTCTATGTAGGGTAGGGTGAATTCAGCATTTGTTAAGAGGATTAGATGCTTAGCGTGCACAACAAAGACCGATCAGACTGCGTACATGCGCAGGCTTTTCTGAGTTTTCACTGGGCGCACATGTAAATGGTAAGAAATGCTGTGCCCCGGCTCATTTGTTATTCGTAAATGGCCATTATATATTAGAGGGTTATTGGTTTCTTTTAATTACGTGAACCTTTTATTTTGAACTTTGATACTCAGATGTTCATTTTGGGTTGTAGATAAATTAGATAATGTATCTATAGTGCACATAAACTTTTATTTCTAGTGCGTTTTGGAAATTGATTTTTGTCGAGTTGCGTTCTCTTACTTGAATGGTGTAAAGATGTCAGTGGAATAGCATCTGTATTTACCAAAACGCACTGCCAATATTGGGATTTGATGTGCATTGGTAAGCTTACCTTTTATCTTGAACTTTAATACACAGACTTGTTAACATGATGGATCAGACTGCATTCCTAGGACTATGACCCTGATCTCGTACACTTGTCGGGGCCCACTGAGACCAATAAAAACTGCGGCATTCGGAAATACTTTTTCCGCATCAGAGTGACGTTCTTAGAAAAATCAAATATTGACAGTGCGTTTTGGTACCTAGCGTTTTGGTAGGAACTGCTGAGCCCTGGCTCAAATGTATATATGTATAAACGCCTATATTTATTTATATCCTAAATATATATATTATATATAGATATATATATTTGTTTCTAAGTGTCTAATCCTCTAATTCACCCTACCCTACATAGAAAAATCCAATATTGGCAGTGCGTTTTGGTAAATACAGGTGCGTTTTGGTAATTCTATGGACCGCTGTAGTTTTAAGTCCAGGTATTGATGGATCCGAGACATCACCTAATGCTTAGTGCATCAAAACCCAGGAGTCTAGGCTAATAGGAGAGAAAAAGAGAGAGAAAAAAAAAACAGAGGCCTCTAACATCAGAGAATCAGAATTGTTACTGGTGACAATTAGAGGCAATTACATGTACACTAACCACTGTGCAATCATGCTCATCTAAGAATCAGAATCAGAATTGTTACTGGTGACACGTCAAATGACATTCATACACCAGGACCTGTGATATGGGAAGTTAGTCCCTAGCTCTAACCAAAGATGTAAACTTAGCTACACAATCCTCAGCACCTTCAGCCGTCAAAATAATAGAATCGGGAAGGGCATTCCAATCTCTAATGGTTCGGGGGAAAAACGATTCTTTATAAATATCCGTTCTTGCAGTAAGGGTCTGAAACGTCATTGAATGGTGTTTTCTACAATGCCTAGCTGGGGGAACAAGGTCATCTGTTGGAATGCTGGCAGCACCCTTTAGACCTTTGTATAAGAGTATGAGCCTACTGTCTCTTCTCCTTTTCTTTAGAGACTCCCATCTTAATTTTCCTAGAATTCCAGTCATGCTCCCAGTTTCAAAGCAATAATTTCCAGTTACAAATCTAGCAGCTCTATTCTGAACTTTTTCAATTTCTTCATTTAGGACCACTCCGCTTGGGTCCCAGATGCAACTACCATATTCCAAGATTGGGCGAACAAGTCCCCTGTATGCTGTTTCTTTCACATCCTGAGAACACTGATGAAGATTTCGCCTCAGGAAACCAAGTGTTCTATTCGCCTTTGTACACATATTGCTAATGTGTGTATTCCATCTCAAATCGTGAGTGATTGTCACACCAAGGTATTTAATGGAATTCACATTTTCGAGGACCGTTCCCTCTAAGGTGTAAGAAGCCTCAACTTTATTAGATCTCTTCCTTGTTATCTGCATAATATTGCATTTAACTGGTTGAAATCTCATGCCCCATTTTCTGGCCCAACATCCTAATCTATCTATGTCAGCCTGAAGTTTCAGTGAGTCATCTGTATCTCTAATTTCCCGGTAACAAACACAGTCATCTGCGAACAGTCTTATTTCTGAGTCGATATCAGTGGAAATATCATTGATGTACAGGGAGAACAATAGAGGACCAAGAACGGTCCCTTGTGGGACTCCAGACAAAACTGGCGCCCATACTGAAGATTCACCATTAACAACAACACGCTGTTTTCTGTAGCAAAGGAAGGAATCTATCCATTTAAGAGTCTTCCCACCAATTCCATAACCAAATAATTTGGATTTAAGTAGTTCATGAGGAGGGGTGTCAAAAGCCTTCTCAAAGTCCAGAATAAATGTGTCCACCTGCCCCCCTTTGTCCAGGATTTTTGCCCAATCATTAATAACCGTGCTCAACTGAGTTTCGCAACTATGCCTTTTCCTAAATGCATGTTGTCTGTCTGACAAAAGTTTATGTTCGTCCAAGTGGGCCATGATGTTTGAGCAGACTATGTGTTCAAGCAATTTACATAGAACACAGGTCAGTGACACCGGGCGATAATTACGAGCAAGAGCCCTGTCCCCTTTTTTGAAAAGTGGACAGATGTTCGCTAGGAGCCATTCTTTGGGAATTTCACCCGTATCGAGAGATTGTTGGAAAAGATGAGCAAAAACTGGACCTAACTCGTTTGCTAGTTCCTTCAGGACTCTAGGATGAAGCTCATCAGGCCCTAAAGCTTTAGAAGGGTTCAAGCCTTTAAGTAATTTGATCACTCCCGCAGAGGATACAACAATATTTTCCATGGAAGGGGCCGATCTTCCAGTCAATGGAACCTCGTTGAACTCAGTTTTATTAAATGCATCATTGAATTGACCAACCAATTCCTCTGCCCTTTCAGAGCTATCAAGGTATATGGTTTAAGGTAGGAGTTGTGCGTAATCATTTAATGTAATGAAAGTGAAAATGTGTGAATCTGATGTATGTTCGAAACCATGTGCCCTCCCTCTATGACAAAGCAGATTCTTCTCACATCTTCCACATTTCCGCTCGTGCGATCTTTCCAACAGAAGTGCATCAGCGAGTCGTCCGACTGATAAACGTAAACCAGGCCCTTTCGCTTGTCAGGATGAACCATTTTGCCTTTCATGTACATCTTCCCGGCCCTAAATTCAACAAGATTTTTGCTCTGAGAGCGACCACTCGCATTTCCGAAAAGTGCTCTGGAGGCCATCTTTGATCGTGTGGAAAATTCTGGATCTCAGTTTCTCAGAAGATTTCAAGTCCCTTTGCATCGAAACTGGGAACCAGCATAATATCGGACGAATCCGTAATCTCTTTCATGAGCTTTAGACAGATTAGATCTTTTAGACAGATTTAGATCTTTTTATTATTTTATTTATTTTAGCATTTCTCGTTATCACACTTTATCTGAAATACGAACCTTAATATCTGGCAGCTCTTTTTTTCCTTCAAAATTATGAGAAGCTCTGTTTACACAAGAAAATGACCTATTGGGAGAATGGAATAATCCAACAGCTTCCAGGTCATGAACTATAACGAAATGTGGGTTGTCGCATGTCACATGCTGTCAAAATGAAATTTTGGTGCTATGCTCGAGATTATTTTCATGAATATCCATCTAGTCTCCTAACCGGCTTGTTTTGCATAGGATATTTATCTTACTACTTTATCTTTGTGACGAAGGTAAGAGAGAAATTCTCATTTCACATCTTGCAAGACCATTGACATCATATAACTACGCAGCATTAGGGCAGTGAGAGCAAAAGCTATGTAGGATAGTCGATTTGGGCTATTTTGACATGTTTTTCTGACAGAACTTCAAGCTCCTGTGAGTGAGAGCATGAAAATTTGTTCGAATTGTGTAGGTCATATGAATATGTGCACCGTTGATCGAGTATATCTACATCATTTGTAAACATTCACCTTATTTGCATTATCTGCTGGTTCCTAGTCTGAAGGTTATCAGTGTTGGTAAAACAGGCAACCAGACCCCCTGACCTTGAAAGGTCAGGGGGGGGGGTCTGGTTGCCTGTTTTACCAACACTGTTTCAAGGTCAGGGGGGTCTGGTTGCCTGTTTTACCAACACTGATAACCTTCAGACTAGGAATCAGCAGATAATGCAAATAAGGTGAATATATTCTTGTGTAAACAGAGCTGGCTGTGAAAGTAGGCATTGCACCTACTAACTGCCACTTATTGGCCACCACACGCATGAGTCACGAGAAAACCTACTGTAGCTGTCTTCCAGGTTTGCGACCAGACAAGACATAAACCACAGACTTGGCAAGAGTCCAAGTAGCGAACAGTGAGATGATTATCAGACTGCATGGATTCCAGACTCCATTGACTAGAAGATCGACCCCATTCATGAATAATATTGTTATGACAGCTGCAAGAGTGATCAAGTTACTTCAAGGCTTAAACCCCAGTAAGGCCTTAGGACCTGATGAGCTTCATCATAGAGTCCTGAAGGAACTAGCAAATGAGTTGGCTCCAGTTTTTGCACACTTGTTTCAACAGTCTCTTGATACGGGTGAAATCCCCAAAGGGTGGCTCTTAGCAAACATCTGTCCACTCTTCAAAAAAGGAGATAGGGCTCTTTGCCCGTAATTATCGCCCTGTGTCCCTGACTTGTGTTCTGTGTAAATTGCTGGAACATATAGTCTGCTCAAACATCATGGCCCACTTGGACGAACATAAACTTTTGTCAGACAGACAATATGCATTTAGGAAAAGGCACAGTTGTGAAACTCAGCTAAGCACAGTTATTAATGACTGGGCAAAAATCTTGGACAAAGGGGGACAGGTGGACACATTTATTCTGGACTTCGAGAAGGCTTTTGACACCCCTCCTCATGAACTACGTAAATCTAAGTTATTTGGTTATGGAATTGGGGGAAAGACCCTCAAATGGATAGATAACTTTCTTTGCTACAGAAAACAGCGGGTTGTTGTTAATGGTGAATCTTCGGAGTGGGCTCCAGTTTTGTCTGGAGGCCCGCAAGGGACCGTTCTTGGTCCACTTTTGTTCTTCCTGTACATCAATGATATTTCCACTGACATTGACTCAGAAATAAGACTGTTCGCTGATGACTGTGCTTGTTACCGGGAAATTAGAGATACAGATGACTCATTGAAACTTCAGGGTGACAAAGATAGATTAGGATGTTGGGCCCGTAAATGGGGCATGAGATTTCGGCCAGTTAAATGCAATATTGTACAGATAACTAGGAAGAGATCTAATAAAGTTGAGGCTTCTTACACCTTAGACGGAACGGTACTCGAGAATGTGGACTCCATTAAATACCTTGGAGTGACAATCTCACACAACTTGAGATGGAATACTCATATTAGCAACATGTGTACTAAGGCAAATATAACGGTTGGTTTCATGAGGCGAAATCTTCATCAGTGCTTGTTTAGGAAAATTACTAGGAAAAATTAGTCAGAAATGCTATAGTCGATCACATGACCAGTAATAATTTATTTTCTAAAGCCCAGCATGGATTCCGTGCAGGATGGTCTTGCGTAACTCGACTCTTGGAGTTCATGGAAGACATTACAGAGGTAAACTTAGCTACAGCGCCTCCACCTGTCGAAATTATCGAATCGGAAAGGACGTCCTAATCTCTTATGGTTCGAGAGAAGAAATATTCTTTATAAATGTCACTTCTTGCAGTAAGGGTCTGAAACGCCAACTACCTGTGGACACAAAACCGTTCAAACTCTAATGAAATAAATGTCAATGAATCTCTTTGCATCAAGTTAGTTTGACAAGCAAATGTCATTCATCAAAGAATTCAAAACTAGATCAAGCAATTGACTGGTCTCATTTTGGCAAACACTTTCTGATTGTCATTTGAGATGTATTTTGATTGGACAGTGCAGAAGTCAGCAATGAAATGTACACCACCTTGTGTTTTGAATTTATTTCTGTCTGGCAGTTGACTGATAGGATGTTAGGATATATTGAATGATGTCATTGATGTTTCAAGTAAAAATGAAATCAAAGTTTGAACGGTTTTGTGTAATGATGGTATTTCTACAGTGCCTAGCTGGGGAAACAAGGTCATCTGCTGGAATTCTGGCAGCACCCGTTTAGACCTTTGTATAAAAGCATGGGCCTACTGTATCTTCTCCTTTTCTTGAGAGTTTGTTTGTTTGTTTGATTTGAGGTTTAACGTCCCCGTCAACAGTGTAAAGGTCATTTTGGAGACGTTGCTTCCAATTTTGTGGGACTTTTACCCGACATTGAGATGAAATGACATCTCAAGCCCTGTCGCCCAATGAAACCAATAGGGTTTATTAGCATGGACGGACCCTCGCACCGCGGTTCCCGGACAGGCTTAGATCCTCTAAGCGGTTTACCAGTACTAGTGTGCGCGCCGGATTCAGCTCTGCGTGGAAGCATCATGCAGCCCATATATTTCTCCAAGCCCCTATGGGCGGGGAGGACGCCCATCTTAATTTTCCTAGTATTTCAGTCATGCTCCCAGTTTCAAAGCTTTTTTTACCCACCTCCCTTAGCTTGTTTCAAAATTAGCAGCTCTATTCTGAACTTTTTCAATTTCTTCATTAAGGACCACTCCACTAGGGTGCCACATACAACTACCATATTCCAAGATTGGGCGAACACGTCCTTTATATGGTGCCCCAATTACATCTGCGGACACTGATGAGGATTTCGCCTCCAAAAACCAAGCGTTATATTTGCCTTAGAACACATGTTGTTTTTGTGTGTATTCCATCTCAAATCCTGTGTTATTGTCACAACAGTATATTTTCTCGAGGACCGTTCTCTCTAAAGTGAAAATTGTCTCAATTTTTTGGTTCTCTTCCCGGTTATCTGCATAATATTAATTTAACGGGCTGATATCTCACGCCCAAATTTCTTGCCCAACTTTCTTGCACAACATCCTAATCTATCTATTTCATTCTTAAGTTACGAGTAGCACACACAGTCGTCTGTGAACAGTCTTATCTCTGAGTCAATGTCCATCACAAAAACACGCCTATATAATTTTGGACCCCTTGAACCCCACTTTTATAAAGTAAAACTGGGGTTTCCGGGGGTATACCTTATTTTTCTTATTTCTGCTTAAAATATAGATTGTGGGTACGGTTCTAACGGGTGCCAACAATCTATATTTTGAGCAGAAATAAGAAAAATATCACAATTTTTCATCATAAAATTTTCATTTTTTCGGCGATAAAGGTGGCAATGTATTTGTATAGGCGTGTTTTCGTAATGAGTGGAAATATCATTAATGTACTGGACAAAGGACAGTCCCTTGTGGACCCCAGACAAAACTGGAGCCCACTCTGAAGATTCACCATTAACAACAACGCGCTGTTTTCTGTAGTAAATAAAGGATCCATTTGAGAGTCTCTCTCTACCATCTCCCCCATGGGATGAGGTGTCGAAAGCCTTCTCGAAATCCAGAATAAAGAAGCCTCAGTGGTGTAGTGGTTATGCTACTCGCCTTGTAAACCAGGGGTCGCAGGATCCATCCCGGGCTTCTCCAGACTTTGGAGGAGTCTTTAAACCGAGGTCCCGTCTCCGTATGACCTTAGCTGTTGATGGGATGTAAAACTCAAACACTCACTCACTAAAATCCAGAATTAATGTGTCCACCCGTCTCCTTTGTCCACGATTTTTTCCCATTCATTAATAACAGTGCTCAACTGAGTTTCACAACTGTGCCTTTTCCTAAATGCATGTTGTCTGTCATCCAAGTGGGTCGTGATGTTTGAGCAGACTATATGTTCAAGCATTTTACACAGAACACAAGCCAGGGACACAGGGCGATAATTGCGAGCAAGAGCCCTATCTCCTTTCTTTGAAGACGGGGCAAATGTTTGAACATCCACAGTCTATTATGTTTGACGCATAACACACTTTATTAACACCCAAGTCTTCGTAGGAGGAATATAATAAGTTATACGAGGACTGTTCAAATATGAATGTAACTAAGAGTGCACATAAAAATGATTCCGTGATAGATTTCGATGAAAAAATTATTTTGTCCCCTCAAAGTATTCCCCTTTAACAGATATACAAACTTTCAGTCTTCTGATCCCATCATTGAATGCGTTTTTGTAGTCTTTTCGAGGTATACTTTGAAGGCACTGGAATTTATGCAGAACCGAGGTGTTTGCGCTGTACAAATTTTCGACCAGAAAGGTATTTTTTCAGCCGCGAGAACAAAAAAAAGTCACACGGGGCAAGTCAAGGGAATACGAGGAGTGAGGGAGTTCAACAACCTTTTCCTGCTTCAGATAGTCTTGCACAATGAAAGACTTGTGCGATGACGCATTATCATGTAGCAATCTGACATTGGCCAAACCAGTTGCGGGTCTTCGTTCTTTGAAATTTCTTCAATTTTCGAAGAACTTTATTCTTGTAAAACTTCGCATTTACAGATTTGCCTTTAGGCACAGCAACCTAAATAGCAGGGCCCTGATTTGAAAAGAATATGGCAGACATTACCTTCTTGACGCTCATGGTCCGCTTTGCAATGCATGGTCTTTTGCAATACTTTGTTGCCCATATTTTGTTCTGAATCTTTCGTTTTGGCTCAAAAAAGTAAATCCATGTCTCGTCACCTGTGACGACATTAGCGAAAGACCGTGCACTGTAATTTGGAAACTTTTTAAGCAACTTCTTGGCGCACTGAACGCGTGTCTTTTTCTGCTCATCTGTCAACAGATGGGGAATCCATCTAGCACAGCTCTTTCTCATTTTCAAATCCCGTTTCAGAATTGTAGGAGCTGCTCCTAATGAGATGCCAACCATACTAGCTATTTGCCTAGTGGTGTATCGTGCATCGGTGGCAACTATTTCTTTCACTCTAGCAACCATCTTGGCAGATGTTGCTCTTTTCGGCCGACGATCATGTGGTGCATCTTCTGTTGAGCCTAGCCCACAGCTGAATTTCTTACACCAACGAAAAACTGTCGGAAAAGACATTTCATTATGCCCATAAACCGAACATATTTCATCAAAAATGTCTTTGCACCGTATACCAAGAATACAACGATTCTTAATATAGGATCGTATTTCAACGGCGTACTCCTACCTTCTTCCAACCATGTTTTGTATTAGTATACAAGAGTAGACAGTGTTTATCGAACGATATACATGGCTAAAGTGCACGGATTTTAACATGTTTGGTATCAATGTATAGGTGTTTTTTTTCTACGCTTTGATATTTATTTCCAGGTGATTTTCGCATTAGTGCATGAGAAAACGTTCTACTTGCATTCATATTTGAACAGTCCTCGTACGTTTAATATAAACATTTATCATATCACGTCGCGTCTGAGAGTGTAATAACGTCATGTATTATTTTCGATAATCCACTAATGGATTGAATATGCAAATTAGCTAGATACGTCCCGTAACGTTACATGTACGACGTCCTTAACGACGTCGCGTTTACTAACGGCGGAATATTGACATTTTTGTAAACAAATCGTGAATAAAATGCGTTTTAAATGTCATATGATAAATAGAATCTTGCATTCGTGCTCATGTATTATTGAATTTATTAATCTCGTTGAAGAAAAAGGATAAAATGCTCGGCAAAGCCTCGCATTTTATCCCTTTTCCTCAACTCGTATAATAAATTCAATAATACATGAGCACTCATGTAAGATCCTCTATGATGCGCCAAATTCACAGTATTGATCGCAGTACTACGAGGGCTGATTGATATTCTGCGAGCCTCGTATTGAAGGAGGTACGCAGGGCGACGAGGTGGCACACTAAAGTAAACAAGACAAGCAGCTTTTGCAAAATGGACAAACTCGGTGAAAGAGCACTGATATTTGCATACAAAAGGTTTAACACCTAATGATATCCATAATGATATGGTAGCAACACTTGGGAAAGATGCCCCTTCATATGCTACAGTGAAAAGATGGGTGACGGAATTTGAGCGCAGCAGACAGAGCCTTGAGGATGACCCCCGTCCTGGAAGGCCTGTCAATGCTGCAAACCTAGAAATGGTCAATAAAGTCCATGATATTGTTATGACTGACATACGAATCACAGAAAGATATATAGCCGGTAGAGTTGGCATTTCACAGGAAAGAGTACATTCCATTCTGACAGAAGATCTTGCAATGAGAAAGCTTTCGGCCCGACTTCTGACAGTTGATCAGAAGCACACCAGGAGCACATTATCGCGTGCTAAACTTAACCTTGTCACGATGGATGAAACATGGGTCCATCATTTTACCCCAGAGACCAAACAACCATCGAAACAATGGAAGCACCCTGGCTCACCCCCGCCAAAGACGGCAAAGACTATTCCGTCAGCTGGGAAGGTTATGACCTCGGTTTTCAGGGATGCAGATGGTATTCTGCTGATAGATTATCTCCAAAAAGGACAAACAATCAATGGTGCTTCACTTCTGACGGGAAAATATTTAACCTAAGTGCCACAGAAAGCTCACATCAGGACAGTGCTCCTGGTCACATGTCTGTCATTGCCATTAACGATTGTGGCTTTAAATTGATTGAGCATCCGCCTTATTCACCTGATCTCGCCTCTTCAGGCTTTCATGCAAGTCCTTCAATATGAGGCTCACAGCATATCAATCAGCCCTCGTATTTGTCTCAATATCTAAGTTTTTAACACTTTAAATCCTGAAAGCACCATTTGGCAGTTCAAGTTCCCCTGTTTTTCAGAGAAAATAAGGCTTGACATTACAACTGTACATGTGAATTGTCTGCCCAAAAGGCCAAGTTACAATGCCAACTTGCCCAAGTCCACGGAAAGTGATGTAGAAATATTGCCGAATCCTCAAGCAGAAATAACGATCAACCAAAGACGGTGTACACGGTTGACAGGGTGAGGCATTATGACATAATATCATGTCTATTTCAGGTACCATATTTAGCTTGCCATGACAAGAAACTACGGAAACTATTGATGAAACATTGCCCGATTCTCAAGGAGAAATTCCGACCCACAATATGGTGCATCGAGAGCCGAATGCAGACCATCCTAAGATCCTTTATCAAATCTGCACCCTTTATCATTTATGAAAGGTAAACCACCCGAGGTTATACAACTTTTGAACATGAAATTTGAGCCAACGCGTGACAAAATAATATGACTTTGAACGTTGTGCGATCAGCGAAAACTCAGATCAGCATGCGCATCCGCGCAGTCTGATCTGAGTCTTCACAGATCGCACGTGTGTTCCACAGCATCAGTACTACCCAAAAGATAATACACCATATCCATATTTCGATCTGAATAAATGATATCCATAAATCGATTTATGGATAGCCATAATTCGATTTATGGATATCCATAATTTGATTTATTGATATCCATAAATCAGCCGAATAATGGATATCCACAATTCGATTTATGGATATCAATAAATCGAACAATGGATATCCATTATTCGAATTATGGATATCCATAAATAATTATGGATATCTTTATATAAATACGGATTAAATAGTAAAACGGCACCCCATACACCCGTGCGAAATAGTGTCTTTTCTGCTGAAAATCCGTGATATTTTTCTTTTTTATGCTGCAGACATAGGTTGTGGGTGCTCGTCAGAACCGCCTCATTGAGGCGGTTTTAACGGGTACCCTGAGCACAAATAAGAAAACTAATGTGTACCCCCGTGAACCCAAGTTTTCTGTATAAAAGTGGGGTTAGGGGTATTAATTTCACTGACAGCTCGGCATATTGAGTGGATGCGCAGCCAGGTCACACAAATCTTACTGAAGGGTTTCCTATGCATCGACGCATTTGCCTTGCCTTTAAAGCAGTCTATTACCAGCAGAACATACACCATTGCTATGCCGAACTTAGCGTAGCATGCATGGCAAACACTTTATTTCCAAGTATTTTTAGCTCACATGTCATGTAATGACGAGGTGAGCTTTTGGGATCACTTTTCGTCCCTCGCCCGTCGTGCGTCCGTGCATGCGTAAACAATTTCTTCAAACGACATCTCCTCCTAAACCACTGATCGGATTTTGACAAAACTTAACAGAAATGATCCTTAGGTGATCCCCTTTCAAAATTATTCAAATGGTTCCGGTCCGTTGCACATCAAGGTCACGGGAGCCAAAAATATATTGTTTTAATGAAAAATTAAAAAATATTCTCCTTTGAAACCACAAGGCCCAGGCCTTCGATATTTTGTGTGTTCATGTTGTGGACCTCTACCAAGATTGTTCAAATTATAGTCCTGGGGCCAAAAATGCCCCCGGGGCCCTATGGTTTTACATAGACTTACACAGGGAAAAGCTTTAAAAATCTTCTTGTCTGAAACCAGAAGGCTGAGGTGTTTGATATTTGGTATGAAGCTTCGTCTTGTGCACCTCTATCAAAATTGATCAAATTATAGCCCTGGGGCCAAAAATGCCCCCTCCCCGGGGCCACTTGGTTTTACATTGACTTATATAGGAAAAATCTTAAAAAATCTTCTCCTCTGAAACCGCAAGGCCCATGTCTTTGATATTTGGTGTGTAGCTTCATCTATTGCACCTCTACCAAGATTATTCAAATTATAGCCCTGGGGCCAAATATTCCCCAGCCCCAGGGCCGTTTGGTTTTACATTGACTTATATAGGGAAAAACTTTAAAAATCTTCTTGTCTGAAATCAGAAGGCTCAGGTGTTTTATATTTGGTATGAAGCTTCTTCTTGTGGACCTCTATCAAGATTGTTCAAATTATAGCCCTGGGGCCAAAAATGCCCCCGCCCCGACCCTCTTTAGTTTACATTGACTTATATAGGAAACATCTTAAAAATCTTCTCCTCTGAAAGCACAAGGCCCAGGTCTTTGATATATGGTGTGTACGTACCTTCATCTAGTGGACCTCTACCAAGATTGTTCAAATTATAGCCCTTGCGCCAAAAATGCCCCTGATGTGGGACCCTTTGGTTTTACATTGACTTATATTGGAAAAATCTTTAAAAAATCTTCTTCTCTGAAACCGCAAGGCCCAGGTCTTTGATATTTGGTGTGAAGCTTCATCTAGTGGACCTCTATCAAGCCTGTTCAAATTATAGCCCTGGGGCCGAAAATTCCCCGCCCAGGGGCCCTTTGGTTTTACATTGGCTAATATAGGAAACATCTTAAAACATCTTCTCCTCTGAAACCGTAAGGCCCAGGTCTTTGATATTTGGTGTGTTGCTTCATCTAGTGGACCTCTACCAAAATTGTTCAAATTATAGCCCTGGGGGCAAAATGTCCCGTCCTGAAGCCCTTTGGTTTTACATTGACTTATATAGGGTAAACCTTTAAAAATCTTCTTGTCTGAAACCAGAAGGCTGATGTGTTTGATATTTGGTATGAAGCTTCGTCTTGTGGACTTCTATCAAGATTGTCAAATTATAGCCCTGGGGCCAAAATACTCCTGCCCCGGGGTCGTTTGGTTTTACATTGACTTATATAAGGAAAACATTTAAAATCTTCTTGTCTGAAACCAGAAGGTTAAGTTCCTTGATATTTGGTATATGATTCCTCCCCTGAAAGTATATCCATTCTCTCTCTCTCTCTCTCTCTCTCTTGATGCCAGACTGTGCACCGCGGAAAGGATTTTTGTACCCGCCACTCTAGCTTCTTATCTAAACTAATGACTGCTGACTTCAAAGTACGTTCTGCTTCATACGTACGGAATTCGTTTTCCTTTTTTTTTCGGAAAGGCTGGATGTCAGAACACAAACACAAATAACATTCCCTCAATGCAAGAAAAAGGGGTGGTTGGGTGAGCCGAAGGTGACGTTTATCTTGCGTTAGTGTTGCGTCCAACTTGGCTTACATTTGGGCAAGGCCTAGCTAGCTGCCGTGTAGCAGGTAAGGGTAGAATGGGAGGGGTGGGGTGGCGGCATTATTTCTTCTGTTTCACCTTCCTGTTTCTTCCCCGTCCCTCTCTTTTATCTCCTATATTTTATCCCGACACAAAATGACCTACAAGGGTTGACGTTTCGTTAAAATCAACGCAGAAAGGAAGTTTGCCACGCATTTGCGAACGTGGTAGATTGCCATATGGCTTTCTTTTGGTACCGCTACTGGTCATCATTTTCAATGAACGCAGATGTGTGAGATACTTGGCATTTGACCGACTTTGAAACATAACCTATCGCGGTCAAAAACAGAGGTTGGCAGACCGCTTTGATAATCTTGATAACATTGTAATTGGACCACATTGAACAAAAATGTGCCTTTGAACACGTGCGCACGCAGGCGCACTCCCCGTCTGTCAGACAAGAGCCTGTCTGCTTTTAGTCAGCGGGCATCCTTATTGCGGAAAGCGAACACTCTGGTCAGTCTGCGCGCATGCGCAGGCTGACCTAAGTGTTTGATTTCAAGCACGCCCGAAATCACCCGTTCGATTGTTGCGGCGTTCGGTTGTTGCGGCGACTCAATAGGTGGAAGAATATGTAAACATATGATAATCATATCGCATTGTACTACTGCGATGTTGTGTCATATCAACGTGTGATGATCATATTGCGTCAAGATAACAGATGAGAAACAAAGAGTCGGGAAAAGGGAATAGAGATAGTTTTAAAGGAATGATAAATAGAGAATACCAGGTGAGTGTCTTTTGATATCAAGTTTATCATGCAAGGCTTCGAGAACGCTTGTAGAATCGCGAGGCTTGCCGAGCGATTTTAAATGCGTTCTCGAAGCCAAGCCTGATAAACTTGATATCAAAAGACACTCACCTGGTATTCTTTTTATCAGTTTATCCCCTTATACACTCTTAAATTAGCAATTTACGATCAGTCCGCATTCTGGTGGCCGATATATTTAGTATCAGCTGACCATGATATTTTTTTTTCAAGTAATTTTGACATATTTCCCAGCTTCAATAACAGTTTTGTCATTTTCCAGTAGTCCGGTTCATTCATAAAAGTGCAATGTCACGTTGACGTGATAAAGCTCATTTCTCCTGAGATAGCATTTCTTTATCAGGTCAATGTGCTGCAATGCAATTAATATAGAGGGTAACTGTTAATAGTAGTAATCATTATCATAAACAAGCATCAAGCACTGGTATCAGTCCATTAAATAATATAAATAATAATAATAATAATAATAATAAAACAAACACTGAAAGCATTCGTGGGTCGGCTGTCTCTGAGTGTAGGCTGGATAAATGGTCTTGCACTGAGACAAAGACTGCATAGTTTATGGTTCGGATTCCTTTACTTTAACAGACTGTAAAGTCCCTGATCAGATGCCGCCTTGTGCGCTCGCCATCTCATGGACACTCCGCCATGGTACAGATACTTTTAGGACTTCCTGTTCTGTTTCTAATAAACTAAGCCCTTCTGAAAAGGGGATCTATTCTTCAAGGAAAGAATTTGCCCCTCCTCAGTCACATTCCAGTGACTTTGATACAATTTACGTCGATGTTTCAGATCTCCTCAAATAAAAGACCTACAACCATCAAACCGTCCATAGTGCTTCTACATTTACTGACTCTGCGGGTACCCTGATCTGGTGACCGGGTACCCTGATCTGGTGACCTTGACCTCTATTATGCACTCCAGTGGCTTTGGCACATTTTACACCAACCTTCGGTATGTCCTTAAATAAAAGGCCCACAGCCACCAAACCTTGTTCGGAGGGTGCAAACGGAGCCCCTCCCCACTTTTAGAAATTAACTCAGATTCATGCAGTTTTTCACCCGAAATTCGCACCCTCAACCCGCCCCTTTTCAGAGTCTGCGTACTGGCCTGAATCATGTTCAAAACTGTTGCTACATACATATGGCGAACAGCGCCGACCCTGAGCAGAAGGAATGTAGTGTCTATTCGATCTGGATCTACGCCTAATAACGGTACCACCTATAAAGAGTCGGCTGCTCATTTTTTTTTGCTCTTAAACATTTCAAGGTTCTAAACAGAAGTGCGAAAAGTCTATTTTTACTCGACTTGGCATAGTTTTATGAATGGATTGTTCCGCAGACGTCACATGACAGCGTGTATTGTTTTCCTTTCATTACGTGAGCAACCTGGCATTCTTATACTATTTCGTTTAATCCTCAAATGCCACTAAGCAAACATTGTAGTCCCTGTGCAACCTGCTGAGCAGAAGCCACATTCCGCGGCGTCTGATCTGTGTATTCAGGGTTCACACGATTCCGGTCAAGACTATTGATAGCTCAGACTGCTCTGACCTATATGTTGAATCGATAAAAATAGCGCAACGTTTCAAGTTATATTAATATTGGTTTTCCCAAATCAGTGATGGTCACGTGGACAACTGCAGGAATTCCGTTTTGCCATTTAGTAAATTAGGGTGGATCGTAAACGATCGACCCAAAACGATCGACCCAAAAACAACATGTAAACAAATTAAAAGTATAAAATATATACAGTAAAATTCCGCTATTAATTAAGACCACCTAAAATTAAGACTAAATCTGCTTTTAAAATAGAAGTGAAGGCAATGATCAGGAATCGATACAATTAACCCACAGCTTCCATCAGAGACACCAAAGGGAAAGACAAACACGGAAAGCCAAACGGGCAGTCACTTCCCCACAAAATGGTCAATAGTCTATCCAAAATAAAATAATGTAAGCGACACAAACACCCAAAGACAATCGATTTTACGCGGCCGCAATCCCCGCCCTTCCGTCGCGATTTAGACAAATGATTATACCCCCGGCATACGTGGTATGTCAGGGGGGTATATAGTTTTCGTCTTTCCGTCCGTTCGTTGGTTCGTTCGTTCGGTCGGTCGTTTCGTCAACCTTTACGTCAAAGTTTTGCGTTAAACCTTTTTGATTGCTCATATCTCTGTAACCACAGGTTGGATTCTCTTCATATTTGGTACAGGATATCTCTATAGCTTTACCTTTCATATGGAATATCTAAGCCCCTGGGTCAAGCCCCTGGGTGGGTTGTCTGTCTGTCCGTCTGTCTGTTCATCTACTTTTACGTGAAAGATTTGTGTTAAACCTTTTTCATTGCTGATATCTCTGTAACCACATGTTAGATTCTCTTCATGTTTGGTAAAGGATATCTCTATAGCATTACCTTTCATATGGAATATCTAAGCCCCTGGGTCAAGCCCCTGGGTGGGCTGTCTGTCTGTCTGTTCATCTAATTTTACGTCAAAGTTTTTTGTTAAACCTTTTTCAGTGCTGATATCTCTGTAACCACATGTTAGATTCTCTTCATGTTTGGTAAAGGATATCTCTATAGCATTACCTTTCATATGGAATATCTAAGCCTCTGGGTCAAGCCCCCGGGTGGGCTGTCTGTCTGTCTGTTCATCTACTTTTACGTCAAAGTTTTGTGTTAAACCTTTTTCATTGCTGATATCTCTGTAACCACCTATTAGATTCTCTTCATGTTGGATAAATGATTTCATGATGTATGTCCTTCCCCCACCCATGGTCACCTTGACTTCAAGGTCACGGACTTAGAATTTTTACATTTGGTTAAAGTTTTATGTCAAAGTTTATAGATGCCTGTATGTTCTATTTGATGCCCTCACTCCCTTGGTCCATTTAGAAATTTATGTTTGGTTTAGCTTTTACAAGCACATTTATAGATTTTTAAAGCTTTTTGACTTTATTCATATTACATACAAGCTCGAAAGATATATCAGAGGGTGACGCTGGCCGGGGGTATACGTGACCCACTGGTCGCTTTCTCTAGTTTGTTCAGTCTGCATGAAGGCCTCCTAACTCCTAACTAAGTGATGCGAGTCGGACCGTCCATGCATATTAACCATTTTGGTTTATTTTGGCGGCAGTATCTCAGTGTCGGGTAAAAGTCCAACAGAATTGGAAGTAATGTCTCCAAAATGACCTAAATAGTGTTGACGGCGACGTAAATTCTCCAATAAAACAAACAATTCTAGTCTAGTCTGTTCCATTCATCCATATCTACATGAAGCTATGACTATATAATGCTGTTTCTTTATACATGTATTTTATAGTGAGTTGCTCACGATGCCTGACGGTGGGCAAGTTCTTCTTGACTGGGCAACCAATGATAAAAGTCAAAAGTACCCAGATCCAAATACTAGACCCACAGTGGTGCTTCTTCCTGGTTTAACTGGCAAGTATTTTTCTGATATATGGAATGTCGTTTTACTCCTTTTAAACCTGAATAGAATCTTTAGTTTTATACATATGGGCCCCGTCAAGCGATTTTGGTACTTATCGCCTATGCGAGCAGCGAAGGTTCAGGCGAATGGCCTAGAAACGACCCAGTCAACACTATTCAGGTCATTTTTGAGCCGGTCAGTTTGCCTATCCACACTTTTCCTGGGCAAGCTTATACGTAAGCGGTTAACCAGTGCAGTGCACATTCTTTCGCAATCTGACAACTGCCCTTCTACCGAGGCCGGCTATATGAGAGAGAGAGAGAGAGAGAGAGAGATAGAGAGAGAGAGAGAGCGAGAGAGAGAGAGAGAGAGAGAGATAGAGAGAGAGAGAGAGACTACTTCCACGAATGTTCATACTACAGTTGTGAAAATTGACGAGATCTTTTTACCTATATACGAATAGAGAGAGAGAGAGAGAGAGAGAGAGAGAGAGAGAGAGAGAGAGAGAGAGAGAGACTGGTACAGCAATTTTTTAACGAATTTCTTTACTATTTTCAGGTACCAGTGGAGAATCCTACGTCTTACATCTAGTCTCTGAAGCTGCAAAATTAGGATATAGGTTGGTAACCATCTATACTTAACGATGTTGAAGTTTACAGTTGTTTATGGATTGTTTTGCATTAAATTTTGTACAGGCTATTTGTACTTCAGTCTCTAACATGGAGTTTTTGTACTTGTTATAATAGTTTCAACGAGGCGGTTTTAACGAGCGCCCAAAGTCGAGGTTTGCAGTTCAACGGGTGAATAAATTGTCATATTCATATCACACAATCGCAATAAATGAATAATATCCCGTCATAATCCAAAGTGACGTCGCGTAGCAATAACGATTGCCCGAGGGCGAATTCCCCACACACAAGGGCAACGAATGAATGATTTATTATACCGAATTCTGACTTCTAGAGATTCTCTGAGCAGTGACGTTCAAGGAGAATATTGCATGGGAATATGATAATTTATCGCCCTGAGCGTGTTTCAGTGAATGTATTTGTACTTTTGAGAAGAGGGGCATATTGCAGGTGAATATGATAATTTATGGCCCTGCACGTGGCATGCTATCGACCAATTAGAATTCTAGAATAGCTTGTGAATATTAATAAGTTATAATAATATAAGTTGTTTTGATTCTTTACGGGGATCACATTCCCCGCCTGAGAGCGATATTTGCAAGATGGCAGAAATCGCAATTCAGCGAAGGCAAGCGCGAGAGGTAATATATGTTTTTGCTGGCGGGGTATATGGAAAATAATTGCACTTTTGCTATTCAATCAAAAGCCTAGAAATTTATAATCTACGATATACTGTCGTAAACCCGACGCCATCTCACGTCGCTTTTTTATTGGCTGATATTCGGTTTCTGCAGCGAGCAGCTCGTATTGGTTTTTAAATGAATAAGAACATAACAAAGGGAAACCTGCATTGAAAACTGTCCTTTGGGACTCGGAATGTATATGGGGTCCTCGGGACTAGGTCTAAATTTGGGAGGCGAGACTTGTCATTGGGGGTGGGGGGGGGGTACATCTCCAGTTTTACGGTCGCCATTTATAAAAATTACCGCCGATTTACCTCCCCAAAAGACAATTTTGATTTTGAAGAATAATACATTACTTTTCTTCTGGGTGGATAGAAATGTTGCTAAATGACTCTTCAGTCTCTGCGAAATCCTTCCGACTGAAAAAGCTGGTCAGGCAGAATAGAATTGAACTGAGAGCGAATGTGAGCATTTGCTCAGACAGCCATTGTCGTTTCGCGGGGACTGAAGCTTGAGAAAATGACATGCATTCATAAGAAAGACATAAACACAGCAATCACCCCGCTCCGTGTTCACTCAGATGCGCATGCTCGTCTCTCAGAAGGACTATGAGCACGGTAGCTAAAGCTTTATTTACACTTTACACCCGCTTGTTGTATGCTGAAACAGTGGGGGTTGTAGTAAGATAGACAATTATCATTCATTCTGTTTGGATACGCAATAAAGACCATATTCTGCAGACGCAGTTCAATTATTTATGTCTTGTTTATAATGAGCTGAGAAATTAGAAAAAGTGCCTTTGCATTCTCCGATTGATGTATTTCATTAAGCGTGCGCAGCTAACCCTCGAATCAGTGAGGACATCTTCCAAAGTATTCCATTTTCTTCAGGCTCTTCAATGGTGTGGATTTACAAAAAGAAATAAAAAAAAATTAAAAACGAAACACGCATGGCCAGTCTAGTGATCAGCTCATTAATAGAACTAGAATCATGACCTTGCATGAAGCTTTGTGGGTTGGTTTGTGTTGAGGTTTTTTCGTCCTCGTCAATTCTATATTTAGGTCATTTTGGCGCGTTTCTTCCGACTTTTTGGGACTTACCAGACATTGAAATGAAATGCTTTCTCAATCGCTGCCGCCCAATAAAACCAATAGGGTTTATATGCATGGATGTTCCGACTCGCACCACTTTCTCTGGGCAGGCTACGTCAAGTTCTTCTCTGCATATCTGCGAGTGGCAAAGGCTCTGGCGAGACTGTGCTTATGTTCAGGCTTCGCCACATGCTCCCTTTTCTAATTAGCCAGCTAATAATAATTGTGTCTGTTTTCAGAACTGTAGTGTTTAACAACAGAGGCAATAAGGCCCAATTATTGGTAAGTTATAAAAATAGGCTAATATTTTATCTATTGTTTTCTGTAAACCGAGTCATTGTGGACAGAAGAGAAGTCAATACTGATATAAAACCATTGGCTCTTTCTACTCACCATATACTAGCCCCTGCCCATTGGGGCTTGGAGAAATAGATTGGGCTGCATCATGCTTTCACGCAGAGCTGAAACGGACCGCACATGAGTACGGGTAAAATAGAAGTGAAGGCAATGATCAGGAATTTATACAACTGACCCACAACTCCCATCAGAGACACCAAAGGGAAAGAAACACAAACATGGAATAACTAGACCATAATGGAAACATCAATAGTGGAAAGCGAAATAGGACAGTTACTTTCCCACAAAATAACCAGTTGGCTATGCAAGACAAACCATAACAAAAATAAACCTTGGAACGGTAAGTGAAACGAGTTTCACTGAGAGGGTGGGGAAGCTTAAATCGATTTTGAGCGTTCGCAATTCTCGCCCTTATTTCTGTCGCGATTTAGACAACTAATTTGTTTAGTCCGCATGAAGGCTTCCTAACTCATCTGTGCAACATTTCCAAGAACACAAAAATCAGACAACCACAGAGATGAAACAACGGTGAGGACACGACAACAAGAAACCACCGAAATGCTGGAGCAAAAGAAAACCGACAGTTAGACTCCGATGGGCCCGAACTGAGACGGAGCACCAGTCACCAACCTACATCACATAAAATTAAAGAGGGAAGTAAAGTTGTCAACCGTGATTGGGTTAACTACCATGCATGCAGTTTGTCGTGTTGAAGTCGGTCACATGACTAGACACTCTGGCAGATCGGATTAACTGCGAAATATAAACACCATATGATGCCGCACGAGGAACATCACTATCCACGATATAGAAGCCTCCGTGGTGTAGTGGTTATGCTTCTCGCCTATAAACCAGGGGTTGCAGGATCGATCCCGGGCTTCTCCAGACTCCAGATGAGTCTTTAAACCGAGGTCCCGTCTCCGTATGACCTTAGCTGTTGGCGAGACGTAAAACTCAAACACTAACTAACTAACCATCCACGATAAAACCGCTAAAAACGCTAAAAGGATCTAAATATGTTCTATAAAAGGGTTATACTTTGGAAGCAAGGACTACACCACAGAAGGGAAGAATATGGAGTGTACATGTTTTCTGGGCCAGACTAGCTAGTTTCGGCCAATTAGGCCTCATCAGTGACCCTCAGATATTTTCAAAATTCCATAATGGAACCAATGATCCCAAAGGACAAGAAAATATAATCTACACTCTGATGTAGGGCAGGTAGACGTTTTACCGCCGCCACACATTCCCACACACCAGCTGTAGTTTTCTGGGCCAGAGTAGCTAGTTTCGGCCAATTAGGCCTCATCAGTGACCCTCAGATATTTTCAAAATTCCATAATGGAATCAATGATCCCAAAGGACAAGAAAATATAATCTACACTATGATGTAGGGCAGGGAGATTTTTTACCGCCGCCACACATTCCCACACTAAGCCTGCCCTGGCAAAGTGGTGCGAGTCGGACTGCCTGTGCATTTAAACCCTTTTAGTTTATGTTGGTGGCAGGGCTTGAGAAGTCATTTCATCTCAGTATCGGGTAAACTTCCCACAAAATTGGAAGCAAAGACTTCAAAATGACCTTAATTGTGTTGACGTGGACGTTAAACCTCAAAATATGCACCTGTCA
This sequence comes from Lucinisca nassula, assembly GCA_963580285.1. Classification (NCBI taxonomy): domain Eukaryota; kingdom Metazoa; phylum Mollusca; class Bivalvia; order Lucinida; family Lucinidae; genus Lucinisca; species Lucinisca nassula. The sequence continues at coordinate 243,276 of CAUZLF010000048.1, read as the reverse complement.
TTGTAATGGCCAGATTAGGGATGACGCGGGCCTGTCCTTGGAAAATTAGACAAATGTCAAATTTTAGGTTCCAATTTCTCTCCATTGGATTTCAGAATCTACCCTACAAAATTTAGGGATGCAAAGCTGAGTATTTTTCTGCCCCGGTATTCAAAGAATGGTGGAAAGGTCATATTTCCATCGCATCGTGACTTCCAGTGAGCAGGAAGTTGAACTCGCACACAGCTAAGTCCAGCTTCAGACACACCAAAACACAGTGTGCGTCAAGATAGACCATGGTGGTACTAGGCCCAAGTATATTTAAATATGTATGTGTTTACAACAAAACGATGTTTAAACAACTATTACACCAAAAACACACACACTCTCACACGGTTACAAAGTAATTCAACATTATGACGTCATCTGATTACGTTGGTTCTTATGGAGCCCCTATTCGCGTTGTATCGCGTTGAAGTTCTCAGACGGACATAAAAAGTCCAAATCACTGTCATGTAGTCTTCACTGTCGACGTACGCCACATGCGTATAAGGCGTTGTTATGACACCACCTCAACGCATTAGCTTCTGCTCAACGCATTATTTCCTCTACCCTTTAGGGAGTGGGGTGATTTAGACTTCCGCAGATACCCTATGAGGTGTAAGGCGATATAGCCGTCTGAGAATAATAAAGATTCACAATAATCTCTGCACACTTCAACTTCCTCCCTGATGTATGATGCCATGGAGGGCGCAAGTGGAGGGCGGGATGGAAAATACAACCTTTTAACTAAATTTGTCTGATATGACAGACGTAACTCCTAAAGAGATAAAATAACATGTTATGTGCATGTATGAAACTGCCCATAAAAGCAAAGACACTTTTATCAAGAAAAGTATAGAAGCCTCTGTGGTGTAGTGGTTATGCTACTCGCCTTGTAAACCAGGGGTCGCAGGATCGATCCCGGGCTTCTCCAGACTTTCGGATAAGTCTTTAAATCGAGGTCCCGTCTCCGTATGACCTTAGCTGTTGGCGAGAAGTAAAACTCAAACACTCACTCAAGAAAAATATGAGCAGGTCATTATACTGACGGAGCATATCCACCGTAGCATATACAGTCTAGAAACGTGTCTTACAAAATCGAAAACAAGTCTTATATATACGCACTTGAACCTTTCTTAGCCATATGGCAATTACACGCTTGTAAGTTTAGGGGAAGACCCCCTCTATCTTGCATGTAATGTAAGAAATGCCTTTTTCACTTCTGAAGAGCATAAAAATTATACTTTATGGTCATATCAGAAAGTGTGTGAAGCTCTCACCTTTCTACTTGACAATATTTACCTAAAATTTGGTACTAAGTTATTTGGACAAGTCGTGGGTATTCCGATTGGTACTAATTGCGCACCACTTGTGGCTGATCTGTTTTTATTTTGTTATGAGAGAGACTTGTTTTGTCCCTTTCTGCTGAAAACCAGTCTGAAATCATTGAAGCGTTTAGCTCAACTTCTAGAATTTGGATGATTTATTAAATATTGATAATACCTATTTCGATGGTTTCATCAGTCACATTTACCCCCAGAACTTCAGTTAAATAAAGCAAAGTCTTCTGATACCGAGGCCCCGTTTTTGGATTTACATCTACATATTGTAGATGGGTTTGTTTCGTGAAAAATTTATGATAAACGCGATGACTTTGATATTGAGATTGTAAATTTTCCTTTTTTGGATGGTGATGTTCCTCGTGCGCCATCCTATGGCGTTTATATTTCGCAATTAATTCAATTTGCTAGAGTGTGTAGTCATGTAACTGACTTCAACACTCGTAATAAATTTTTAACGGCTAAACTCCTTAATCAGGGTTATCGGTACCATAAACTACGCAAAGCATTTTCAAAATTTTATAGACGCCATTCTGATTTAATTTCAAAATTCAATATTGGACTTAAATCTCTTCTGCAACAAGGTCTATCGGAACCCGAATTTTATGGTGACTTAGTATATAAATTCAGAAAAATATATAACCGCTATGACTTCAGCACCCAATTTCGTAAAATCATTCTTTGATATAAAAAGATTGGTTGCAACATGGATGTTATACGGCAGACTGCAAGCATGGTAGTTAACCCAATCACGGTTGGCAACTTTGCTTCCCTCTTTAATTGCACGCCGGTGGGTCAGGCCTCAGATTCTATGACGGCTCCAACGTAAAGGCTTATTGAGAATTAGAGAGATCTAATTCTTGGTAATGTTGGTTGGTGCCTGATGCTCTGTCTCTGGTCGGGCCCATCGGAGTCTAACTGTTGGTTTTCTTTTGCTCCAGCATTTCAGTGGTTTCTTGCTGTCGAGTCCTCACCGTTGTCTCACCTCTGTGGTCCTTTGATTTTTTGTGTTCAAGGAGATGTTGCACTGATGAGTTAGGAGGCCTTCATGCGGACTGAACAAATTATTTGTCTAAATCGCGACGGAAGTAAGGGCGAGGATTGAGGCCACGTAAAATCGATTTAAGCCCCCCAGTGGAAATCTTTCCACTGACCGTTCCAAGGCGGTTCTTCTGTGGCGATTTATTTATTTTGTTGTTTGTTACTTACTGTGTGTATCACTTGTGTCTTTAAATTTTGGATGGCCATATGGTCATTTTGTGGGAAAGTAACTGTCCTTATGGCCTTCCTTTGTTTGGGTTTCCATTATGGTCTGGTCGCTTAATGTTTGTATTTCTTTCCCTTTGGTGTCTTTGATGGGTGGAGTAAGTTAATTGTATCGATTCCTGATCTTTGTTTTACTTCTACTTGGTACAACATAAATGTTATACGACAGACTGCATGCAGTTAACCAAATCACTGTTGACAACTTTGCTTCCCTCTTTTATTGCACGCCGGTGGGTCAGGCCGCAGATTCTATGACGGTTCCAGCGTAAAGGCTTATGTTGGTTGGTACCTGATGCTCTGTCCCTGGTCGGGCCCATCGGAGTCTAACTTTTGGATTTCTTTTGCGCCAGCATTTCTGTTGTTTCTTGCTGTCGAGTGCTCACCGTTGTTTCATCTCTGTGGTTGTTTGATTTTTGTGTACACGGAGATGTTGCACTGATGAGTTAGGAGGCCTTCATGCGGACTGAACAAATTATTTTGTCTTAATCGGCGAGGATTGTGGCCATAAAAAAATTGAAGTAAAACAAAGATCAGGAATTGATACAATTAACCTACTCCACCCATAAAAGACACCAAAGGGAAAGAAATACAAACATTAAGCGACCAGACCATAATGGAAACCTAAACAAAGGAAGGCCATAAGGACAGTTACTTTCCCACAAAATGGCCATATGGCCATCCAAAACCAAAAGACACAAGTGATACACACAGTAAGTAACAAACAACAACATAAATAAATCGCCACAGAAGAGCCGCCTTGGAACGGTCAGTGGAAGATTTCCACTGGGGGGTGAGGAGCTTTAAGGTTGTGATACCGTCAAAACTAAAGCGATGTTCATACCGGTTATTAAATAAATAAATAAAACAGCATATAAAATTACTGAAGAAGATTCCTTCGAATAGAAGGAAGGTACAACAAAAGCCCACAAAACATCCTAGTCTACTTAAAGTACAGGGATGTCAAACAAGCAGTTGTTATACAACGAGGAACGAACATCGGTTTAATAATGACCTTCAACAGGTATCTAAAGGATGTCAATTGATGGAACAGTGAAAAGCAATTGTATAAGCAATCCCTGAGGATTGAAAAAATAAGAGCATTAAATGCATGTACGGGGATACCTTTTACAGCCGCCACACGGCACAAACAAAACAGCCCTGATACGCAAAGTAGAAGTAAAACAAAGATCAGGAATTGATACAATTAACTTACTCCACCCATAAAATACACCAAAGGGAAAGAAATACAAACATTAAGCGACCAGACCATAATGGAAACCTAAACAAAGGAAGGCCATAAGGACAGTTACTTTCCCACAAAATGGCCATATGGCCATCCAAAACCAAAAGACACAAGTGATACACACAGTAAGTAACAAACAACAACATAAATAAATCGCCACAGAAGAGCCGCCTTGGAACGGTCAGTGGAAGATTTCCACTGGGGGGCTTTAAGGTTGTGATACCGTCAAAACTAAAGCGATGTTCATACCGGTTATTAAATAAATAAATAAAACAGCATATAAAATTACTGAAGAAGATTCCTTCGAATAGAAGGAAGGTACAACAAAAGCCCACAAAACATCCTAGTCTACTTAAAGTACAGGGATGTCAAACAAGCAGTTGTTATACAACGAGGAACGAACATCGGTTTAATAATGACCTTCAACAGGTATCTAAAGGATGTCAATTGATGGAACAGTGAAAAGCAATTGTATAAGCAATCCCTGAGGATTGGAAAAATAAGAGCATTAAATGCATGTACGGGGATACCTTTTACAGCCGCCACACGGCACAAACAAAACAGCCCAGATATGCAAAGTAGAAGTAAAACAAAGATCAGGAATTGATACAATTAACTTACTCCACCCATAAAAGACACCAAAGGGAAAGAAATACAAACATTAAGCGACCAGACCATAATGGAAACCTAAACAAAGGAAGGCCATAAGGACAGTTACTTTCCCACAAAATGGCCATATGGCCATCCAAAACCAAAAGACACAAGTGATACAAATCTATTTAAGTCCCGCAGTGGAATTCGTTTCCGTTGACCGTTCCAAGGCGGTTCTTCTGTCGCGGTTTATTTTTGTTATGGTTTGTCTTTGGGTGTTTGTGTCAACGAAAAGTGGGGATATTGTTATCGCCTCCGTCCGTCCGTCCGTCCGTCTGTCCGTCTGTCTGTCTGTCTGTCCGTCTGTCCGTCCGGCTATCTCCTCCTAAACCGTTAGCCGGAATTCAACCATATTTGGTATGCGAGTTGCTTACATGAATGGCTTGCGCAAGAGCACATTTTTTTGTCCCCGCCCCCAGGGGCCCTGGGGAGGGGTCAAAAGGTCAAACTTTGACCTACTGTGGAGAAAACGTGGGGATTTGCGATGGCTTGCCATCGACTGCGCGCTCTAGTTTTATTTTGGATAGCCTATTTGCCATTTTGTGGGAAAGTAACTGTCCTTTTGACTTTCCGCTATTGATGTTTCCATTAGTGTCTGTTGTTTCATGTTTGTGTTTCTTTCCCTTTGATGTCTCTGATGGGAGCTGTGGGTTACTTGTATCGATTCCTGATCATTGCCTCCACTTCTATTATGTAAGTAATGCCTTGTCGTGACACCGAGATGACGTTAGCAATTTGCGTTTAAGTCACAACTACCACGCGAGGGCAACCGTGTAACTTGGACACAATTCTAGTTTTTAGCTACCCTCAGCCAGAAGCTCCTGGGAATCTTAAAGGATGGTGGTCCTCCGACGTCCGTCAACATTTTCAAAGGACTTCTTCTCTGGAACCACTGGGCAATTTTCAATAAAAATTCACATACAGCCTGCAGGCAGAGGGGAACGAAATTTTGTTCAAATGGTCCAGATCACATGACCAAGATGGCCGCTATGCCCAAATATGGTACAAACCTTGAAAGATCTTCTCTACAGAGCCACTGAGCCAATTGTTTTGAAACTTTGTATGTAACATTGGGTGACTTAGTACTACCAAATTTGCAAAAATGATGACACTAGATTGACCTTGGTCTACGACAAGGTCAAATTTGTCCTCTTAGATTTTTCAGTAGGAGAAAAGGTAAAACACAGCATTTTTCGAAAACAATTGTTTTGGGCTACGGTCGAGGAATGACCTTGACCTTTAGCATTTATAGGCATTCATTTTATCCTACTCTAGCGATCTAGATCACACTGTTTTCAAAAACTACTGCTACATTGTGCTATGATTAACTCTCAGTGTCTAGAACTAATTGTCAGTCCAAAAGGCGTTCCAGCCATTGAAGTTTGTCATTCGTTTCAGAAATAATGATTTGGTTGGCCCAATTATGTCGTGGGTCCCATATGGGACATAACCACACAGTGTAGACCATGATCAGACGGCACAATTTGCGACATCAGATCCGGGTCTGCTCATTTAACTTTAAGTGCATTTAACCCTTAACCACACAATCCCTACTTTTAGCGTTCCTGGGAAGCAAGGCCTTGGACAACATTGTAGGCAAACCATTTTCTCCTTTTCCTACACTGCTTTCTTCCCTTTCAGTGAAATTAAGCTCATTTGAAACATGTTCAATATATTGTCTATGGATGTTTTCAATATGGATGAGTTGAAAAGTTGGTGTTTGCGAAAGGGTTATGGGTTAGTTCACTTAACGTGCAGGCATTGAAGGGTTGATCCATGGTTGCATTAACCTATACATGATCGTTTTACTGTGGATTTTATTATGACTCACTATTAAGCTGGGAAATAAAAATCAAAAATGAGTTCCTTTAAGAGCAATGAAAACATTCATAAGAAAGAAGATGGGTCATACTACGTAGTTTCGGCTAATAAAGCCTCATTTTTTTATTGATGTATGTTTGATGGAAACCTCCATTTTTTTATTGATGTATGTTTGATACTGCAGTGGAACTGAGGGCGAGGGCTGAAATTCCATAAACTCTAGAGCTGAAGCGCCAAGTAGTTTTACGGTATTGGGACTACTACTGACCGCCTCAAGGTGGTCGTCCTTTTGCAGTGCCATATTTGTTAATTGGCTTGGTGTCATTGGTTCATGTTTCGTCTGATGTTTTTGTATGTGCCTCCATGTCGCTTATTTTCTTAGGTAACTTGAGATGAATGCGTTCTTTGACTGTGGCCTTTCCTGAGTGACCTTTTCTTACAAGTTTAAATGAAAGGATCTACGATCTCGTAAGGCCACGTTCTGGGCCGTTTTTCCAGCAAACACTGTGACACACCAGTGCTGTGAGTACTTTGATTTGTGATGGTCTTTTGTTTCAGACTCCCAGAACTTACTGTGCTGCCAACACGGAAGATTTAGGGGTTGTTATACAGCACATCAAAGATAGGTACCCTGATGCTCCACTGATAGGAACTGGCGTCTCCCTTGGTGGGTGAGTAAACTTTGCTTTTGACAGATAGAGACAGGAATCTTTTTTTTTTTTTTTTTTTGCCCGATAGAGACACACTTCATGTGTGATTAAAATTTAGCTTTTCCAGATAGTGACAACTTGGTTTGGTGGGTGTATATACTTTATTTTTCTCTGATAGAGGCACGCAGTGTGGGTGTGTAAAGTTCCTTTCTACACATAATGACTCGAGAGGTGGGTGGGTAAATTTTGCTTTTGACAGTTAGTGACACACGTTGTGGATGAATATATTTCACTTTTGACTGAGTGTGACACACTTGCTGGGTGAGTAAATATACTTTAATCTCACCTTGGTGAGCATTTGGCTCCTGGGAGCCAGAGATCCACTGGATGTATAACTAGCTGGCAACAGTACAGTTTACTCACCCGCAAAGTATGTCACTATCTGGCAACGGCACCAGTGTGTGTCACTACCTAGCTTAATTAAACACTAATTGTCCGTCGTCTATCCACACTTTTAAACAGCTTCCTCTCAGAAACCGCTTGGCCATTTGGAGTCTGATTTTATATAGACCATCTGTGTCTAATGGGGAAATTTTTAATAATCAACTATAATCATTATACTTGCCGATGTAAAAGTAATTAAATATTTATTATGAATTAAAGTAATGGAAAGGGTTCAGATGTGCATCTTGGTTTTCCTTGGTTAAAAAATAACTGACTATATAAAGCAGACCTCCCTTACACGCCGTACAGATCGTTATTTCTTTCAACACTGAAACACTGAGTAAGGGTCCTTGTAAAAATTTCTCCCTCCCACCCGTACTAATACTTACATTTTGTTTGTATGCCCAAGATAGATGGACGCCATGTCCATATATGGTGAAAACATTTAAAATCCAGGTGACATTGAAACTTGGCAGACAGCAAATGGGACTGACGCCCTGCAAAATAGAAGTGAAGGTAATGAACTGAAACTGAAATAAATGATGACCCTGGGTTGACCGTGATCTATTTTGCAGCAATGTCACATGTGGTCCCTTGAGATTTTTAAAGGGAAAAAGCTAAATGTAACAATCTGTAACGGGTCATCAGAGTTTAACTTCAGATCTTATGCAGACAAGAACAGTATCATGTCTTTCCGTCTAAAATGACATTCTTCAAGCTTAAAAATTGACGTTTTGTTGTAAAGGTGTTCGCCTAATTCTTAGGAAAGACTAGTTTACTAAGACTTTCATCTTTATTTTAAGGATGATTTTGTTTAACTACCTTGCACAGACAGGAAAGGAGTGTGGTTTAATGGCTGGGATGACAGTGTCTGTAGCATGGAATGTGTTTGAATCAATACACACTCTGGAGGCACCAGGATTAAATAAACACTTACTGAACAGGACACTTGCGAAAGGACTGGTAGATAATTTCAAACGGTAAGTTATATTAGTCAGTCCTTTCTGTAAATATTTATATAATTCGTCGTTACAAATGTCGGCGCTTGGAGAAATAGATTGGGCTGCATGGTGTTTCCTCGGAGAGCTGAAACCGACCGCACATGAGCACTGGTAAATCGCTTAGAAGGTCTAAGCCTGCCCAGGCAGTGGTACGAGTCGGACCGTCCATGCATATAACCATATTGGTTTCATGTAGGGAGAGGGCTGTCATTTAATATCTGTGTCAGGTCAAAGTTCCACAAAATTGGAAGCAAAGTCTGCAAGATGACCTAAATAGTGTTAACTGGGACGTTAAACCTCAAATCAAACAAACAAATGCATAGCATCCCAAATGTGTCATTGGCAGACAGGGAAGATCCTGATCAGGCGCCTTCTCAGTTTGATAAGTGTATAGAAACTAATTTCTTGCACACCAGATAAGGAAATCCATAGTTTTTGCTGGGGATAGAAATTCTGTCCTAAACCTGGTGTTCCTACCCACAATCGAATATTCTCGCGTGTTTGATAAATGCACTGGTTAAATTCGACCTCATGTGCGCCAGCGTTATGGTTGACGTGACAGCACGTTACATGACGTCACTAAACATTCCTGTAGTGTCATCACAATATGGCGGAAGTCGGTAACCGAAGTGACTGCAGCATTAAAAGTAGAAGTAAAACAAAGATCAGGAATTGATACAATTAACTTACTCCACCCATCAAAGACACCAAAGGGAAAGAAATACAAACATTAAGCGACCAGACCATAATGGAAACCTAAACAAAGGAAGGCCATAACAGATACTTTCCCACAAAATGGCCATATGGCCATCCAAAATTAAAAGACACAAGTGATACACACAGTAAGTAACAAACAACAACATAAACAAATCGCCACAGAAGAGCCGGCTTGGAACGGTCAGTGGAAGATTTCCACTGGGGGGCTTAAATCGATTTTACGTGGCCACAATCCTCGCCCTTACTTCCGTCGCGATTTAGACAAATAATTTGTTCAGTCCGCATGAAGGCCTCCTAACTCATCAGTGCAACATCTCCGTGAACACAAAAATCAAAGAACCACAGAGGTGAGACAACGGTGAGGACTCGACAGCAAGAAACCACTGAAATGCTGGAGCAAAAGAAAACCAACAGTTAGACTCCGAGACAGAGCATCAGGCACCAACTAACATTATCTCTCTAATTTTCAATAAGCCTTTACGTTGGAGCCGTCATAGAATCTGAGGCCTGACCCACCGGCGTGCAATTAAAGAGGGAAGCAAAGTTGCCAACCGTGATTGGGTTAACTACCATGCATGCAGTCTGTCGTATAATATCCATGTTGTACCCAATCTTTTTATATCGAAGAATGATTTTACGAAATTGGGTGCTGAAGTCATTGCGGTTATACATTTTTCTTAATTTATATACTAAGTCACCATAAAATTCGGGTTCTGATAGACCTTGTTGCAGAAGAGATTTAAGTCAAATATTGAATTTTGAAATTAAATCAGAATGGCGTCTATACAATTTTGAAAAGGCTTTGCGTAGTTTATGGTACCGATAACCCTGATTAAGGAGTTTAGCCGTTAATAATTTATTACGAGTGTTGAAGTCAGTTACATGACTACACACTCTAGCAAATCGAATTAATTGCGAAATATAAACGCCATATGATGGCGCACGAGGAACATCACCATCCAAAAAAGGAAAATTTACAATCTCAAAATCAAAGTCATCGCGTTTATCATAAATTTTGCACGAAACAAATCCATCTACAATAGATAGATGTAAATCCAAAAACGGGGCCTCGCTATCAGAAGAATTTGCTTTATTTAGCTGAAGTTCTAGGGGGTAAATCTGACTGATCAAACCATCAAAATAGGTATTATCAATATTTAATAAATCATCTAAATATCTAGAAGTAGAGCTAAAAGCTTCAATAATTTCAGATTGATTATCAATGGAAAGCGACAAAATGAAGTCTCTTTCATAACAATACAAAATCCGCGTTAAGAATGGAAGGTATGCAAGAAAAAGAATCCTATATGGGTGTGAGGGATGGATAGAAAATAGAACAATCCGTACCTCAAGATCACTGTCTGGCATCCCTCGGCAAGCCTCGTGATGCCGGACAGTGACCCTCGGGGCGGTTATTTCCATCCACCTCTCACATTAATATAATATTCTTATAGTAACACCAACAACTAATAAAAATAAACTTGATACTCCATGTTTTATGACTGGTCCCTGAAAGCTATTGGGTGGAAGTATCTTGTTTGCTATGGAGATTTGAGGTTTAACATCCCCGTCAACATTGTATAGGTCATTTTGGAGACGTTGCTTCCAATTTTGTGGGACTTTTACCCGACATTGGGATGAAATGACATCTCAAGCCCTGTCACCCAATAAAACCAGTAGGGTTTATAAGCATGGACGGTCCGAATCGCACCGCTGCTTAGACCATACACGGCTTTCCAGTACTTGTATGCGGTCGGTTTCAGCTCTGCGTGGAAGCATCATGCAGCCCATCTATTTCTTCAAGCCCCGATGGGCGTGGGTCTGATACATTCTAGACATTATATACTTGGTAGAACAGTTAATGTTTGGATCACTAGAAAGATCATTAAGCTAACGATGCTTTGAATACCCGGCGACAAGAAAGTCGAGTTAATCTTTGTTGAGGCTGTCTTCAAGTTCATGAAAATTTGAGCTTATCCTAAAATTTTCTGTCCAATCCTATACATACTTTCAGATACTTCTGGACTGTTTGAGTTGGTCAATAGCAACTCAAGCCATGATTTTTTAGTTTTGATTAAAAGGATGTACTTTTGTCTGATTGTTTTAGAAAATAGAAGTGAAGGCAATGATCCATTGAACATTATTAATGTTACATGTATTATTTTTTTCTTTAGTATAGATGAATTTCTTTTTTCTTACAGCAACCTTCATTTGTTTGAGCCGCATGTCGAAAATGTTGACCACATTTTAAAGGTAACTGTTTTAAATTTCAATGCCGATATGGAAGAAAGCAAATGTTATGTTGGAACAAGTTCATGAAAGTCAGGGCCAGTCACGACAATGGGTGCAGTCTGATAAATGTCCCTTTCTTGGTTTTAAAATGACATTTAAAATGACATTTTTCTGATGAAAAATTAAGGTGAAAATATTTCTATTTAAAGGCATTATTCTTGTAAGGTAGGACACACCGTGTGCTCATAATTGTTTTATTGCCCCCTGTGATATACTCTCTGCAGCAGATCAAAGGCAGACCCTAATATGGTGATTAGTAGCTTTTGTTGAATCCCTGACTGAGACACTTGAGGGGAAAATCAATAAGGTACACTCTAGCCAACAGTTACTATTGATTTTTCCCCAAGGAGGCCCTTACCTGTTGAAGACAGAGGACTTCTCTTCAGTCAGCACTGAGAGGGCTACATAATATTATGTAATGCAATGATGGTCCTTAATAAACGATAATAAATGCCTTTAATCAACTATCCGTGTTTAATAGCACAACTGTGGAAAATAAGGTTTACCATTGTTAAGCTACTCACACTATGTTTACGTGTTTATAAGGGAGATAAATACAAAGACCTATTGATGTGATTCGAACCTTTCTCTGACCACATGCTAGACGCCAAGTTCTGCAATGAAAGGCTCCAGCTACTCATGTTTTCGCCTACTATAGATTAAATGTCAGTACAAGTTAAATTTTCTTGAAAAGGATTTAAAACCCAATAAAAACTTAAATGTGCAATGGTGACCTTCTTCAAATAATTAACTGTTGTATTCAGATAAGAACAATCAAATGTGTTTCATTTTCCAATTAAATCTACAAGTTCAAAACTCAACCTATGCTTCAGAGACGCTTCAGAGGCATGGAGGTTTGGACATAGCATGAGTGGAAGACCTGAATACTATATATCTGGGTGTAGACATTCTCATATACATGTACTTCATCATTTGACTGTAGATAAATACACATCTTTCTCTTTCTAAATTATACTTACCGGTACATTTGGATTTATGTGTGTAACATTTGCTTCTTTCAGAGTACAACTATCCGAGATTTTGATGAACGTTTTACTGCCCCAATGTTTGGCTATCCAACATGGCAAGACTATTACAGGGATGCCAGTTTACACGCCAAAGTACATGCATTGAAAGTGCCAGTTTTGTGCCTTAGTGCTGCGGATGACCCATTTTCACCGTCTCATGGTAAATTTACTGCTATTCTTACAAGATACAGTGAAACTTCACTGACTCAAACACCTTAAACACCATGAAAATTTGTTCAAGGTTTGGCTTGCCAAGTCACCGAAGGTTAATGATAGTCATTCGCGAAATGAACACCCCTAAACTCCACTTCATATAGAGAAATCCGGGGTTTATGGGGTTATATATTTTTATTCTAATTTCTGCTCCAAGACATAGGTTTGGATACTCGTATTGAGGCGGTTTTAACGAGCATCCAGAGGCTCTGTTTGCAGTATGAATTAGAAACATTTCATGGATTTTCATCAGAAAAATAGCCATTTTGGAGATGTTTGCACTGACAATAAATGTATAATAGTTTTTTTGTGAACATGTGAAAAGTAATGATAAAATGTTTTTATACAAAATTAAATTTAACCGTGATCTGTTCATGATGACCGTGTAGCTGTAGTTAAACTGCTGTAGTTAGTTTTTCAACCATGCAGAGGCTCGTCCTGTCAAACCTCGAGTCTGATATAATGTTTTCCATAATAAGCATGCATGCTCAAAATATTACTCACCAATACAGTTTATGCCCCTGCCTATTCGAAGAATAGCAGAAGGGCATGACGTGTTACCCCTATCCATCTGCCCGTCAGTCTGTTCCAATTTGTGTCCGTACATACGTAAAGCTACTACACGTACGTACGTCCATCCGTCCGTCCCACTTCGTGTCCAGGCCATAACTCCTAAACCGTATGGAATATATTTATGAACTTTACAGGTGCATGCATGCCATTGAGACGATGTGTCTTGAACATGGAAGACAACTCTTGCTTTTTTATGCCCCCAACTTTGAGGGGCCTATTGCTTCTGGTAGCATAACTAAAGAACCGTGCATGCTAGGGTTTTGAAATTTCAAATATGGATTCCTCATGGAAAATTAGCTGACGCGTATTTTTTTTCTCGTCCGGATTATGCCCCCTTCAAGAGTTATTGCCCTTTGAAATAAAATCTTGTCGGCAAGATATCTCAAAAACTATTGGAGCTAGAGCCTTGAAAGTTGGTGAATTAATGGTGGTGATGAGTAGATGAACTGATTAACTTTTGGCAAAATTCCGAAAAATACTTTGTGAGTTATGGCCCTTTGTCATTTTGGTAATTTGTGCCCATTGTAATGTATGCTAAAAGTGATGCACAGCATAACTTTAGAACCGTGTATGCTAGGGTTTTGAAATTTCATATATGGATTCCTCATAGAAAATTAGCTGATGCGTATTTTTTTTCTTGTCTGGATTATGCCCCTTTTAAGAGTTATTGCCCTTTGAATTTTTTTAATAAAATCTTGTCGGCAAGATATCTCAAAAACTGTTGGAGCTAGAGCCTTATATTGGTGAATATATTGGTGGTGATGAGTAGATGAACTGATTAACTTATGACAAAATTCCGAAAAATACATTGTGAGTTATGGCCCTTTGTCATTTCAGTAATTTGTGCCCATTGTAATGTATGCTAAAAGTGATGCATAGCATAACTTTAGAACCGTGTATGCTATAGTTTTAAAATTTCATATATGCATTTCTGATGGAAAATAAGCTGACGCGTATTTTTTTTCTCGTCCGGATTATGCACCTTTCAAGAGTTATTGCCCTTTGAAATTTTTTTAATAAAATCTTGACAGCAAGATATCTCAAAAACTATTGGAGCTAGAGCCTTGAAAACAAGTGAATATATTTGTGGTGATGAGTAGATGAACTGATTAACTTTTGACAAAATTCCGAAAAATACTTTGTGAGTTATTGCCCTTTGTCATTTTGGTAATTTGTGCCCATTGTAATGTATGCTAAAAGTGATGCATAGCATAACTTTAGAACCGTGTATGCTAGGGTTTTGAAATTTCATACATGGATTCCTCATGGAAAATTAGCTGACGGGTATTTTTTTCTCATCCGGATTATGCCCCTTTCAAGAGTTATTGCCCTTTGAATTTTTTTTTAATTATCCCCTCGCACAACATAGTTGTGAGGGGGGATATAGCATTTGTCCCGTACATACTTTTGTCATCGCTCTAGCGCCTACATTTCTTGACCGATTTTAATATAACTTTACACAAATGTTCCCTATAAAAAAAAAATCTCGAGCGAGTTTGATTTTCAAGGTCATGAACTCAAGGTCAAGGTCACTGTGGCTATTTTTAGAAAAAACTTTGTCATCGCTCTAGCGCCTACATTTCTTCACCAATTTCAATATAACTTCACACAAATATTCCTTATAAAAAAATCTCGAGCGAGTTCGACTTTCAAGGTCATGACTTCAAGGTCAAGGTCACTGTGGCTATTTTAAGAAAAACTTTGTCATCGCTCTAGCGCCTACATTTCTTCACCAATTTCAATATAACTTCACACAAATGTTCTTTATAAAAAAATCTCGGGCGAGTTCGACTTTCAAGGTCATGACCTCAAGGTCAAGGTCACTGTGGCTATTTTTAGAAAAATTTTGTCATCACTTTAGCGCCTACATTTCTTCACCAATTTCATTATAACTTCACACAAATGTTCCTTATAAAAAAATCTCGAGCGAGTTTGACTTTCAAGGTCATGACCTCAAGGTCAAGGTCACTGTGACTATTTTTAGAAAAACTTTGTCATCGCTCTAGCCCCTTCATTTCTTCACCAATTTCAATATAACTTCACACAAATGTTCCTTATAAAAATATCTCAAGCGAGATCGACTTTCAAGGTCATGACCTCAAGGTCAAGGTCACTGTGGCTATTTTTAGAAAAAATTTTGTCATCGGTCTAGCGCCTACATTTCTTCACCAATTTCAATATAACTTCACACAAATGTTCCTTATAAAAAATCTCGAGCGAGTTTGACTTTCAAGGTCATGGCCTCAAGGTCAAGGTCACTGTGGCTATTTTTAGAAAAACTTTGTCATCGCTCTAGCGCCTCCATTTCTTCACCAATTTCAATATAACTTCACACAAATGTTCCTTATAAAAATATCTCAAGGGAGTTCGACTTTCAAGGTGATTGCCTCAAGGTCAAGGTCACTGTGGCTATTTTTAGAAAAAATTTGTCATCGCTCTAGCGCCTACATTTCTTCACTGATTTCAATATAACTTCGCACAAATGTTTCCTATGGCAATATCTCGAGCAAGTTCGACTTTCAAGGTCATGACCTCAAGGTCACTGTGGCTATTTTTAGAAAAACTTTGTCATCGCTCTAGCGCCTCCATTTCTTCACCAATTTCAATATAACTTCACACAAATGTTCCTTATAAAAATATCTCAAGCGAGTTCGACTTTCAAGGTCATGACCTCAAGGTCAAGGTCACTGTGGCTATTTTTAGAAAAATTTTGTCATCGCTCTAGCGCCTACATTTCTTCACCAATTTCAATATAACTTCACACAAATGTTCCTTATAAAAAAAATCTCGAGCGAGTTCGACTTTCAAGGTCATGACCTCAAGGTCAAGGTCACTGTGGCTATTTTTAGAAAAACTTTGTCATCACTCTAGCGCCTACATTTCTTCACCAATTTCAATATAACTTCACACAAATGTTCCTTATAAAAAAATCTCGAGCGAGTTTGACTTTCAAGGTCATGACCTCAAGGTCAAGGTCACTGTGGCTATTTTTAGAAAAACTTTGTCATCACTCTAGCGCCTCCATTTCTTCACCAATTTCAATATAACTTCACACAAATGTTCCTTATAAAAATATCTCAAGCGAGTTCGACTTTCAAGGTGATTGCCTCAAGGTCAAGGTCACTGTGGCTATTTTTAGAAAAAATTTGTCATCGCTCTAGCGCCTACATTTCTTCACTGATTTCAATATAACTTCACACAAATGTTTCCTATGACAATATCTCGAGTAAGTTCGACTTTCAAGGTCATGACCTCAAGGTCAAGGTCACTGTGGCTATTTTTAGAAAAACTTTGTCATCGCTCTAGCGCCTACATTTCTTCACTGATTTCAATATAACTTCACACAAATGTTTCCTATGACAATAGCTCGAGCGAGTTCGACTTTCAAGGTCATGACCTCAAGGTCAAGGTCACTGGCTATTTTAAGAAAAACTTTGTCATCGCTCTAGCGCCTTCATTTCTTCACTGATTTCAATATAACTTCACACAAATTTGCCTTATGACATTATCATGAGGGAGTTCGACTTTCAAGGTCATGACCTCAAGGTCAAGGTCACTGTGGCTATTTTTAGGAAAACTTTGTCATTGCTCTAGCGCCTACATTTCTTCACTGATTTCAATATAACTTCACACAAATGTTCCTTATGACAATATCTTGAGCGAGTTCGACTTTCAAGGTCATGACCGCAAGGTCAAGGTCACTGTAGCTATTTTTAGAAAAAATTTTGTCATCGGTCTAGCGCCTACATTTCTTCACCGATTTCAATATAACTTCACACAAATGTTCCTTATGACAATATCTCTAGCAAGTTCCACTTTCAAGGTCAAGGTCACAATGGCTATTTTTAGAAAAACTTTGTCATCGCTCTAGCGCCTACATTTCTTCACCGATTGTAATATAACTTCACACAAATGATCCTTATGACAATACCTCGAAAGAGTTCAACTTTCAAGGTCAAGCTCACTGCGGCTATTTTTAGAAAAACTTTTTCATTGCTCTAGCGCTTACATTTTTTCACCAATTTCAAAATCGATTCACACAAATGTTCCTTATGACAATATCTGTAGCGAGTTCCACTTTCAAGGTCAAGGTCACTGTGGCTATTTTTAGAAAAACTTTGTCATGGCTCTAGCGCTTACATTTCTTCACCAATTTCAATATAACTTCACACAAATGTTCCTTAAGACAATATCTCGAGCGATTTCGACTTTCAAGGTCAAGGTCACTGTGGCTATTTTTAGAAAAACTTTGTCATCGCCCTAGCGACTACATTTCTTCACTGATTTCAATATAACTTCACACAAATGTTCCTTATGACAATACCTTGAGTGAGTTTGACTTTAAAGGTCAAGGTCACTGTGGCTTTTTTTAGAAAAACTTTGACATGGCTCTAGCGCTTACATTTCTTCACCGATTTCAGTATAACTTCACACAAATGTTCCTTATGACAATATCTCGAGCTATTTTGACTTTCAAGGTCAAGGTCACTGTGGCTATTTTTAGAAAAACTTTGTCATCGCTCTAGTGCCTACATTTATTGATGGATGTTAATAGAACTTCACACAAATGTTTTTATGGTAATATCTCTAGTTGTTTTGACTTTCTAGGTCATGACCTCAAGGTCAAGGTCACTATGGCTATTTTTAGAAAAACTTTGTCATTGCTCTACCGCCTACATTTATGATTTTAATCTAACTTCACACAAAATATGCTTATGATAATATCTTGAGCAAGATCTACTTCGCGGCCATGGCCTCAAGTCAAGGTCCCTATGACTATTTTTAGAGAAATATTGTCATCACTCTAGAACCTACATTTATGGATGGATTTTTAAACAAACTTTACACAAATGTTGCATATGATAATATCTCAAGCAAGTTGGACTTTTGCCATTTCAGTGTTTTCCACACACGAAGTTGTCTTGTGCGAGGGGATTTGTATCGCATGCGTTGCCTTGTTTTTTTTTAATAAAATCTTGTCAGCAAGTCCATATCTTGAGAACTATTAGAGCTTCATTAATCATTCTTGGTACAAACTTGCATCCAGGCATTGCAACTTCAACGCAAGCATCCATATCTGACCTTGACCTATATTTCATGGTTCACTGACTTCGTGAATTATTGTGACCACCCTGACTTTCACCCTAATGTTAGAGTCCATTTCTCAAAAACTATTAAAGCTTTTTAAATTATAATTGGTACAAACTTGCATCTAGGAATTGCAACTGCAACGCAAGCATTCATATTTGACTTTGACCCATATTTCATGGTTCACTGACTTTGTGAATTATTGCGACCACCCTGACTTTCTATCTAATGTAAGAGTCCATTTCTCAAGATCTATTAAAGCTTCATTAATTGCATTTGGTACAAGCTTGCATTTAGGAATTGAAACTTCAATGCAAGTATCCATTTCCGACCTTGACCTACATTTTATGGTTCACTGACTTTGTAAAATAGTGTGACAACCCTAACTTTCATCCTGATGTAAGAGTCTGTTTTTAAGAGTTTCATTGATGATACTTGGTACATGCTTGCAACTAGGAGTGAAATTTTTATGCAGGCATCCATGTGTGACCTTGACCTAGACTTCATGGTTTGGTGACTTTGCACCCCCACAGGCGCGACATAGCCTTCGGGGGAATTCTTGTTGTATGTTTTTGAGTCTTTAACAATATTTTTTGAATAGTTTGCCATCTAGGGACAAGCAAAGGTTGGGGGCATTGTGTTTTACAAACACCATTTCTAGTTAATTTTTTAAATATCTGCCCTTGACTTAGTTCCTTATAGTAAACTGTGCCCGGCGGCAGCCCGCCCATCGGGGCTTGCAGACATAGATTGGCTGCATAATGCTTCCATGCAGAGCTGAAACCTATTGCACACGAGTATTGGTAAACCGCTTAGAGAAACTAAGACTGCCCAGGTAAAGCGGTGCGAATCGGCCCGTCCATGCTTATAAACCATATTGGTTTCATTGGGCGACAGGGCTTGACATGTCATTTCATCTCATTGTCGGGTGGGGGTCCCACAAAATTGGAAGCAACGTCTCCAAAATGACCTATACAGTGTTGACGGGGACGTTAATTCTCAAATAAAACAAACAATTTTGTGTCAGGGCCATAACTCCTAAACCGTATGGAATATATTTATGAAACTTTACAGGTGCATGCATGGCATTGAGGCGATGTGTCTTGAATAAGGAAGACAACTCTTGCTTTTTTGATTTTTGAATTATCTGCCCTTGAATTAGTTCCCTATTGTTAACTGTGTCCGGGACATAACTCCTAAACAATACGGAATATATTTATGAAACTTTACAGGTGCATGCATGGCATTGAGATGATGTGTCATGAACAAGGAAGACAACTCTTGCTTTTTTGGTTTTTGAATTATCTGCCCTTGACTTATTTCCTTATATCCGGGCCATAACTCCTAAACCGTATGGAATATATTGATGAAACTTTACAGGTGCATGCATGGCATTGAGATTATGTGTCATAAACAAGGAAGACAACCCTTGTTCTCTTGAAAGTAGTTTAGGTCGTAGTAGCAAAGCGTTAATCCAAAATCGTTAATCCATAGACAAAATGGCAAATATCAATGTTCGGATCAACAGACATGGACTACAGAAGAGTGTAATCAGGCGTCCTCGGATATTAAGCATTACTTGGTAAGCAAGCTTCGCCCACCATGCCCATCGACCCGAACGAAGAAAAGGTGTCAATGCCGGGAAGGGTATGTCCGAGATTTTGGAAGTCTTCCTATGGCTTTCCAGTGGCAAACATATCAGAAATAATTCTGGAAATGGCCACATTGTACGGATCCACAAGATCATGGTGCCTCCCATAAAATGATATCTACCTTAATAATAACTTCATGCTATACCTGTTACAATTACATATAAACCTTTTTTCCTGAATGGCATTTTGGCGGGGGCATACCTGTCCTATGAACACTTTTTCTAGTTTTAAAACAAGAGGACCGTGATGGTCTTATATCTCTCACCTGAGGTTAGAGATTTACAAAAATAAAGTTGAAGTTTCACAAGGTAGATTGCTTTAAATATGTTCTATAAAAGGGTTATCCTTTGGAAGCAAGGAATACACCACAGAACTGAAAAATATGAAGTGTACATGTTTCAGACTTGTATTCTGTGTTCAATAATTTAGCCAATAGACTAAAGTTTGAAATATATCTTGGTAGAGGCCCTCTAGATTTAGCTATGTACCAAATATCAAAGGCCTGGGCTTTCTGGTTTCAGTGAGAAGATTTTAAAAAATTCTCTATATCTGTAAAATAATTGAGAAAAGATTTTTAAAGATTTCCCATTATGAGTCTGTGTAGAACAAGTGGGAGCCGGGTGGGGCCATTTTGGGCTCCAGAGCTATAATTTGACTCCTCTTTTAAAGTAAAATAGAATTGAAGGCAATGATCACTAGAAGTTCACTAGATGAAGCTACGTACCAAATATCAAAGCCCATAGTTTTGTTATACCCCCGCAAACGAAGTTTGAAGGGGGTATATAGGAGTCAGCTTGTCGTCTGTCGTCGTCGGTCCGTTACAAAAAACTTTAAAATTGCTCATAACTTCCTTATTCTTTGACCGATTTCTTTAATATTCACACACCACACACTTACTTGGAGTTACTATCTGACAACGCATGCGGGGGTATAATTGGCGCCCGTTAGGCGGCAGCTCTAGTTTTTTTTTCCAGACAAGAAGATCTTAAAGGGTTTCCCTACGTAATTATATGCAAAACAAATGACCCCGCGATGGGACCATTTTTGGCTGAAGTGTTTGAAGATGAACAATCTTGACAGGGTTCCAAAATACAAAGTTACATGTAATTTATCAAACGCCTGGTCCTACTGGTTTCAGACAAGACATTTTCCTTATATTGGCCTATTTCAAATATGCAAATGTTGACCCCAGGGAACGTTGAACAACATTGGCAGAGGTCTTTCAGGTGAAACTACATACCAAATGTAAAAGACCTGGGCCTTATCGTTCCAGGCAAGAATATTTTTAAAGACTTTCTCCAAATAAGTCAATGTAAACTAGTAAGAAAATGTCACTCAGGAAAGGCCACAATCAAAGAACGCAGCCATCTCAAGTCACCTTAAGAAAGTAAGCGACATGGAGGCACACAGAAAAAAACATCAGACCAAACATGAACAAATTAGAAGTAAAACAAAGATCAGGAATTGATACAATTAACTTACTCCATCCATAAAAGACACCAAAGGGAAAGAAATACAAACATTAAGCGACCAGACGATAATGGAAACCTAAACAACGGAAGGCCATACGGACAGTTACTTTCCCACAAAATGGCCATATGGCCATCCAAAATTAAAAGACACAAGTGATACACACAGTAAGTAACAAACAACAACATAAATAAATCGCCACAGAAGTGCCGCCTTGGAACGGTCAGTGGAAGATTTCCACTGGGGGGCTTAAATCGATTTTACGTGGCCACAATCCTCGCCCTTACTTCCGTCGCGATTTAGACAAATAATTTGTTCAGTCCGCATGAAGGCCTCCTAACTCATCAGTGCAACATCTCCGTGAACACAGAAATCAAAGAACCACAGAGGTGAGACAACGGTGAGGACTCGACAGCAAGAAACCACTGAAATGCTGGAGCAAAAGAAAACCAACAGTTAGACTCCGATGAGCCCGACCAGAGACAGAGCATCAGGCACCAACCAACATATCTCTTTAATTTTCAATAAGCCTTTACGTTGGAGCCGTCATAGAATCTGAAGCCAATAAACAAATAAGAAACTGTAAAAGAAGACCGCCTGGACAGTTACTAATAAAATATGGTGGGGATGGGGCTTCAGCTCCGGTGTATGTGAAATTTAAACCCTATCCCTTAGTTCAAGTGCCGTATCAAACATAACAACAAGAACAAACATCTGGGACCAGTTGTTCAAAACTAACGACGTCGTTATTTAACGTATCGTTAAAACTTTGATCATTAAATATGGCAAATATGCTGAATTTTTTGCTGAAAAAATGTTCGCAAAAGCTGCTCACATTTTTTCAGCAAAAATACCAAAATTTACGATATTGTACTTGCTAGAAGAGTTAACAATATGACCACTAACGAGCTCGTTAAGCTAACAATGCTTTGAACAACTGGCCCCAGGTTAACAAGCCCGTGAAATGAAGACCCCATAAACCCCACTTTATATAGAGAATACTGGGGTTTACGGGGTATACAATATATTTCTTATTTCTGATCCAATACATATGTTGTCGGTACTCGTTAGAACCGCCTCTAACGAAGACCTACAACATATGATTGCAGCATAAATAAGAAAAATATCACGGATTTTCATCAGAAAAGTAGCTCTTTTGGATATGGGAAAAAATGCACTACCTGTATGTTACATGGATGTGAAATCTTAATGTTGATCTGCATGGCGGCTTCCTAGCTCAACAGTGAATCATAATTATATAAGAATATTTTGCAATCTGCTGAAATTGTAACGGTGCTATATACAAGCTCACATGTCGATTACTTTGTTATGTGATAAAAAGACTTGTGTTTATTAAGAGACTTAGAACATGCTCGTTATGCTAAATGGACATGTTTGGCTCAACAACACATGTACAGAATCGCATAAGGAGCTTACGAATATGCTTATTCATGTGCTTAATAGTATGAAATGTCTAAGTACACTGTGCCCAAATGTGGTACATTGTATGAAGTCCTGCCTTATATTTAATGGTTTTGTGCAATTGATGCATTTTTGTTTCGACCGAGTGTTTTTTTCTTTTCACATTATTAAATTAAACCTTTTTAAATGTGATGTTTCTGAATACCTACTTCTCACCAAAGAAGCCTCCGTGGTGCAGTGGTTACGCTACTCGCCTTGTAAACCGGGGATCGCAGGATCGATCCCGGGCTTCTCCAGACTTTCGGATGAGTCTTTAAACCGAGGTCCCGTCTCCGTATGACCTTAGCTGTTGGTGGGACGTAAAACTGAAACTCACTCACTCACTTCTCACCAAAGACCCTTAATGAATCGCGTACAATTTTCGAGAAGACGATATTATTTTTGTCATTATTTTTCAAAGAAAATAATGCTACATTTCGAGGGCTGTCCGCAAAACTGCGGTTACTACACTTTTTTCACAAAATGACTTTTTTGCAGAATTCTATTCTGATTTTAAAGGCCCACAGCCTGCAAAAATAACAGAGTGCTATTGACATTACTTTTTTCAGAATTTTGAAAATTAAAAAATGTTGTATCTCAGATGCATAATAGTTTCACCGCAAAATGGTTGTAACTTGAGTTTTTTTTTTTGTCTGCAATATGGTTGTAACTCATATAGTTCCAGATAATACAGTCAAGGTCAATGCTAGCCATACATAAAAGTAGAAGTAAAACAAAGATCAGGAATCGATACAATTAACTTACTCCACCCATCAAAGACACCAAAGGGAAAGCCTTCCACACATTTCTTCAAAAACCTATTAGAATCACTTTGCAGGAGGTTTGACATAGTTTAGACCTTTTCTTCCCTCAAAACAAGATTAACTGGAAACTTTATTGATCTTCTTGTATAAGGTTCCTGCACTGCCGGTTGCGAACTCTATGATGACTCAAGCTCTAAGAGGAAATTTTATTTTATCTTATATTATTACCACATTCAGCTAGTTTTAATGATAAGGTTAATAAAAGGTATTAAGTATGGGCACAAAATATTTATCCTAACCTGCATATGTGTGACATACATATGCATTATATACACTGTGTAACACATGCTGTATCCATCTTGTATAATGTTCAAGTGCTGTTATACTTTGGTTCCACTTTTCATGTTGTTCCTTAACTTCTAGTGTCACAGATAACAAAAGATACAGTATCCTGCTGCCTACTGTGATTTTGTCCAGATTTTTTGTCGCACCTGCTTGAATCATGGCTCTATATACATATAGGGGCCACTTTTCCATCAATTTGCCTGTTTGTTCATCCATACCTCAAGCCATTGACAGCATTTGCAACCACCTTACCTTTCACCCTGATGTACAAGTGCATTTCATGATAATTATAAATGCTTCATTCGTGATGTAGCAACTTGCATCTAGGGATTACAAGTTTAATGCAAGCATTCGTATTTGACCTTGTCCTACATTTCATGGTTCACTGACTGTAAACTATTGTGTCAACCCAGGCTTTCACCCATGTGGTTAAGTCCATTTCTCAATAACTATTAAAACTTCATAAATGAAACTGGGTACAAACTAGCATCTAAGGATGGCAGCTTTAGTGCAGGCATCCATTCTTGCACTTGACCTACTTTTTATAGTTCACTGACTTTCACCCAAATGTTCAAGTCCATTTCTGAAGTTCTAACTATAAGAGCATCATGGATCATACTAAGTGCAAAGGTGCTTCTAGCGATGGCAACTTCATTGCAAGCATCTATATTTAACCTTGATCTCATTTCATGGTTCACTGACTGAGAGAACTATTGTATCAAGGCTAGCTTTTAACCCAATGTTCAGGGCCAAAGAACTATAAGAGAATCATTAATTATACTTGGTACAAACTTGCATCTTGGGATGGCAACTTTGGTGCAAGCATCCACATTTCACCTTGATATACATTTCATGGTTCACTGACTTTGTGAAGATTTCCCCTTGGCTGAGTTTTTGTTTTTAAGAAATCAAGGATCAGTTATTCAACTTGAGGTAGTTTCCTGATAAAAAGTCTATATATAGATACAAGTATGCCAAGTTGCTGCCACCTGTTCTCAAACAATAAAGGATTCTTACAAGCATTTGAAACTTATTTAAACCTTTAAATATTGGAGATGGAGAAGTATTACACAATCTGGTGGAAAGAGTGGACTAAACCCTCCTGTCTCTATTATTCAGAACATTATACCAAATTTGATGATAAGCTCAGTTACACAGATTTGGTATGAAGTTGAATGGCCCTGCTGTGGGCCGCTGTCAAGCCTATCAGCTTACCTTGCAGGCTTATAAGAGGCAAATTCTGCCACTGGCCAATTCAATAAATGCAGATCAACCCCTGCATGGGTGCAATTGGATAGTACACTGACCCAGGTGAAAATGATGGTCATTTACCATGAAGTAGCATGTTTTCCTTGATATTCTATGGACCTGGGATCATGGTTGGCCAAGATCTGTAAAATGGCACCAAAACCACATAATTTGATGATCATGGTCATATACCATGGTCCGAGGTGAAAATGATGGTCAGTTGACCATGAACACCATGGTAGACAATGGTCAATGTTTGACCATGGTGTTGACGAAACCATAACACCATGGGCAGACATTTTTATATTCACTTAATGTATAGGAACCCTACCAAGCTGAAGGAATTCTTCCTGGTCAAGATGCCTGTCACTCATATTTTATGACATTCAATGCTCTTTAAAGACACATTTTTCGATTACATAACATCCTAATGACCGTTTATTAAAGAATCCAGCATTGAGATAAAATACACAGGCTGTCAAACAGGTAGGGGACCAAGAGAGGGTAATAAATTACCTAGGGATATGACTTTGACAAATGACATCTATTCATTTACACCGAAGTCCTTATTTTGATTTGCATGGAAGAATCAACAGCACTTTTTCCGATTTATATTTAGTAGTCATTATTTATAATCATTACAGAAAATGCCAATTCAAATATATTGGTAAATTTTTTCTACCAAAATGATTTTTTTTTCAGATAAAATCCTGATAACTTTATTATTTCTGCTCTAAACACATATTGTGGGTACTCATTAGAACCACCTCGGCGAAGCGGTTTTGACGAGTACCCACAATTTGTTTTTACGGTGTGACTGCTCATTAGAACTGCTTCCATGAGTCGGTTCTAACAAGGACACACAATATATGTTTTTGAGGAAAAAGGAACATCCCCTAAACCCCACTTTCTATAGAGAAAATGGGGGGTTTAAGGGGGTATACATTATTTTCCTTATTTCTGCTCCAAGTCATAGGTTGCAGGTGCTCGTTAGAATCGTCTCATTGAGTCATAGGTTGTGGGTACTCATTTGAACCGCCTCAATGTGGCGGCTCTAACGAGCAACTACAACCTATGTTTGCAATATAAATAAGAAAAATAAATTTAATTGTGTTTGTTATTTTAGTTTTAAACCTGAAAAGGTGAAAAATAAAATCTTAAAAAAAATCTTTTTTCTCTCTTTTCTGATATGATTCTGTCTAAAACAAAGAACGTTTTTATAGTTCCATCTTGACTGAAACTATAAAATGCTAATGTTTCAGACATTATTTGATTTGTGTATCACATACTTTCAACCAAAATAAAATAAATAAATAAAGGTAAATTGATTGATTAAATTTTGAAGTTAATCAATTCATTTACCTTGTTTGTTTACTTCTTTGCATTTTTGTGTAAAGGAAACAATGGATATCAGTGTTTTTCTTTACTTTATTTTAAAATAAAAAAGAAGTTATTTAAACAATATGTTGTTGGAAACAATCTCAGTAAATTATACTATCACTCAAATACCCTTATTGAGCCCCCTATTAAACAAGAAATCTGCTTATAATCACCTCATAATCACTTAGATAAGATAAACCTTTGATGTGCACAATGGTCCGAAGGAAATGTTTGTTGGAGATCATTAGACAGGCCACCCCTTTTATATAAGGAAACAAAATGTGTCTTTAAGCCCTCAGACCAACAAGCAAATACATGTATTGAACAATGTTCTATACATTATGATGAAATTCTGTTGACAACATTCTCAAAAATCATCTCTCAAGAGGTGATCAAAGTGTGGATACAAGACTTCTTTATAGGTATATAGGTGGTAAGCTAGATACATGCTTCTTGTCTACATAAATGTGAATAACTAATTAATTCAAATAATTAGAATTTTAAGGTAAATGTATATAAATTTGAATAGATAAAAAAATATCAAGGGAGGATATAAATTTCAAGGAAGGCTACTGAACATTTACACTTGAACTAAATCAGACTGGCCAGTGTCCATGGACATTGTCCACTGTGCTTTGACCTCCCTTGACAATATGTCAAGAGCATCCACTGAATCGATGGAAAATGACCAGACTGTCCACTGAGTCTATGGCAAACGTCCACTGGGTTAACTGACATGGTCCACTTAGTTTATGGACAATTCTAGGGGAGAGCGATTTTTTTACAGACAGCCAAAAGCCTTAAAGCCAAAGCTGCAAAAAAAATCAAATGTTAAATTTTGCTATTATGGATTAGAGTGATGTATTTTATACACTGTTATTTAACCAGAGCTAAATTTGACCATGGTCCACCATGATGCTATGTTGGCCATGGTAGACCATGATTAGGTAAAACTTTATGACAGTTGCCCATGATCAACCATGGTCAATGACCGTAGTAATTTTGACCTTGGTGTCTACTAACGAGCAGCCATGGTCTGCTATGGACAACAATGGTAGACCATAGTTAGTTGGACATTTATGACACTTGACCATAATAATCCATGGTCAACCATAGTCGTACTGTAATTTTACCCTCTTTCAAACCACTGACGACCATGGTTTTGTTTGTTTGAATTGAGGTTAAACGGCCCCGCCAACACTGTATACCTCATTTTGGAGAGGTTGCTTCCAATTTTGAGGGACTTTTACCTGAAATTGAGGTGAAATGACGTCTCAAACCGTGTCCCCCGATGAAACCAATAGGGTTTACAAACATGGATGGTCCGACTCGCACCGCTGTGCCTCGGCAGGCTTAGATCCTCTAAGCGGTTATCCTCTAAGCGGTTTACCAGTACTCGTGTGCAGTCAGTTTCAACTCTGCGTGGAAGCACCATGCAGCCCATCTATTTCTTCAAGCCCCGATGGGCAGGGCCGACAACCATGGTGACCATGAAAAAAATGTAATACAGACACTCTATTTTTCATACTATCTGGCAACATGCCATGAAAAAAGGTAGACCATCGGAATCATAATGACCATGGTCAACCATTGTTACTATTTCACTTGGGGGTACCTCTAGTGTCTATATATGAATTTTCAAGATATGCTAGTCTATTTGGCTGAGCAGACTGGTTTCTGTCTAACTGGCTGCAACCCCTTTACACAGTTTGTGGCATCAGGTTGCAATAGAACATTTCTATGTACTTCATCATAGTGCAGTTAGGGATCATCAGGTCTATTCCAGGTTTTAGAAAAATAAAACAAGGGTTACTGATGAGGCCTAATTGGCTTGGTTGCTATACACTAATACCCATGTCCATAATCAATGACTGCAAGGTAAAAGACTTCATGTTTTATTTTTTTCCAAGACAAGGCCAGTTCAGAAGAACTGTTAATATCACCCAAATGTCGGCATCAGTTTTCACGTCCACGTCATGCTCACTCGCTAGTTTTACATAACAGTTCATATTTCATTCATCACTGGCCAACAATCATTTCGTCTTTGGAATAGAATCGTTTTATAGGGGTTGGGCTTAGGAGTCATTTTTAAAGCAAGCACTGGCTACATTAACCCTATCATATTTGGAGTTTAATAATTTACAAACCACGATAAATCAAACGTTTTGGGGTGTACAAAAATCTTTTTTAAAAAAGAGATACATGTAGTTCAAACTTCTGAGGTTTACTCAAAATGCCAGTTCATGATAAATAATTTGGATGATTTAAGGATATATTTTCACTTTTATGTATTTGAAGGGAATGGTGTGTAAACTTATTACAGCCAACTCTAATGAGTACACATAACACACCTTTCAAGATAAAATAAAAAACGTCACCGTTTGTTTTCCTAAAAATATGGCTATCTGGAGCTATGGAAAGACTTCTCTAGGACTCCAGAACAAGTTCGAATTAGCAATAGTAAATGAAGCATCTGTGTTAGAATTATCGAAGTTTCGCTGTAAAGGGTTAAGCTTCTATTCCCCTTCAGCCCCCAGGGCCATTTCCATTCAGCCCCCAGGGTCATGTCCAGGGATGGGGCTTAGGCTTTAAAAATTAGGTAACACTCACTTTAAGCAAACTTTTTAGTTGATATCTTAAGCAGTCACTTACCAGAACCCTTCAGTGTCTGGAATAATTATGATCATAAAATCATATAAAAACTTCGTTAAAGAACTGCATGTATTAATGTGTAAACATATGTGTAGGTATACAAGGCACGAACAGATGAGCTATGCTGTCCTGTAACAGCTCTTGTCTTTTTTGCTAGGTGTTCCTGTAAAAGTATTAAAGTTTAAATACACAGAGGAAGATTCATTGCAGAAAATATGAGATTGACAGAGTTCATTGAGCCAACATAAACCATTATGAAAACAAGCCTGTATAAATACATTGTAAATTGTACCGCCGAAAAAAAACAACTAAAATTTTAAGTTGAAAAAAATGTGATATTTTTTCTTATTTTTGCTCTAAAATATAGATTGTGGGTACACCTTAGAACTGCCTCATGGAGGTGGCTCTAACGAGTACCCACAATCTACATTTTGACCAGAAATAAGAAAAATAATGTTTACCCCTGTAAACCCCAGTTTTACTATATAAAAGTGGGCTTCAGTGGGTAAGAATTATATAGGCGTCTTTCATGATGACAACAATGAAGTCATCTCCAAATCTCTAATATGCCTAAACCGTTACCAACTCATCATAATTTTGATCTTTTTAATCTTCAACCCTGTAGCTTTAGACACATTTGGTTATAAAATGGTTGTTCATTGTACATGTTTGTTTTTCACAACTTTTTGTACTTCAAGACACTTATCATTCTGTTGCATCTAATCTGGGTCTTCACTGTTGGTCAATGACCCCGATTTTGGCATGCTATGCATATATAGTTTCATAAATATGCATCATGATCTTTTCTAACTGAACAGGTTGATAAAAATATGCTTAAACATATTATGCCAAAAGATACCACCTCTTACCAGCCAAAAGACTTTACAAAAATGTCACCGCAAAACAGCTGTAAGTTGAGTTACCGCTGTTTTGCGGTAAACTTCTGTTGTGAAAATAATGCGAAACTTGGAAAAAATGTTGTAACTCAACAGGTTACAAATATCAAAATAATAAGCAGAGCTAAGTAAAATTACATTTTGTCATGTAATTTCCTTGGTGATTATAAGTTTATATTCTAAAACACACACCAGCATAATGACTATTTATGAAAAGAATCAGTTTTTTGCTTCTCCTGTAAAGTTTTCAAAAATGGAGTTACCGCAGTTTTGCGGGCAGCCCTCGATTTCATATGAAATGTCTCCTGGGCAGATGATTCATATTAATGCAATAAGGCTTAACATTTCATATGAATCGTCGTCTGCTGGGCAAAAGATTCATATGTAATGTCAGGCCCTTTTTTCGCAAAACAAGAAAAAAGTACCTTGAAATTATGGTCCACTAGAAGTGGTGGCGACTCAACAGCATTAACTATTAAAAGTATTTTGTCTCTTTATAATATTTTGCAGCGATTCCTGTACGAGAAGCAGAAGAGAATGACAATATTGGCATTGTTGTAACATCGCATGGGGGACATATCGGCTTTATGGAGGGGGTATATCCACGGCAAACAGGGTACATGGATAGACTTTTTGCTCAGTTTATAGATGCGGTTTTTAAACACGGGCATGATGAGTTAAAGAACGAGTAACTTTATATCTGAAATACTGAATAACTGTAATGGACAGATTCGTGAAGAAACAGATCTGTAACATTTACGAATGCACCCAAAATCAGTTAGAAAGGGTCTGCAAGATGACACCCAACATATTAACATCCTTTAAACATTTTCTGTATTTTGTTTAATGTTTATTTAAAAAATCGAACCTGTTATGTTGTTATTTTGGAACTTATGGTCTTTTCAAGAACATAACATTCTTAACCAGATGTGAATGCATTAATCAAAAGTGGGCACATAATGGAGCACCCGGAAACCACCTGAATGTCACGCATCTGTTAATATTCTGTTCATGACAAATGCAAAAGTTATAAAACTAGTATTACAGTGAATACGCAAACTGAGCTGGTCCAGCTGAATAGGACACCTGTTGTAAAGCGAACTGTTGACGTCGGGTAAGTGTTGTGAATCGATATGTATTAATGTCCAAGGTGACCTAGAAACCGGAAAGGTGAATAATCAGCTACTTCTTTTCAGATATTAAAAATAAAAAAAATATATGAGCCTGCTCATGCAAAAAAACTAGAATAAGACTTTTGCGACCAGCAAAAACTAAGACCAGCCTGCGCATCCGCACAGTGACCATTACCTGAGCTTATCACATGTATCTTCTAAAGCCACCTGTCCACCCAAAGAGAGATAATCCGCAACCCTTACTGTATTGGGTGGATGCACAAGTTGATCCAAGTTTTCATTGGTTGTCGTATTGCACCACAAACTCTTTATAGCCCTGTGAATGGGGTCAAAATCAGACATCTTGTTAGCTGAACAACCGTGTTATATCCAAACAAAAATGTGTAGATTATACAGAAAATGGTCATTTTTCTATAGACCGTGTTATACGGAACCGTGTTATAAGGAACCATGTTATAATGAACCGTGTTATAATGGGGTTGTGGTGTAAAGGTTTTGGTGTGCACATGCTCCTAAAACAAAACTTCTTTTTCAACATAGGCAGATTTGTAAACAGTTTTGTGTCACATGATTTGTTGTAAGAATATATTGGATCATTAGATTAGACCTGAGATAAAGTGGTAAAAGTACAATTTAACAACAATACTATAAACAATGTGTAAAGTACATCAGGAAAACACACAAGTGTGGCATTCTTTCATTTATCCCATTTATTAACAATTATGATATTTGTCTTATTTTCACTCTAAACAAAGGTTGTGGGTGCTCGTTAGAACTGCCTTTTTGGAATGGTTCTTACAAGTGCCAACAACATATGCATTTGAATAGAAATAAAATAAATAATGGCTACCCTTGTAAAATAGAAGTAAAGGCAATGATCAGGAATCGATACAATTAACCCACACTTGTAAAACCTAGTTTTCTCTATTAACCCATTACATGCGTGAAACTCCTTAAGGGATACCTCGGCAAACAGTGCAGACCCAGATCAGAACGCGGCGTCACTAGTTGCTAACTGAATTTTCAATCAAAAAATGAATAAAACGAAGAAAAAAAATAAGCGAGACTCCCCTTTTATGACAAATGGACTTGTCCAACATATAGCAATAGAAGCTTCCACTAGTATAGAATGGGTTAAAAGTGAGGTTCTTTTGGTGTCTTGGATAGAAGGTGTAAGGCTATTGTATCGATTCCTGATCATTGCCTGCATCTCTGTTTTATAAGGGTGTTCATAAAACGGTGCGAGAGTCGGACCGTCAATGCGTTTAAACTCTATTGGTTTCATTGGGGGTCAGGGCTTGAGATGTAATTTCATCCCAATGTCGGGTAAAAGTCCCACAAAATTGGAATCAATGTCTTCAAAGTGACCTCTGCAGTGTTGACGGGGACGTTAAACCTCAAATCAAACAAAATCATGAAACGGACCTGTTGAAGTGATAACATAATTATATACAGGAATGAAACTTTAGGAGTTAAAATACTGAGGATTCAACAAAATAGAAGTGAAGGCAGTGATCAGGAATCGATACAATTAACCTACAGCTCCCACCAGAGACACCAAAGGGAACGAAACACAAACATGAAACAACTAGCCCTAATGGAAAAATCAATAGCGAAAAGAGAAAAGGAGAGTTCCCACAAAATGGCCAAATGGCTATCCAAAACAAAAATATATAAGCGATTCACACGCTCAAAGACAAACTATAACATAACACGCCCAGGTAAAGTGTTGCGAGTCGGACCGTCCATGCTTATAAACCATATTGGTTTCATTGGGTGTCAGGGCTTGAGAAGTCATTTCATCTCAATGTCGGGTAAAAGTCCCACAATATTGGAAGCATCGTCTAAAAATGACATGTACAGTGTTGACGGGGACGTTAACCTCAAACCAAACAAACCAACAAGTCCTTGTCCCTCATCAAAGTGTGGGTTATGTTTCTAGTCCTTAAGAATCATTGATTTAACTGCGAAATTTTAAAAAATATTTGTGGGGCACTGATGAGGCCTAATTGGCCGAAACTAGCTAGTCTGGCCCATAAAATAACTGGTATTCCCCACGGTTTTCAGTTCTGTGTTGTTATCCTTGATTGCAAAGGATTGCCTTTTTTATAGAACATGGGCATTGCTTTATGTTTTGCAGTTGCTGATCTTTCCATATATGAAAATTAAAATTGTCAGAGAACTTTATCTTAGCTGATAATACATTGGCATTCCACTTAAATCCACATGTATTAGAACCAGTCTGCTATAAAAAATAGAAGTGGGGGCAATGACTGGTGTTGTCAGACCTAAACTACTTGCTGCTGATTTAGCTTCAGCTATATATACGAATATTATTTTGAGCAATTAACTATGATGATATAAAGCAGCATACATGATTCATGTTTTATTGCTTTATATAGAATGGTCTTTTTCTTGCCTTCGATTTGTGTCATAGAGAAAATAATATGAAGAATAGACAAAAATATAATTTCAGGTCAGGTCAGTAAGTTCATTGTTCTTGTTTATTTAATAGTAGTGTCAGTTATCTAGATAACCTGTTTGTTAGTATTTTTGTATTCATTGTATACTCACAATAACAAGTTCATATATGGAGCACACTGGAATACCTCTGTCATATATAGGAAAAGTGGAATTTGCATTAGTTTGCATGTAAACAAGATTTAGATTTTTGATTCTTGTTGTAGTGGTTCTAAAACGTACTCATAATCTATATCTGAAGCATAAATAAGAAAACAATATATAAACATATTTATCCACCATCTGATTAGATTTGGAGGATATAGCGATCAGCCTGGCATCACTCACATCACGTGGACAAGTCCGTGAAATGGACACCCCACTAAACCCTACTTTGTATAGAGAAAACCTGGGTTTACAGGGATTCACATTATTTTTCTTATTTTTTTCTCCAAAGACATAGGCTGTGGGTACTTGTCAAAACCGCCTCAACGAGCACCCACAACCTATGTTTGCAGTATAAATCATAAAAATATCATGGATTTTCATCAGAAAAAAAGTAGCCATTTTGGAGTTGTGAAAAAATACACTATGTCGCACGGGTGTGTTATCGTAGTGAGTCCGTCCATCCACAACTCATTACGAAAACACGCCTATATTAATACGTTGTAAACTTTACCTCCATAAACCTAAATTTTTAGATGAAAAATTGTGATATTTTTCTTATTTCTGTTCAAAATATAGATTGTTGGTATTCGTTAGGACTGCCTCATCGAGGCGGTTCTAACGAGTACCCACAATCTATATTTAAGAGCAGAAATAAGAAAAATAAGGTTTACTACCCATGTAAACTCCAGTTTTACTACGTATGGGGTTGAAGGGGGTTAAAATTATATAGGCGTGTTTTCGTGATGCTAGTAGCTGAGGTAGTTTGAGTTATCACCCCTGACACAGAACTTCAAATCTGTTTGAGATATATTGCTGGTAATTGGTATAACTATATTTGAAATTGAGAAGTCCTGACAGTATCTGGTAAAAGACACCTTGTGTTTGGAGTGCTGTGGTGCAGTGCTAAAGCATCCAATTTGAGATCGAGCGGTATCCCGTCTGATCCTAGCAATCGCCAAGAGTTTTTTCCTTGAGCAAGAGACTTTACCCCCATTGCTTAGTACTGGTTTCTGTCCAGGAAGAGGAAGAAAAGAGGGCCACATGGAAGATTAGTACTAGCATTACGAAAACACGCCTATATCAATACATTGTAAATTTTACCGCGCAAAACAGAAAATTTTCAAATAAAAAATTGCGATATTTTTCTTATTTCTACTCGAAAAATAGATTCTGGGTACTCGTTACAACCGCCTCGTCGAGGCGGTTCTAACGAGTACCCTTAATATATATTTTTGAGGAGAAATAAGAAAAATAATGTTTGCCCCAGTAAACCCCAGTTGTACTATAACAAAATTGGGGTTCAAGGGGATCAAAGTTATATAGGCATGTTTTCGTGATGTACTAAATGTGTTACCCTCTATAACTAAAGTCTATTCTTATTATTAATATTATTATTATTACGATCACTATAGTTCCAACACCCTCTGTGATTGTTTGGTAAGATTGTACATACGTTTGAGAAGGTGTGTCACTTTAAAGAACCACAAATTCAAAAATATGTTCTGAATATACGAACAGATTCTTCCAGTAAGAAAGGACCAATAGTTGACACCTTGTACCGAGCATACCTGTGACACCTGTTATAACGTCTATATCCTTAAATGTACCCGTACTTTGTATATTGAAATCTTCACCGCATTGAAGAGGGGATCTTGAAGAAGGGTCTTTAATATCATTGGGTCATGAAAACATCAACAAACACCACATATTCAATATCTTGCTGGTACTTTGGTATCAGTGTACTTGAACTTTAGCTGACGTGTTTTTTTTTTTTGTTGTTATTTTTTCAAGTCCACTTTCTGTGCGTGTACAAGCTTCTCAACGCCATATTGGCTTTCAAGCGGGACATCTCTTCTGATAGCTATTTTTATCAGGAAAAGCCACATTTAAGTTCATGTTTGTTTCTTTGTTTGTGTTGAGGTTTTACGTCCCCGTCAACACCAATAGGTAATTTTTTGGAGACGTTTCTTCCGATTTTGTTGAACTTTTAACCGAAATTGAGGTGAAATGACATTCCAAGCCCTACCACACAAAGAAACTACTAGGGTTTAAAGAGCGGCATGACTCGCTTTGCGCCCCCGCCCATCGGGGCCTTGAGAAATAGATTGGGCTGCACGGTGATTCCGCACAGAGCTGAAACCGACCGAACTTGGGTACTGGTAAACAGCTTAGGTCCAAGTCTGCCCAGGAAAAGTGATGCGAGTCGGACCGCTCTT
Organism: Lucinisca nassula; assembly: GCA_963580285.1. Lineage (NCBI taxonomy): Eukaryota > Metazoa > Mollusca > Bivalvia > Lucinida > Lucinidae > Lucinisca > Lucinisca nassula. The sequence continues at coordinate 207,083 of CAUZLF010000048.1, read as the reverse complement.
TAAACCCTAGCGGTTTCTATGGGCGGTAGGGCTTGACATGTCATTTCATCTCAATGTCTGGAAACAGGGTGTCCACGGTCAGGGAAAAAGTCAGGGAAAAATATATTTTTTCAAGGTCAGGGAATTGTCAGGGAATTTTGAAATTGGTCAGGGAATTTTGAAATTTTAGCAAAAGTCAGGGAAAATTCAGGGAATTCTGAAAAAATATGTAAATGAATGAAAAAAAAACATCAAAAATATAGGCTAAGGCAGTTTCTTCATGTCTGGCTTTTACCTTGCTAATAATATCTATAATTATAATAATAACAATTATATTAACAATAATGTCTTTAGTATTGCATTTGGTAAATTATTCTTTGAGAAGAAACTAAAAGGTGGTAAGGGTTGGCAATAGGGGAGGCCCACATATCTCTTTGTATTTGGTCATGCATTTCATTAGTTCACCTGAGCCGAAGGCTCATGTGAGGTATTAGTATGCCAATGCTCCGTTGTCCGTTCACATTTTCAATAAGTATATCTTTAAAGCAAATATGCCAATCATGATTAAATTTCATGTGAAGCTTTATCAGGTAGGGTGAAAAGAAGCAAAATGTTTTGGGGCAGATCTGATGAAAACTCTTGTTGTCATGGCCATATCTCCGCTAGACTTACAGTGGGGAAAAAAATAAAAAAAATCTTCTACTCTGAAACCACAAGGCCCAGAGCTTAGATATTTAGTATATAGCAGCGTCAAGTGGTCCCCTACAAAAATCCTGCCAATCATACCCCTGTGGTTCAAATTGGCCACACCCTTGGTCTCCTTAGCTTCCATTGACTTATTATGGAAAAAAAACTTCAAAAATCTTCTTCTCCGAAACCATAAAACCCATAACTAAGATATTTAGTATGTAGCAGCGTAAAATGATCACCTACATAAATCCTGCCCCTGGGGTCAGAATTGGCCACATCCCGGCTCAGAAGCTTCCATAGACTTACAATGGAAAAACTTTTAAAAATCTTCTTCTCTGAATCCACAAGGCCTAAGTTATTTAAAATGTAGCAAGGCCAGGTGGTCCCAAGCTTACATAAATCCTGCCCCTGAGGGGTCCAAATTGGCCATGCCCCGGGGCTCCTTAGCTCTCATAGATTTATAAAGGAAACAGCTTAAAAAAATTCTTCTCTGATACCATAAAGCCCATAGCTTTGATGTTTACTATGTAGCAACGTGAAATGGTCAGCTACATAAATCCTGCCAACCATGCCTCTGGGGTCAAAAGTGGTCACGCCCCAGGCTCATTAGCTCCCATAAATTAAAAATGGAAAACACTTTGAGATTATAAGGCCCAGATCTTAGATATTTAGTATGTAGCAACGTCAAGTGCTCACCAACATAAATCCTGCCAACCTTGCCCCTGGGGTCCAAAATAGCCATGCTCCAGGGCTCATTAGCTCCCATGGGCATGTAATGGAAAAAACTTCAAAATTCTTCTCTCAAATCATAAGGCTCTGAGCTTGGATATTTCATATGTAACAAAGCTAAGTGTTCATCTATATAAATCCTACCAATCATGCCCCTGGGCTCCAAGTTGGTTACTCCCCAGGGCTCATTAGCTCCCACTTATCATAATAATAAAACAAAACACTTTAAAAATCTTCTTCTCTGAAACCATAAGGACAGGAGCTTAGATATTCAGTATGTAATCCTACCAACCATGCCCCTAGGGTCCAAAATGACTATACCATGGGGCCCATTAGCTCCTATAGAGGCCTCTGTGGTGTAATGTTTATGCAACCCCCCCCCCCCTGATAAACAAAGGGTGACAGGATAGATCCAGGTCTTCTCCAGACTTCCAGATGAGTCTTTAAACTGAGGTCCTGTCTCAGTATCACCTTAGCTGTTGGTGGAACGTAAAGCTAAAACACACTCACTCATTAGCTCCTGTAGACTAATAATATGAAAAATTGAGAAATCTTCTTCTGACTCTATACGGCCCTGAGATTAGATATTCAGTATTGTTGCAACATCAATTGGTCATCAGCATAAATCCTGCCAGCCCCATGGCATCCAAATTGGCCACTACCCTTGGCTCATTATCTCACACTGATTTATAATTGGAAGAATTTCAAAAAAACTTCTGCCCTGAAACCATGAGACAAACAGCTTTCTAAAATGTTCCTCAAGTGAGTGGTTAGGCTCATTGAGTCTCTTGTTTCAAGGTTTCATCCAACAATAAAAATGACTTATGTAAATACATTTACTTGTATGTGTTGGGAAAAAAGAAAAATAGAAAATAAATTCAAAGGGAAAATACAAACATAAAAAACAAACAAACAAAGCAAACAAAAACATATATAAAGAGTAAGACAATTACAGATGGTATTGTAAAAGGAGGAAAGGGTTGGCTGTAGGGGAGGAGGAGGCCAACAGATATTAGAACTTAATGCGTAAAATATCAAAAATGTTGGTCAGGGAAATTTGATTTTAGTCAGGGAAAAGTCAGGGAATTTTGCTTTACTCAAATTGTGGACACCCTGGGAAAAAGTCCTACAAAGTCGGAAGCAACGTCTCCAAAATGACCTTAATAGTGTTGATGGGGACGTAAAACCTCAACTCAAACAAACAAACAAAGACGTGCACCTTTTTTCCTGGACAGGCTTAGACGTAAGCGGTTTACCCGTATGCAGAAGCATCATGCAGCCGAGTCTATTTCTCCAAGTCCCGGTGGGAAGGGGCGCTCGGCATTATAGCTACTTTTATAGCTATTTTTATCTTTGATGTGGATGTGTTATGGAATTTTGGTATTTACATTAAAATTACGTAAGCACACTTCAAGTACGGCAGAAACTTCTACAGTAGATGGATTTTTAAGGCCCCGGTAGCGATTGCGGGGTACATATTGTTTGTTTTCTTCAATAATTTTCAGCTTAAAGACTTGATATTGCTTGTGAATCGTAAGTCTTATCAAGCTTTATTCTCACTGAAAAAAATAAAACAATGAAAAGGCTGTCTGTTACATTATGCTTAGTTCTTTGCGGGTTTAGCATCATTTTCTTACTGAATCCAAAGGTGACCAAAACTTTAATTTTGATGTTGTTTTTATCCAAATGATTGTTACAGTTTGCTATTAATCGGTATACTAACGCTTCAAGTACCATGGAAAATTCTAGAACAGAAAAAAAAACAAATTTGACATTCATGTGAATCATTTTCTGGGACGATGACATAGAGGATCTTACATGAGTGTTCATATATTATTGAATTTATTAAACGAGTTGAGGAAAAGGGATAAAATGCGAGGCTTTGCCGAGCATTATATCTCTTTTCCTCAACTCGTTTAATAAATTCAATAATACATGAGCACGAACGCAAGATTCTATTTATCATATGACATTTAAAACGCATTTTATTCTCGGTTGTTTACAAAAATATCAATATTCCGCCATTAGTGAACGCGACGTCGTTAAGGACGTTGTACATGTAACGTTACGGGGCGTATCTAGCTAAGTTGCATATTTAATCCACTAGTAGATTATCGAAAATATAACATGGCGTTATTACACTCTCAGACGCGACGCCATATGATAAAGGAGTATACATTATTCCTATTGTTTCTGTTCCGAATCGTAGATTATTGGAACCACCTCTTTAAGGCAGTTCTAGCCAGCAGCATCAATCTATGTTTGAAGCAGAATTAAGAAAAAGATCACACATTTTCATAAAAAAATAAGTTTGGGAGATATGAAAGTCTGAACTATGTCATATTGGTTATCCTCATGTAAACATCTAACGCAACGAGAAAATAAGGGCTTATATTTCACGTGAATCCTCAGCATAGTTGCTTTCATGTGAATTGTCATATTGGTTATCCTCATGTAAACATGTAACGCAATGAGAAATAAGGGTTTATATTTCATGTGAACCCTCAGCATAGTTGCTTTCATGTGAATTGTCATATTGGTTATCCCCATGTAAACATGTAATGCTATGAGAAAATAAGAGTTGACATTTCATGTGAATCATCGGCACAATTGCCTTAACCCTTATCTTGCTGAATATTCATTTAAGCCACACCCATTTCTGTCTATCAACCAATCAAATTACTTGATGTAATTTATTGCTACAAATTCATAAACTGAATACCAAACAGTGTAGATCCTGATCAGATGGCTTCTTCAGAAGCCATCTGATCTGGATCTACTCTGTTTCCAAAGATAGAGGTTGTCATAAACAGCAAGATAAGGGTTAAGTAGTTTAGGTCGTAGTACCAAAGTCGTTAATCCATAGACAAGATGGCAAATATCAATGTTCGGATCAACAGACATGGACTCCAGAAGAGTGTAATCAGGCGTCCAAGGATATTAAGCATTACTTGGTAAGCAAGCTTTGCCCACCATGTGAATTGTGCTTTTCAGAGGTTAGCATGTTTCAGCGTACCCATACATACCATTTTATTAATGACTAAGCCAATAGGATAGTGATGGACAACTTTTTGTACAACCCAACTAAAAATTTGTCCACATAGTAATGATGGTGTGTTGTCTCTGGCTGTTGGATAAAACAATTGGCCGGAATTTTGATTCCTATACTTAATGGAAATGTTTAGGACGGTTGACATCTTTGCTTCCCTCTTTAATTGCACGCCGGTGAGTCAGGCCTCAGATTCTATGACTGTTCCAGCATAAAGGCTTACTGAGAATGAGAGACATTCTAATTTTATGTAATGTTGGTTGGTGTCTGATGCTCTGTCTCTGGTTGGGTCCATCGGAGTCTTACTTTTGGTTTCCTTTTGGGTCCATCGGAGTCTTACTTTTGGTTTCCTTTTGCCCGAGCATTTCAGTGTATCGCTTATATTATTTTGCTTTGGATAGCCAATTGGCCATTTTGTGGGAAAGTAACTGTCCTTTTGGCTTTCTGCTAGTGATGTTTTCATTAGGGTCTTGTTGTTTCATAATTGTGTTTCTTTCCGTTGGTGTCTCTGACGGGAGCTGTGGGTTAATTGTATCGATTCCTGATCATTGCCTTCACTTCTATTTTGATCAGACGCCAGAAACTGTTTGCAATGTCAGTGTTGGGACCACAGACACAATTAGGTTGAAAACGCTTTCCGTCCTTGTGTATTTTATTGGCCAGTGGTTTCCTCATGAATATCAGCAGTATAACTACGCCTGAATATATTACACCACAACATCATTATAAGACGGTTTTTTATCGCACGATTTTGGATATAACACGGTTTCAGAATGGATAAAAAATGAAAAGATTACATAGTTCATTTTTCTGTATAATCTATATAATTTTGTGCGGATATAATACGGTTGTTAACCTAACACGGTTCATGCTTTGGACCCCATTAATAGAGTTTTAAAGAGGTTGTGTTATACTTCGGGTGGATTTACAAACAATCAACCAAAAAACAGAGCAGTGACAAGCGATACAATGTTATCTCTTAGTACTTTATATTTGCACAGCAAAGAAATATATCTGAAATCCTCCGTGCCCCCCCCCCCACACACACACACTTCCTGGTCTAACACACGTAACTCTGCAGAATAACGCATTCTCCAATATAATGTTTTACACAAGTCAAACGATTGAAACAATGTATCTAGAGACTTTCATTAGTAAAACATGTGAGTATTGTTTACGATATAAGGAAACGATTATTAGAGATGCTAGCATTTGTTATAACTATAAATATAATCGATTATTAATATTCATATTTATTTAATTCTGTTTACTGTTATCTGTTTCATATTAGATGAAATCAGTATTCAATATTCATATTTGCTTAATTTTGTTAATTGTTAACTGTTACATATCTTTTCATTTTGTTGTTACATTGGTTTATACTTTTTATACGTTGTTTGCATTTCCTAAATCAAAATCATAGGATTTATGTTGTGTACTGATCTTGCCCTGTAGTACTAACTTGTCAAAGTTTGCATGTCATATCTGGTTTCCCGAGAATTCTGCAGTATTAAGGGTATAGCAGCAGCTTTTCACAAGAAACCAGAGTCACTGACCATGTATAATGAACCAATAAGTGATGGCCCTAGATAATATTGTACATTATTAATTGACTATCCTGTAGTGATCGGAAGTAATCCGTATTAACACCGGTTCAACTAGTATTAACCGGAGGTCAAGTGATGTTAGTCGGAGGTTAAAAACCACTCTGTATGTTTTTAATTGTGTCAATTAATAATATTGCTATTCGTATTGGCCCTGTTACAGGTCGTTGGTCTTGCCCCAAATCCCCCCCCCCCGAGACCTTTTGGCCCAGTTACAGGTGCATTGGCTCGAGGCCAATACAGCAGACCGAGGGCCTGTAATTGGGCCAATACGAAATTACTTTATTAATAACATCTTAATATTCATCATATAAATAAGAATGTGTTATGAATGTACAGGTAAACCTCAATTTATTCAGGTAAAATCGGGATAAACTCAGGTGGTTAGGAGGCGGTAAATCAGCGGCTTTACAGTCGACACTTCAGCACAGACGTAATAGATAATATGCAACTGTGAAACTGACGATAAACCTCCGCAAATAAGTTTTCAATAGAGGATCTTGCATGAGTGCTCATGCATTATTGAATTTATTAAACGAGTTGAGGAAAAGGGATAAAATGCGAGGCTATGCCGAGCATTTTATCCCTTTTCCTCAACGAGTTTAATTAATTCAATAATACACGAGCACGAATGCAAGATTCTATTTATCATATGACATTTAAAACGCATTTTATTCACGATTGTTTACAAAAATGTCAATATTCCGCCATAAGTAAACGCGACGTCGTTAAGGACGTCGTACATGTAACGTTACGGGACGTATCTAGCTAATTTGCATATTTAATCCACTAGTGGATTATCGAAAATAATACATGGCGTAATTACATTCTCAGACGCGACGTCATATGATAAATTCAGTTATTCACATATCCATACTGTAATGCACTTACTCATTTGTAAGTTAAAAAGTGTAAATTTATGCAAAAAACTAGTAGGAGCTATAATCTGAATAAAACCAAATGACAGCCAATGGAAACCGATGTTACGTGATGATGTCGGGTTTCTGACTGTACTTCGCAGACTATGCTGTCAGATTGTTTGACGTAATCCAAACATACATCATGTTACATACCCAGGTACATAAGATACAGAAAAGAATATGGGTGTTCGTTTGAAAGGGACTCATTGAAATGTTCTTATGCATACCCAAAACCATAGTTTGAAGCAGAAACAAGAAAAATATCACAAAATTTCATTACTGTTTTTAAACAAGAAAGATTAATGTTAAACATTGCATTTATCTACATATTAGTCTTTGGTATCATTTTCTGCACGGATGTAATTGCAACGTCAAAGTTTCATCATACGACCTAAGTCGTATAATAATTATTACAGTTGGACTTCATTGACCATCACGATAGCAAGTTTGTGCAATAAACACCCCCTTTAAATCCTTCTTTGCGGGGGTATAGGAATAAAATACGACGTAAACATCATTGTGCATGCTGAAAATATCTCTCAACTGTGTATAAGGAATAAAATATCGAAGAAAAAGTGACCGTAGCACTGAAAACCGTGTCCGATCCGGTAATTGGGTCCGATCCGGTGTTTGTACGTACCGTGGGTATACAATATTTCTCTTATTTCTGCTCAATGACATAGGCTGTGGTTACTCGTTAGAACCGTTTAAGCTGTGGTAACTCGTTAGAACCGCCTCAGTGAGGGGTTCTAACGAGTACCCACAACCTTTATTTGGAGTATAAATAAGAAAAATATCGTAAATTTCAACCAGGAAAATAACAATCTTGAAGGTATGAAAGAATGCACTATGTTGCACGGGCGTGTTATCGTGTTGACTTAAACAACTTTGGGACCATAAACTGGTTTGATGAAGGGATGTTCGAGCCATAGGCTACTCATAGCGCCAGGCCTGAGGGCATGATGCGAATAAGTCCGGTAGATCATTGGCCTATGTAAGAGGGGGTATCCATATATTATTTTTCTTATTTCTGCATGAAAACATGTTTTCGGTACTCATTAGAAACGTCTCATCCAGGCGCTTCTAATGAGTACCAAAAGCATATGTTTTCGTGCAGAAATAAGAAAAGAATATCGGTATTTTTCGTATAAAAAGGCGCCTTATCTGGAGCTGTGGATATGTTTGCGATGGTTTCTATAAAATTAAGGTATGTTGTATGTACCCATTAGAATCGCCTATTCTAATGGGGGCACGCAACATTTTCAAGATAAAAGAAGAAAAATCTTCCATAATTAGCTCTCAATATTTCTTACTAAAGCTATGTGAAATATCCTCTAGGGAATCAAAAACGGGTGTAAACGAGCTAATTTCGTTCAAGTCCTGTAATTTTCACTGTAATTCGAATTATTTGCTATTATCAGTTTTAAAGATTCATTGTATGACATGAATTTTCTCCTACCAGATGCACACTCTTTAATCTTTAAACTCGTTTAATCAAGCTGATTATCTTCCTCACTATATTTAGCACGAGTCGAATTCGGATTTTAGGGGTGTCTGAGTTATCTACAGAATTGTATTTAGAAAAAGACTGAACTTGCTTTTCAAACAGTGAAACCCCTGACCATGCGTCGTGCTATGGGCAAGCAGTTTGCATGAGCCCAGTTTGGTATTCCCTGTCTAAACTGATTTGAGTGTTTGGTAACTTAAATTCTTGGTAATCACATCTTATTAACTCGCGTTTTCATCTTTTGAGATTGTTCGCAATTTTATAGATACATTCATTGTTTTGTTTGAGCTCAGGGCTTGTATTTCTTTACGCAGTATTGAAATATGGTTTCTTTTAAAGTTATCTACATACGGGTTCTTGTAAAGTTAAAGCCTTACTGAAGGGATTCTCATGACTAGACAAAACATACATATACTTGTATTGCTAATATCTTTTTTATTTTGGATAGCCGTTTGGCCATGTTGTTGTAAAGTATCTGTACTTGCGGCTTTCCACTTGTGCCGTTTTCATTATTTGAGCCCCGCCAAGCTAATTTGTGTCTTCGAGCATTCCGTCATGACAAATTTTAACTGCGCATGCCCAGCCATTCAGAGGGGCCAGGGATATGGCTTTCTGTCTGAAGATTCCTCTTGATTCACTGCTTGTATGAGCGAGCAGCGAAGGTTCTGGTGATACTGCGCGGATGCGCAGGCTCGCCTGAACCTTCGCTGCTCGCATTGGCAATAAGTACCAGAATCGCTTGACGGGGCCAAATTTATGTTTTTGTTTCTTTCCCTTTGGTGTCTTGGATGGGAGGTGTGAGCTTCAATTCTATTTTTCAAGAGAAGAAATGAAATAAATTACAATAAAATACCACTATTAAGACCACCTAAAATTAAGACTAATTCTGGTTTAAAAGGCTTATTTAGAAGTGTGCAGTTATTCTTTCTTTGTGTATTCTGAAAACAGTGTCTTCTGGCCAGGGACCACCTTGGGGACTGTTCAAAAGTGGTCTTTAAGACAAGTTTTGGACAGTCCAAAAGGTGGTCTTAATATTGGAATTTTACTGTATTCCCAAATTTAACTGTATTCGTTACCTGTGCTATGGAAAGACTTTCCTAAGAACCTTGTAGACCACAACCTCATTATAACACAGTTTCTTATAACACGGCTTTGGATTTAACACGGTTTCAAGATGGATCCCCAAAATATATAGATTATATAGAAAAACGACCATAAATCCATATAATCTATTCAGGTTTGTTTGGACCTAACGGTTTCTGCTTTGGACCCCATTCATAGTGTTATAAAGACATTGTGGTGTAACAAGTCTGAATTATCACAGGAAATGAATCATCAGTGTTCGAGTCATTGATGTTTCGTATCATTCAGTGTCTTATTTTTTTCTTTCATTGTTGTACGGGTACATTCCTGTCACTCATGCCGTATACAGTTTGGACATTTGTCAGTGCTATTCTTTACATATTGTAGTTTGTTTGTTTGTTTGATTTGAGGTTTAACGTCCCTGTCAACACTGTAAAGGTCATTTTGGAGACGTTGCTTCCAATTTTGTGGGACTTTTACCCGACATTGAGATGAAATGACATCTCAAGCCCTGTGAGCCAATGAAACCAATAGGGTTTATTAGCATGAACGGTCCGCCTCGCACCGCGGTTCCTGGACAGGCTTAGATCCTCTAAGCGGTTTACCAGTGCTAATGTGCGGGCCGGATTCAGCTCTGCGTGGACGCATCATGCAGCCCATATATTTCTTCAAGCCCCTATGGGCGGGGGCCGAAACAAACATTGTAGTGCTTTGATGATTGTCATCACTGTATTGGATAATTATAGTGCTTCGATTATATTATCACTTCTTTTTGATCATAATAAAAAGTATTAAACAATATCCAAGTTCATTTTTATTCTCCAGTGTAAAAACAATACTGTACAACAAAATACTGTTTTAACATCAAGTTGACTAGATACAACTGACGTATTTTACACATTTTTATCACTTAAAATGTCAATCACAAAAATTATCGTCTGGTCGTCACTTTATAAGTCATTGCTGCAAACAGTTTGGACTCAGATCAGGTAGCAGTCTGATCAGATGGGAGCAGTCTAATCAGGGTCCACACTGTTTACGTGTATTTTAAAGTAAGTTAAAAATTGTTCAAGAATCTGTAGCAGACGATATAAACAGATGGCATTTTCAGATTCAGTTTTTCTTGACATCTTGGAAGGGGAAAGTGAGACAACAATGTGTCATGTGTCATGTACACACCGGACTTTCAGACATAGAAGTCGACCAAATAGGATAAAAACTGTTATTCAGGTGCATGACGGTTTAAGAGTTGACCCCTTTTGCCATGACTACGTTTGAAAGTTGACTTTTTCGGAGGGGCTTATAGTTGATAGGAACGTGAATAGGCCCCGAATGTTGCCTTCTATTTTAGAAAGGGGAACTGTTCCAGGTTTACCCATTCTTCCCCAGTAGTGGCTTGATTCAAGTTCCTATGTTTACATTGTCAGCGCATTCACAGTAACTTATCAAGTGCTTCAATGAATAAATGCGACGTCACATGATCGTTAAGTCCCAGCGGTCACATGACGTAATTATGACGTCGCATCAACGTCGGTGCAACGTCAAGATTTTATGCAACTTCACATCTACGTCCGTGCAACGGTTGCACTGATGTTGATTTGACGTTGCCCTTGCGACGTGTGCCTGCTGAGGTGACGTCAAAATAAACTATGATTCTCTCTAATATGAATCGACTATGGCATAGTTATAACATCAACGACACTGTTCCGCTGCTAATTGGGAAAATGTGTGTAATTGTTTTCTGGTTTAAAGTTTAGCCCACAAACAAGACTTTTTGGTTAAATAATGAATGGAATGTAATTTTAAATGGGCCCCCGTCAAGCGATTTTGGTACTTATCGCCTATGCGAGCAGCGAAGGTTCAGGCGAGCCTGCGCATCCGCGCAGTCTCGCCAGAACCTTCGCTGCTCGCTCATACTAGCAGTGAATCAAGAGGAACCTTCAGACAGAAAGCCATACCCCTGGCCCGTCTGAATGGCTGGGCATGCGCAGTTAAAAGTTGTCATGACGGAATGCTCGAAGACCCAAATTCGCTTGGCGGGGCTCAAATGTAAGTAATGTGATGCAGGGATTTTAGTAAGCATTCAATGAAGTATGAATAACATCAGGTCACGAGCAAAGCAGAGTAACCGCTTTACTTCATACTTTGCATTGTACCCCATTACGATAATACATCCGTGTGATAAAGTGCATTTTTCAAACCTCAAAAAAGGTATTTTTTCTGATGAAAATTTGTAATATTTTTCATATTTACACTCCAAACATAGGTTTTGGGTACTCGTTAGAACCGCCTCATTGAGGCGGTTCTAACGAGTACCCACAACCTATGTCTTGGAGCAGAAATAAGGAAAACAATGTTTACCCCCCTAAACCCCAGTTTTCTCTATATAAAGTGGGGTTTAGGGGGGTCTTTATTTCACGGACTTGTTTCACGGATGCGATTTCAGGGTTGTGACCCCGTGTTGTTGAATAAACTTCAAAGTATACATCCATTTCTTCAAAATAATGAGCCTCTGAGCTAAAATTAAGTAAGACAGTTGAAAATGTCTGTATTGTGATCATGCGAAATTAAACACTAGTCCTTCCGTTGTTTTGCCCACAATATGGTAATATGTACAATATTTATAGATTTGACGTTGGCAGCGCATAGAAGAAGGGTTTATGAGTGGTACACAGACACAACATTACAAACCAACGTCCCTTCCATGCCCGAAAACGCAAACTGTATCTCAATTTCTTTGATAAGAAATATTCAATGTACAATAAAGGTCCATTTTCATATTTGTTTCTAAAAATGTTAGTGTATATATTTAATATGGTGCCAGAAATATTCATGTGACTTTTAGAATATTTTCATGGTATTTTCAAACAGCTTGGCCATTGCTTCGTCATCAACTGGTCTGGGGGACAGCTTCACAAGACGATGCTGAAATGGAAAAAACAACAAACATGCAATTATTTTAAGGAATGGGTACAGTCTCTGGGGTGTTAACATTTCTAACAAGATGTGTTCGTGAAACACGAACATGTCCCCGGGCATGGTCATTTTTTATTCAAAGTTGCTCACAGTTCAAGGTCACAGGTCAAGATTTTGTGTTTGTGTGGGAAGCCCTTGACACAAGGAACTTACACGCCAAATATGAAAGCTCTATCTTAAACGGTTCAAAAGTGATGAACAATAATATTTTTTCTTTCAAGTAGGTCAAGGTCACAGGTCAAAATATTTTGCATGAATGTAAAGTAGAAGTAAAACAAAGATCAAGAATCGATACAATTAACTTACTCCACCCATCAAAGACACCAAAGGGAAAAAACACAAACATGAAACGACCAGACCATAATGGAAACCTAAACAAAGGAAGGCCATAAGGCCAGTTACTTTCCCACAAAATGGTCAAATGGCCATCCAAAATAAAAATACACAAGTGATACACATAGTAAGTAACAACACCACATTAATAAACCGCCACAGAAGAACCGCCTTGGAACGGTCAGTGGAAAGAATTCCACTGCAGGGCTTAAATCGATTTTACATGGCCATAATCCTCGCCCTTACCGCTGTCGCGGTATACACTTATTTTGTTTAGTCCACATGAAGGCTTCCTAACTAATCAGTGTAACATCTCCGAGAACATACAAATAAAAAAACTACAGAGATGAAACAAGGTTGAGGACTCGACAGCATACAACAACAGAATTGCTGGAGCAAAAGAAAACCAACAGTTAGACTCCGAGGGGCCCGACCAAAGACGGTGCATCAGGCGCTAACCAACATAAATAAGCTCTTGTCACAAGGAACCTACATGCCAAAAATAAAGGCTCTATCTTAAACGGTTCAAAAGTAATGAACAATTTTCTTTTTTCTTTTAACTAGGTCAAAGGTCATGGTCCAAACATGAATGTGAAGCTCTTATCACAGAGAACCTACATGCCAAATATGAAGGCTCTATTCCAAACGGTTTGAAAGTTATGACCAAAATGATTATTTTTTTAAATAGGTCAAGATCAAGGTCACAGGTCAAAAGTTTTGCATGAATGAAAAGCTCTTGTCACAAGGAACCTACATGCTAAATATGAAGGCTGTAATTCAAACAGTTCAAAAGTTATGACCAATGTTAACTTTTTCTTTCATGTAGGTCAATGGTCAAGGTCAAAGTCACAGGTCAAAATTCTTTGTGTGAAAGTAAAGCTCTTGTCACAAGGAACCTACATGCAAAATATAAAGGCTTTATCTCAAACCGTTCAAAAGATATGACCAAAATGTTTTTTATTTTAAGTAGGTCAAAGGTCAAGGTCACAGGTCTAAATGTTTTGCATGAATGTAAAGCTTTTGGTTACAAGGAACATACATGCCAAATATGAAGGCAGTATCTCAAGTGGTTCAAAAGTTATGACCAATGTTATTTTTTTCTTTAAAGTAGGTCGAAGGTCAAGGTCAGAGGTCAAATTTTTTTGCATGAATGTGACACTCTTGTCACAAGGAACCTTCAGGCCAAATATGAATGCGCTATCTAAAACGGTTCAAAAGTTATGACCAATGTTAAAGTTGTCCACGTACAAACCAACAAGCAAACAAACCAACAAACAGACAGGGCAAAAACAATATGTCCCCGCTATCGTTACCGGGGACATAAAAGTACTTGTGGTTCCTTTCACCTATTATCTGTCAACGTTATTACCGTAATGGTATAAAACGTTACATCACTTCCATAAACTGATTAACTGGCAATCACGACATTTGCATATAGCAGATGTCATTATCAAATGTTTTTTTTTCTACCAAAAAGGCTTGACATTACATGTGAATTATTTATGAGACATTATTCAGAGAAAACAGAGCTTGATATATCAGGCGAGTCAAATTTAATGTCAAAATAGAAGGAAGGCAATGATCAGGAATCAATATAATTAACCCGCACCTCCAATCAGAGACACCAAAGCAAAAGAAACACAAACATGAAAGGACTAGACCCTAATGGAAACGGCAATAGCGGAAAGCCAAAAGGACAGTTACTTTCCCAAAAAATGGCCAATTGGCTATCCAAAACAAAAAGTTATAATACACTCAAAGACAGACCATAACAAAAATAATCCGCGACAGAAGAACCGCCCGGAACTGTCAGCCAAATTAGCTCCACTGGTGGTGTGTGTGTGTGTGGGGGGGGGGGGGGGGGGGTAGTGTGGTTAGTGTAGCCGCGATCCTCGTCCTTACTTCCGTCAGGAACTAGACAAATATTTTTTTCAGTCCGCATGAATGCCTCTTTACTAATCAGTGCAACATCTCCGAGAACACAAAAATCAAACAACTACAGGGATGAAACAACGGTGAGGAATCGACAGCAAGATGCTGGAGCCAAAAAAAAAAACAGACCCCGATGGGCCCGGGCCTCATTTTCTCCTACAAAAACTTTGAAAAATATAATTGCCGTCTGCACTTAAGTTTTTGTGGCACTTTATGGGTTAAGAGTCCCATAGTTCTTTAGTTCAGCTTGAATTTCGTATACTGCAAACAGAAATTTAGTGTCAAAAATCCAGTTTCGATTTGTTTTGTAAGTTTTCATAAAATCATTTCATTTACAGTCCCGGCCGGCCCCTGCCCATCGAAAAAAAATATGGGCTTGAAAACATATATGGGCTGCATGATGCTTCCACGCAGAGCTGAAACCGACCCGCACACGAGTACTGGTAAACAGCTAAGAGGAACTAAGCTTGCCCAGGCAAAGCGGTGCCAGTCGGTCCGTCCATGCTTATATACCCTTTTGGTTCATTTGGGCGACAGGGCTTGAGGTGTCATTTCATCTCAATGACGGATAAAAGTCCCACAAAATTGGAAGCGACGTCTCCAAAATGACCTTTACCGTGTTGAGGGGGACGTTAAACCTCCAATCAAACAAACCACAAAGGTTTTCTCTAGAGGCAGTCAATAACACTTGAGAATACTTTTAATAGACATATTTTGTGCTACTGAATGGTTTTCAGTGTTTGTATCGGTACCAGGCACCAGTCAACCTATCTTTTTTTAATTGTTTTGTCTAACAAGAATTTCACAAAATAATTCATTTATATATACAGCTAACAATGTGACTACAATTCATATTTAGTAAACACAAAAATATGGACTTCATGTCAAAACCTTATAAACTTTGGCGTAAGTCGGATAAAAGCCTCAAAAATAACATAATTTGCTTGTTATAACAAAAATAGTGCAGTGTAAAGTTATTGAACTGTCCTTTTGGCTTTCCGCTATTGATGTTTCCACTAGGGTCTTTTGTTTCGTGTTTGTGTTTCTTTCCCTTTGGTGTCTCTGATGGGAGCTGTGGGTTAATTGTATTGATTCCTGATCATTGCCTCCACTTCTATTTCCCAACAATCTACATCTACATTCCGCGGTGAAGGTCCCAAAACTAAATGCTAGAAACAATCACATTTTCCCAGTCCCTAATGAACATGGAGGTGTCACAGTTAGATAAGTTTAAAAATCGTTTTCGAACTAAGCAGCACCTACCTGTGGCATAGCACCAGCTACCATGGCAGGTATATCACTGTTACTATAGCCAAGTTCACTCAATCCATTAGGTATCCCGATATCAGACAGAATACTTCGTACTATATCCGACAATATTGCTCCGGCATCTTCTTTCTTTGCACGGCTAATGTCCACCCCTGACAAACATAAAGGGGCAAACAAATGAGAAAAAGGATATTAATCACACAGGCGACATTACGAAAGCACGCCTATAAATATGCATTGTAAACTTTAGCGCCGAAGAAACGAAAATTTTAAGATGAAAGATTGTGATTTTTTTCTTATTTCTGCTCAAAATGTAGATTGTGGGTTCTCGTTAGAACCGCCTCGCCGAGGCGGTTCTTACCAGTACCCACAATCTATATTTTAGAGCAGAAATAAGGTTTACCCCTGTAAACCTTAGTTTTATTATATAAAAGTGGGGTTCAAGGGGGTTAAAATTATATAGGCGTGTTTTCGTGATGCTGCAGCAAAGCTAAGACGAGCCTGTACACAAATGGTTCTTGTTGCAAACATTACGAAAACTCGCCTATACTGTACAAATACATTGTAAATTTTACCGCCAAAAAAAACACGATTTTTTTCCCTATTTCTGCTCTAAAATATAGATTGTGGGTACTCGTTAGAACCTCCTCACCGTAAGGTTTACCCCTGTAAACCCCAGTTTTACTATATAAAATGCTTATTGTCGTGATTAAGGTAACCAGCAAAGGATTAGGTAAGACTGCATATGTTACGGGCCTCCGTGGCCTAGTCGATAAGAGCGCTGGCTCTTAATCATTAAGTCTCTCACCACTGTGGGTTCAAGCCTCGCTTGGGTCACATTTGAGACGCCAAGATCTGTAACGGAAGGTCAGGTGGTTTTTCTCCGGTTACTCCGGTTTTCGCCCACCTCTGATTAACGATCAGCTCGATATGAGTGAAATATTCTTGAAATGGCCGTAAAATCATCCCCCCCAAATAAAAAAAAGTCTGCATATGTGCAGTGTCAATATGGGATAATAATCACATATGCGAGCAGCAAAGCTAAGGCGAGCCTGTATACAAATGGCCTGCACATGTGAAGTCTCACAAGTGCCTTCGCAGCTTGCAGGCATATCGAGAAGAACTTGGAGGCAGCTTCAATTAAAAATTAAGATTATTACATGGGTGTGAGGGGTGGATAGAAAAATCCGTTCCGAGGGTTACAGTTTGGCATCACGAAGCTTGCCGAGTGATGCCGGACTGTGATCCCGAGAGACGGATTTTCTATCTACCCCTCACACCATGTAAGATTCTTTTTCTTGTACGCCTTTCATTCAAGGTCAGAGGGTAAGAATCACCAGGGTAAGAACAGACTTCCACCAGGGTAAGAACAGAATTTCAATCCCAGGTTAAAACCACGGGTTTCCTTATCTGGTGTGCATGAAGAACTCGCGTGTCTAGATAGGGGGCCCTGTACATACACACATGAAAACACGAATTGGAAACTGCTACAGGCCCTTTAGCCTTTGTTAGCTCTAATGGCTTCAGTGAGTTGCAAGCAATCCGCAATGACGAGAATCCTGAGGCGAGACAAAAAACAAGAGGGCCATGATGGCCCTTGATCGCTCAACTGATCTATAGAGTAACAAGTGGGCCCCGGGGAGGGTCATTATTGACCCCAGGGTTATAATGTGCATAATGTTGCGGGAGGTCTGAAAAGGTGAAGTTTCATACCAAATATCAACAAAGGCTATAATTTGAACAATCTTGGCAAAGGTCTACTAGATGAAGCTACACACCAAATATCAAAGACCTGGGCCTTGTAGTTTCAGCGAAGAAGGTTTTTTAAAGATATTCCCAACATAAGCCTATGTAAAACCAAATGGCCCCGGGGCGGGGGCATTTTTGGCCTCAGGGCTATAATTTAAACAATCTTGATAGAGGTCCACTAGATGAAGCGTCACACCAAATATCAAAGACCTGGGCCTTGCTGTTTCAGAGAAGAAGATTTTCAAAGATTATCTCTATATAAGTCTATGAACCAAAGGGCCCCGGGGCAGGGGCATTTGTGGCCCGAGGACTATAATTTGAACAATCTTGGTAGAAGTCCACTAGCTGAAGCTTTATTACAAATATCAAAGACCTAAGCCTTGTGGTTTCAGACAAGAAGATTTTTAAAGATATTCCCTATATAAGTCTATGTAAAACCAAAGGGTCACATGGCGGGGCATTTTTGGTCTCAGGGCTATAATTTGAACAATCTTGGTAAGGGTTCAACAACTGAAGCTTCATAACAAATATCAAAAACCTAAGCCTTGTGGTTTCAGAGAAGAAGATTTTTAAAGATTTTCCCTATATTAATATGTTCTGTAAAAGCCTATGTAAAACCAAAGGGCCCCAGGACGGGGGCATTTTCGGCCCCAGCACTATAATTTGAACAATCTTGGTAGGGGTCCACTAGATGATGCTTCATACCAAATAGCAAATACCTGGGCCTTGCAGTTTCAGAGAAGAAGATTTTTAAAGATCTTCCCTATATAAGCCCATGTGAAACAAAAGGGCTCTGGGGCGGGGGAATTTTTGGCCCAAGCACTATTATTTGAACAATCTTGGTAGGGGTTCACTAGATGAAGCTTCATACCAAATATCAAACACCTGGGCCTTGCGGTTTCAGAGAAGAAGATTTTTAACGATTTTCCCTATATAAGCCCATGTACAACCAAAGGGCCCTGGGGCGCGGGCATTTTTGAACCCAGCACTATAATTTGAACAATCTTGGTAGGGGTCCATTAGATGAAGCTTCATACCAAATATCAAAGTCCTGGGCCTTACGGTTTCAGAGAAGAAGATTTTTTAAGTTTTCGGTGAAAAAAATCTATTTTTGGCTCCTGGGACCTATATGTGCAACGGACCGGCACCATTTGAACAACTTTGAAAGGGGACTACCTAAGGATCATTCCTGTGGAGTTTGGTCAAAATCCGATCAGTGGTTTAGGAGGCGATGTCGTTTGAAGAAATTGTTTACGGACGGACGCACGGACGGACGGACGACGGACGATGGACGAGAAGTGATCCCAAAAGCTCACCTCGTCACTACGTGACAGTGGAGCTTAAAACACTGATGATGTTTAGAGTGAGTCAACAAGTCAGTTTACAATGTTATCTTACCTGCCAACATAACCATTCTACTAGCCAAAAACTGTTTTATTCTCTTTTAAAAATGTGCCTGGTTAGACCGTTTACGTTTGTTTGTTTTGGAGTTTAACGGCCCAGTCAACACTATTTTAGGTCATTTTTGAGCCGGTCACTTTACCTATCCACACTTTTCCTTGGCATGGTTATATGTAAGCGGTTAACCAGTACAGGGCACATTCTTTCGCCAGAAACTGGCAACTGCCCTTCTTGAATCTGCGAAAGGGATAGACCGTTTACGTGTCACCATTTAGAGAAAAAGTACATAGTATATAGTGCTGGGAGAAGCATATATTTTCCTTTAAGAATAGACCCCTTTAACACAGGGGCTGCATTTACAGGAAAGTGAACAAGAAGTCAGTTTTTAAAACGAAGGAACGTGTGCAAGTTATGCCTATTCCCACTTAGCTTACCAAGAGCTTCAGCTGCTTCGAGATGTCTCTCAGGACAGGCAGAGGCTGTCCATTGGAATACTGCAGGGGCCGATACAACTACAGATAATCCATGTGGCTGAAATTGATATTGGAATGAATACAGATAACGATGTGATCCAACCAAGTAAAATTTTATACTTGACCAAACAACCAGAAGGGAAAAGTTAAAAATATTAAATTCTAGGAAAATCTAATACAACTGTAATTAATCGAATGCAAAGTGATACGAACAAAATGCCTATGCTATATTCTTAAATCCTTCTTGATCACAGAGACTATTCCGGATATAATTTGACTTGATTGTCTTTGATGGGGTCTATAGGCTGAAACAAGTAAATCGGCCAAAAGCAAAAACGACAGTCTGGAGTTGTGCTGTTCAAATAAATGTATTAAGAAATGAAATTTATTTTTCTGCAGTTCATGGAAGTATGAACGCAGTGGGTCGCGTGCAAAGTAAATGAACCCCGAAGGGGTTCATGTAAACTTTGTTAGCGACCCACTGTCGTTCATACTTTCATGAAAAGCAGAAAAATTAAGTTTATTTTTTATATTTACATTATTTGCCCCTCGTCACTTGGCGAAAAAATGCTTGCAGGGCAAACTTTTAAAGCTGAAAAACATTTACACGCTGTTTTTCTACAAAGAGCGGAGCAGCGTTGACGTCATCAACGCCCGTAGAGAACAATGGTTTAGAATGACGTCATTTAACGTCACTGAAAATCATGTGATTCGATGCGTTCATTGACGTATGAACGCAATTATTTTCTATAGGTTTACATTAGACTTAACACTGGAAATGTAAATATTGTTAAATGAAAGCCAGTTCTTAATGTCAGATAAAAATGTAAGCCATAATATATACAATGTTAACAAGTCTTAACACCACTTTATATAGAATTAAGTGAACGCGAGGGTATGATTGAGTTTTCTTGCTTCCGCTCCAATACATTGGTTGTGGGAACTCGGTAGAATCACCTCAAGGGGATTGTTTAACAAGCACCTACCATCTATATTTTAATTACATATATAGGAAAAACATCACTCATTTTCACAAGGTCAGTTTTAAAATCTCTCAAAAGACAGCATTATCGTACAAGGGTATGTTGCTTGTGTCTGGAAAAAATCGCTTATTAAAGAATACAGTAGAACTTCGATGGCTCGAACACCGATTGCTCGTTAACTATGGCTTAGTCGAGTCCGTTCTTCTGTCCCTAAGGAATTCCTCTTCATAAGAAATAGTGCGGGAATATTTAGGAGATATTCAACGTCTAGCTTGTATATATTTATTGTGTGTACTTATTAGAATCGCCTCAATAAGGCGAGACTATTGAGGCGAGACTAATGAGTACACACAACATACATTTTGTTATACAACATCTGAAAGACGTCCGAAAAATCAACCCCGTCATGCCACTTCCCCCTGAAAGTAACCCTCAGTGGCTCGACCTACCCCTTTCATGACCCCAAGCGTGTTCGAGCCATTACAGTTCGGCTGTATATTGCATTTGGTGTTATAGGATTCTTTCAAGCAGATTACTTCACAATTCCTCTAGTGCTGAACGACCCTGTCCACAGAACACTTTATTGTATTGTCTAATTTAAAGCTTAGTGTTTGGCCTTTTTTTTTGAGAAAGAAACTGTCGTTTTGGCTTCTGACTTGTAATGTTTCAATTATCAGTTACCCCCTGTATATATTGCATTGTAACGTATTGACCTGATAAAGATATGCTATCTCAGGACAAGTGAGCTTTATCACGTCAACGTGACATTGCACTTTTATGAATGAAACGGACTACTGGAAAACGACAAAACAATGTTACTGTAACTGGGAAACATGGCAATATTACTTGAAAAAAAATATCATAGGAAAAACATGGTCAGCTTATACTAAATATATCGACCACCAGAATGCTTGGACGCACTGAGGACCATCAATAACTGACCGTACTTTATGAGTGTACAAGGGGATAAACTGATATATAGAATATCTGATTTGTGTCATTTGATATCAAGTTTATCAGGCTCTGCTTCGAGAACGCATGTAGAATCGCTCGGCAAGCCTCGTGATTCTACAAGCGTTCCATAAGCCTTGCCTGATAAACTTAATATCAAAAGACACGAACCTGGTATTCTCTATATATGGTGCCATTGCTTTATGTTTGTGCTTCTTAGATAACATTCAAATTTCAGAATCAAATAAATCCCTCTAAGTATCCGTCTCGAGAAGCGAATATGTGTCTGAGCATAGTGCTCATGCATGAACTACAAATATAGCATTGCCTGTTTGCACGAAGAAACATATGGTCAAAGGGCATCCTTACAACACGCAACTAGCACCGATCAACCTTCGCTCTGACACATTTTCACTTGTCACGACTAAATTATTGTTTCTTACAATTAGAGGAGTATCTTGTTCGTATCCTTTCTCTTTGAAAGTTCTCACGTTGCCTGAGATCGGGTAAGACATTCCGTGACTGAAAAGGATAAAGTGGCAAAGAGTGTGATTGATTATATTCTTTTTCTTTTGTTGAATGTTGCCAAAAGGCATCCGATTCTGATCTGTACGTTAAGCCAACGGTGTAGCCAATGATTACCATTGGAAACAATGAACATATTTAGGGGATAACTGTTTTGAAAATTGTCATTTGGCGAGGTAAATCGGCGGTTTTATGGTCGGAAAATTCGTTTTACGGCCACACGTCAACGGAGCCATAAAAAATTGCGACCGTAAACCGGGCGATTTACCTCCCCAAATGACAATTTGCAATACAGTTATCCCCATTCTAATGCAATGATTCAGTTGGCTGGTTAATACTATTTCGCTCAAAAACGCAAGCACTACGAGCTGTGTAAAACCAAATGCTACCCAATGAAACGTGACGTTACATCATGACGTCCGATTTCCGACAATGTATCGCAGGATATACGGTCGCAATTTTTTGACGTTATCCAATCAGACGTCGCGTTACATACGCATGTGCATTAGAATACAAATTTAAAGTTCTATCTTGGGTTAACTTAGATAATAATAAGCAGTATAGTAGTTTGCAATAAAGCTATGGAGAATGCATTTGGAAACAAAGAACACAAGACTGGAAAATGAAATTCTAGTTTTTAACCTTCAGGTGAACCGACTATTTTGTATGTTGTAAATTTAAGAAGTTCTGAATAGTTAGATCCTTTTGAAGCAAGGAAGACATCAAAATATACGAACATAGCAGCCTCGGTTTTATTGAGTCTGTTCATGACCAGTATTGAAATGTGCAACGCCGGCCACGCCATCTAGCACCGGTTTAAGCAGAACTATATTTTCAAAATGATTCCAAATGAACTCATTGATCCCAAAGGACCAGCAAATATTATCTGCACTATGATGATGTACGGGGAGACTTTTTACGGCCGCCACACGGCACAACACCAACTGCAGTGAAGATAAATAAGAAGGCCATTTTATGCAAAGTAGAAGTAAAACAAAGATCAGGAATTGATACAATTAACTTACTCCATCCATAAAAGACACCAAAGGGAAAGAAATACAAACATTAAGCGACCAGACCATAATGTAAACCTAAACAAAGGAAGGCCATATGAACAGTTACTTTCCCACAAAATGGCCATATGGCCATCCAAAATTAAAAGACACAAGTGATACACACAGTAAGTAACAAACAACAACATAAATAAATCGCCACAGAAGAGCCGCCTTGGAACGGTCAGTGGAAGATTTCCACTGGGGGGCTTAAATCGATTTTACGTGGCCACAATCCTCGCCCTGCATCGACCTGCAGCTAGTACACTCGGAGCGCCCGAACCACTTTCAAAGTACCAAGATGGGTTTCATGGTCTCTAGGTAAATAATATATAAAGTATTAGCTACACTATATATAATCAAACCAACTGCCATCACACGGCCTTAACACCCGCTTTAATATGTCATTTTCTAAATATCTCATACACCCTTTGTCATATTTTGTTAAGAATTAACCCACACTTATACCTCCATGCACTGCAGACGAGAGAGGAAATTAGGGGTTGTGAGGCCAGATCTTTTTAATTCCCCTTCGTAGTTCACTATAAACTGTCTTTTTCATTCAAAGATTTTTCAGGAATTACTCAACCTACATTCTTGGAATTTGGTACAAATGTCTGGTGCGAGTAGTTGTATTGTGGGGATGAAAACAGACACTGGATGCCAGTTGTTTTAGAATAAATCCCCTTTGTAATTTTTGCAATTGAATACACGTATGCCATTGCAAAATAACGTCTACTCCTTTCGTCAGATTTTGTTAAGAATTATAATACACCTATATTTTATACGCTGCGGATGTAATAGGAAATTAAGAGCTTTGTGGTCATGTTTATGAGAGCTGTGTCCCTTGGCCATTCTTACAATGAAACGTTTTGCTTTCATGAATGCTTTTTTCTGTTAAAAAGATTTCAGGAACTAATTGGCCTACTATTTTGAATCTGATACAAATTTTGGGTGGACTAGTTGTATCGTGGGACAGAAAATTGGGAATGTGAGACCCTTTTGTATTTCCATCAACTGAATATGTTTGTTGCCTAATAACTCTAAGACCCTTTGTCAGAATGCGATAAAGATTAATTCCACACTCAGACCTCTGTTCGCTGCAGATGTGGTAATAAGGGGTTTTGAGGGTCATACTTGTAAGTAAGACTTATGACCCTTATCATTATTGCAAAAAAATATGTACTTTTAATTAATAGCGTTTTTTTTCTGTCAAAGTTCTGCACCTACGATCTTGAGATTTGGTACCACTGAAAGCAAATAAGGGCTGTTAGTTCAGGTTTGCGTTACTTGCCTTTGTAACTCTTGCAATAAAATATGTACCCTGCTTAATAACAATTTGCCTTTCCAGTGTATTTAAACATCAACTTCTTCACAGTGCAAGTTACTGATGGCTCCATCCAGGCTATTATTGAGCATTGTGCACACTTCATATCAGTATTTTTGCTATTTTCTTTGGGATCATCGAATCCATTCCGGGTCTTGAAAATTACTACGAGGGTCACTTGTTGAGGCATAATTTGCCGAAACTAGCAAAATATAGAAATAGATTCCCAGGAAAAGCCACAATTAAAGATTCAGCCTAAAAATGACATCAAGAGGAAGAGGCGAGCAAAAAGAAAAATATCACGGATTTTCATCAGAAAAATAGCCATTTGGAGATGTGAAATATGCAGTATATCGCACAGGTGTATTATCGTAATGAATGCAATCAAATTCTTACCAGAGATGACAACCAGCATTTCCAAAACCAACTCCAGCATACGCACTGGCCAAGTGCATTGATGATCTTGCTTCAAAGTCTTCATTATTGAATACTGCTCTGATAATATAAAATATACAGAATAGAATTTAATTTAATTCCAATTTTGCTAGCATACAAACTGAAAAACTGACCTGATCAGAAAACATACAGGATAACAAAGAAGCAGAATTAATAAGTCGCCCAGAACCGAGCACTACGACGTTCACAGCACATCAGTTATACCACAAAGGGAAAATATGACTGCGAAAGTGAACACAACACAACCGTAGTATACTGAATAAAAGACAGCGACTAGACATCCATTCTTCACTTTTAACTGATCAAGGAGAATGCTTAATTAGCTATTACCTTGAAAACGTATTTCTGTCATAAAAAGAACGATTTCAAGTGCTTACCTTAACAACAGAATATCGGTCAGATGAAAATATATAGCGGTCTAGTTGCCGAGTATTTATACTGAAAACACTATTTCTAACTGAATAGAATGCTTTCAAAAGCTATGATCGTCAAAACAATGCCAATGTCGCCAAATCTTAATAAACACTTTGTACTGCCCGAGAGATATGCTCATTTCAATTCGGTAAAACAAGAAAGAAAACGAAAGCTACGATCAAAGGAGTCGGCCGAGTCCCCAAGTCCCCCGAAAGGATAGAAAGATTTAATGACATTTATTTGTTTGTATGTGTTGTGATTTTACATCCCTGTCAACACTATTTAGGTCATTTTGGAAACGTTACTTTCGATTTTGTGGGACTTTTACCTGATGAATAAAACATCTCAAAGAAACCGCTATGATTTAAGGGACGGTCTAACTCGCGGCAGGCCTAGACTTTCTAAGCGGTTTACCAGTTCTCAAATGCTCAGTCGGTTTCAGACTAACAGATCATATTAATTGCCATGAAGCACGTATAGAAACAGAAAACAATGTGGATATCAACAAGACAAAGCTACATGTAAGTAATATTTACCACATAACTTCGCTGTTATGGGGTGGCTAAAATCATTTGACCACACGTGTAACAACAAGTGGTTAATGCCGCATAAAGTCATGACACCGTCCGTGACAACGTTATGTTTTGTATTGGTATTTCTTTGAACTTCTTCGGCCTTAAAGTTCAATTTAAAATTGTTGTATTATAAACAGAAACTTACACTCGCATCCATTTCATATGAAATTTATGAAACTCGCCGAAGGCTCATTTCATAAATATCATATGAAATGGCTACTCGTTTAAGATCCTCTATTTCCACTATGGCCATGCTACCCTGCTTCTGTAGATCAAATATTGTACTAAAATATATGAAGTCTTCTGATGAAATATTCCCCTTTCTTAAAACACTTGAAAACACCATATGCATAAACTTTATTTCATCAATATACTTGATAGAACACCACTGAAACATGCCTGTTGGTGTAGTGAGGGTCCTGTTGAACGACAGACTCATAAAAGTTTTACTGCATGAGTTCCTGAAGGTTTTAAAATAATATGATAAAACCTGATATTTTACAGAACCACAAAACAAAGTTTTTACAGTGAAGGTGTCTTATGGTATCCATGGCACAACTCTAGACCAAATGCATCTTCAAACCATGTGTAGAAGCAAAGAAAACTAACTTCTGTCTGTCTGAAGGCAAAGTCTTGAATATTCCAGTTTTTTATAATTTGACGAAATAACTGTTCTACTCATAATCAGAATTGTTCTACGCTCAGTTAGACCGTGATTAGACAAATGCAGGGTTTACCAACCTATCTATCCTCAATGTATGTTTTTGTTTCCTACCTTTTGATATATTTTGCTGTCATTCTGAGGGCGTGCTTTGACCAAATATCACTTATTGGATTACATCCCTGATAGGCGGGTCGCATGTTAGGATTCACAGGTTTCGGTGTTCTCTCGTTATATGGTATGGCCGTGAAAGATTCCAAGGCATGGCTGTAATAGTTAGCAACTGAGTTAAACTTGAACTAGACTTGTTTTCTGAGAAAACAGATATCGCCCCCACCGCACACCCCTTTCAAAACAAGCTTGATTTAACAGCATCGCTGTGACCTTGAAAATCAGGTCAAGGCCACGAAAATCTAATCAGTCTTTCATCGTGACATGCAAATTTGATTAAAATCCACCAAGTAGTTCATGAGATATACTGGAAAATTGTCAGTACAAATCAAAATTGTCTACTTTTCACGTGAAGGACTCGTGTGCAAAGCTTTAATGAATTCCTTTGGGATCTTTTTTTTTTTTTTTTTTTTTTTTTGCACGAGATTTGTTGTCCTTGATACTTTTATCCACATAAGACAAATATAAACCATTTCTTATCTACAACCAGCCTCAATAATATTGCAGTAGGACTCACCGATCTGCAAACCATTTTGGTTGTCATTAAGGCTTTTATTGCAAATATACACATGAATTCTCAGACAAGAGCGCTCATTTGTGCACTGTAAAGTGAGCTTTCACTTTTGTAGATACATTAAAAAGCGGACTCAATACCAAATAATTGCAAGTTCCAAATGAAGGCTATCATGCAATGCGACGACTAGATGATGAAAAAAGTCAACACTCTGCCGAGGCAAAGCAATGTGGAAACACTGACCTTCCAGGAGACTTTTACAGTTAACAGAAACTTAAGTCCACAGTTACTCCTTGCAGTCATGATTGACGACGACTAATATGAACACTTGGAATTATGCTCAGTATTACTTTTAACCATTGTTCTGATGAATAAATTTATTTTGCCACAACCATTTTTGACTATCAATCAGTCAAATTAATTGATATCATTTATTTATTCTAAACAATGAAAATCCAGATCAGATCGATTATGTCATCTGATCTGATTTTACACTGTTAGCAAAGGTAGAGCATATCCTGGCCCCGAGGTTATAAAACTTTTTTCATGTTTAACTCAGGTGAGCATGAAATTTGTAATGCTCATAACTATTAAAATACAAACAAATCAGGTAATTTCCTGCTCAGATCAGCACAGTGTCATTTATCCTGCTCATAAATTTTAAAATGCCAACATTTGTTGGCATTTTAAAATTTATGAGCATGATAACTTTCCTGCTCAAGTGAGTTGAGCAGCAAAAAAGTTTTATAACCTCGGGGCCAGATTCAGCAGAACAGGGGCTAATATGCTCCATGAAAGGAAAGTCCACAAAACTCAGAATGTAACTGTTTCTTTATCGAGCCTCAGTGAGTTGAATCAAACAAGCACCAGAAGTCTATATTTGAAACATAATAAAGAAAATGTCACAAATCGTCTGCTGAAAAATATCATTTGTACTTCCATGGAACAAAGCGTTTTTATTTGTTTGTTTGTACTGGGGTTTAACAGCCCAGTCAACATTATTTTGGGTTATTTTTGAGCCGGTCAGTTCAGCTAACCACACTTTTCCTGGGCAAGCTTATACATAAGCGATTAACCAGAACAGCGCACATTCTTTCGCCAGAAACTGACAGCTGCCCTTCTTGAATCAGCGGAAGGGAGAGAATGACTATAGAAAAGATTCCATGATCAATCTCCACGAAAGAATGTTGCCGACCCCGGCAGGTATTGAACCCGCATCCTCCTATCACCAGTCAGAGGCGCATCCGATTGAGCTACCGAGGCCGGCAGAAAGAAGTTTGGAGAATAACTTACCACAAAACATCAATTCCACTGTAGGCCGTCACTCTCTCTGGCATTGTTACTAAGTGTTCTGGGTCAACAATACCTAATGTTGGTCTTAAAGCTCTGTTGGCGATACCTAGAATACAGAATTTTGTGCAAACAAAAACATTGATTGCTCTTTCACACGCACAAAATATAACGTGTTGTTCTTTCCATTACTACATAAATACAAAGGTAAATCAGTACTGAAACTACTAGGAATACCAAAATTACCTCGATTCCTGATCATTGCCCTCACTTCTATTTTGCATTTGTTTGCATATTTCATAATTTTCCGCTAAATTTTGAAGGAGGTGCCTTATATGCTTCGCCTTGGGCACAGACTGACTAACTCGGCTTACTTTTGGAAAGAAAGTGTTAATGTATGCTGGGTATGTATATGTTTCAGATCCTGGTTGTTGACTGTATATTTTACTTTTCAAAAGAGAAGATAGCACCGTGCAATGTATATCTTGCATAGTTATGCTATATATTTTGTGAGAAAACTCAGAGCAACAACATAAATTAATAATTATAGTTTATTAATTCAAACATTTTCAGCGACAACTGTTGGGACCCCTCAATTATTTGGAAAGTGAATCTTTTAGAAATACACTCTCATCTCAAATTCAGCGGCATATTAACTATTTTATCAATTTTTGTCTCAGTGTATCACAAAACCTATACCAGCGAAGACTCGAACCAGCCTGCGCATACATGCAGACTGATCAAAGTCTTCACTGTTTGCATGGGCCTTCCAAAGATGTAGACCTATCTATACAGTGGCCAGCAAGGTAATAATCAGCCGGCCTCTGTAGCTCAGTCGGATGCGCGTCTGATTGGTGATCAGGAGGACTCGGGTTCGATACCTGCAGTTGTCGGCAACATTCTTTCGTGGATATTGATCATGGAATCTTTTCTACGGTCATTCTCTCCCTTGCGCTGATTCAAGAAGGGCAGTTGTCAGTTTCTGGCGAAAGACTGTACACTGTACAGGTTAACCGCTAACGTATAAGCCTGCCCAGGAAAAGTATGGATAGGTAAACTGACCGGCTCAAAAATGACCTAAATAGTGTTGTGTGGGCCGTTAAACTCCAATACAAACAAACAAACAAAGCAAGGTAATAATCAGGTTATGTGGCTGTGAAGTGCAGTCAGAGACATAGT
This sequence comes from Lucinisca nassula, assembly GCA_963580285.1. Taxonomy (NCBI): domain Eukaryota; kingdom Metazoa; phylum Mollusca; class Bivalvia; order Lucinida; family Lucinidae; genus Lucinisca; species Lucinisca nassula. Next base: position 177,291 of record CAUZLF010000048.1, on the reverse strand, counting down.
TGAACGTAAGTAACATCTTTAAAGTATTATGGTGCAAAAAGCAGCATTACTCAAATTGTTGTTACCTGTTTTAGCTTTCATTGGCAAGTAGTCAAATACTGCTACTCCTGTTGTTTCACTGCCTGTACCCGCTGTTGTCGTTACTGAAAACAAATTCAGAGGCCCAGCAGTTTAAACCTTATCCTGCTGTTCACGACAACCCCTATCTTTGCAAACAGTGTAGATTCTGATCAGATGGCCATCTGATCAGGATTTGCACTGTTGGACAGTCAGTCTGTGAATTTGTAGGAAATAATTACATCAAAGAAAAATGACTGGTCCAAAATCAGAAATGGGTGTGGCTAAATTAATTATTCAGCGGGATAAGGGTTAGAGCTCACGAAGTCGATTGTTATCGATTCATTACAAAACGTTTACTGTATTTTGTATACCATAAAAATTATGTTTTTGCAGAAAATTGTTCACATTTTTTTCAGCAAGAATTCCACTATCTTAGATATTCTACTTGTTAGATCACTTCACATCTCACCACTTACCAGTCAGAAAAGCAAATGGGAATTACATAACTGGACTCCAGTCTCATTTCGAAACTACGCCTAGGCAAATACATTGTAAACTTCACCGCCAAAAAACAAACGAAAATTTTAAGATGAAACATTGTGATAGTTTTCTTATTTCTGCTCAAAATATAGAGGCGGTTCTAACGAGTACCAACAATCTATATTTTAGAGCAGAAATAAGCAAAATAAGGTCTACCCATGTAAACCCCAGTTTCACCATATAAAAGTGGGGTTCAACGGGTTCAAAATTGTATAGATGTATTTTCGTGATGGTTGCAAACAATTCTAATGCACTTGCGTCTGATTGGATAACGTAAAAAATTTGCGACAGTATATTCTGCGATTTACTCTCGGAACCCGACGTCATCACGTAACGTCGCTTTTCATTGGTTGGCATTTGGTTTTACGCAGCTTACGGTGCTTGCTGTTTTGTGTAAAATAGTACAATTTTAACAAAACATCAGAACAAGCTAAATGGTCGGTTTTAAGGTCGGAAATTCCGTTTTACCGCTCCGCAAATTCCGTTTTGACGCGTCGCTTTAAAACGAAATTTCTGACAGTAAAACCGCAGATATACAGTTATCCCAAAAATATTTTTCCTCATTTGATATCAATGCTTTGAGTATATAAGGTCAGTCGGCAGGGAACTCTTCAGTAAAAAGATACAAAGAACGGCTATCTTTCCCGCCATTTTTCTCATTTGGTGGAGGTGAAAGCTTCGGTTTTCGTCGCTAAAAATATGATCATTTTAAACAGTTTAAAAGAAAAAAGTTTCTGATTATTTTATCGACAATCATCAGAAATATAAGGAAATATACGGAACAATAATATAGAGTAAGTCTTTGTCAGAGGTATAAGACTGATATAAAATATTTCTTGTGCACATTTGGTAAGATCATATAGCAGAATACCTTTGTTTATACCTCCGAAAATGGCGGACCTCAGCGGAAGTGACGTCACGCCGATCGTCCTTATACAAAGACACTTGGATCATGCATAATAATAACATTAAGTATTTTTGTAAAGCATACCATATTTCAACATACAAGACACTCCTTAAATCGGTTAAGGAATAGTTCAAATCTGTTGTGTGGAGGATATGATATTTAGAACTTGTTTTCCTATTTATGAATTTCACTTTCGGTTATACTGCTGCTGCTTGTTGCCTATTTGAGACGTGTCAAGCCAGAAAATTTACCTTCTGACATGTACACCTAACGAAAACATATCAGACTGCGCGTCCTTCTGATCAGAGTCATCACTGTGCGCTTTTTAAGGGTGGCATTTGTAGCAACATTTCCCAATGCAGACAGTGATGTCTATGTTCTCAGTTGATAATTACGCTCATATGCGAAGGACCCATTGCGCGTATTACATGTGCATAAATAATAACCTACATACCATATTTTCTCGTACAGGGAAGAATTCGCTCCCGGTTTGCTCCCACCTGGAGCAAATTATTTCCTTCCGGATTAGCTCCCCTTTTCGGCAGATGATGTTTTATTTAGATTTTTCAAGGTTTTGCATAACAACACAGTGGAAGTTCAGTGGCTCGAACTACCCCTGTCTCGAACAAATTTTCATGGTCCCAAAGGTGGTCAAGCAAGTGACGTCCGACTGTAATTCTGGCTGCGTTACAAGGACTGATGTAGGCCTTCACTGTGCACGCATCCCCTGAGATACATTTTCGCTTGTTGTAGCTCATTATAGAAAAAAAAAACACCTGGGACCACTTGTTCAAAACTAACTGCATCGTTAGTTAACATATCGTTTAAACTTTGATCATTTAATATGCCATTATCGCTAATATTTTTGCTGAAAAAATGTGAGCAAATGCAAAAGCTGCTCTCATTTTTTCAGCAAAACTAACACTATATTAGATATTGTAGTTGCTAGAACAGTTGATAATATCACCACTAACGAGCTCGTTACGCTAACACTGCTTTGATCAACTGGCCCATGGCCTTCCGTTGCAGAACTTGCGTTCTCTCATTTGACACGGCGGCTCAATATAACGTATTATGACGTAATTACCTGCAATGAGGGGCTTTAACTCGTGCATAACTGGCTGACCTTTGCCGATTGGTGCGTTTACAAAGTCTAATAATTCTGCGTCCGGCTTGGTGGAGAACAAGTTAGCGGCTTTACAAGTGTCTATCACAGAACCCCCGCCCACCGCTAGAAATACGTCAAAATGGTCAGATCTGGCAAAATTAATCGCATCTTGAAAACTGAAATCAAACAGATCACTTTGTATTCAAGTGGCATTTGTTTGTGCTTAGACTTAAAACGGCACACTAATCAGGTCAAATCATCCTTGGGAGGCTTATACATAAACAGTAAACCAGTAGGCACTACAGTGCACATTCTTTCGCCAGATTCTGACAACTGCCCTTCTCGAACCAGAGGGAGGGAGATAATGACGGAAGCAAAGATTTCATGACCAATGTCCACGAAAGAATGTTACTGACCCGGTGCATTAGAAAAACACGCCTATTCAAATATATTGGAAACATTTTACCACCAAAAAAATGAAAAATTTCTGATAAAAATCCTGATATGTTTATATATCAGCTCAAAACATAGACTGAGGGCACTCGTAAGAACCGCCTCGGTGAGGCGGTTCTAACGAGTACCCACAATCTATGATTTTTAGCAGAAATAAGCAAAACATAATGTATACCCCTTAAACCCCACTTTCACTACATAAAAGTGGGGTTCAATTGGGTAAATATGACATAGGCGTGTTTTTGTGATGTCTGACATTATATCATGACGCCATATTAACTTATATCTGTTTGTTTATTTCCAAACAATTTCCTTTATAAAGTGAAGCTCTGTTCAGGTAAGAATAGCGTTTTTTAGACATCACGTGAACAAGTCCGTGAAATGAAGACCCCCTAAACACCACTTTATATAGAGAAAACTGGGGTTTACGGGGGTATTCATTATTTTTCTTATTTCTGTTCCAAGACATAGGTTGTGGGTACTCGTTAGAACCGCCTCAATGAGGCGGTTCTAACGAGCACCCACAACCTATGTTTGCAGTATTTATAAGAAAAATATCACGGATTTTCCTGAGAAACGTAGCCATTTTGGAGATGTAAAAAATTGCACTATGTCGCACGGATGTGTTATCGTAATGTAACATTTCCATCGTATTTATGCTCTTGATTCGGAAGCATAGGTATCTCGGCGTTTGAGCAGAAAGAAGAAACTACATAGAATTTGTGCCATTTATAAGACTGTCAAACGAAAAAAGCATTGTTTGTTTAAGTTGAGGTTTAACGTCCCTGTCAACACTAATTAAGTCAATTTGGAGACGTCGCTTCCAATTTCTACCCGCCATCGAGTTGAAATGACACCTCAAGCCCTGCCGCCCAATGAAACAAATATGTTTTATAAGCATGGACAGTCCGACACTCGCATCGCTTTGCCTGGGCAGGCTTAGACCCTCTATGCGGTTTACCAGTACTCGTGTGCGGGTCGGTTTAAGCTCTGCGTGGAAGCATCATGCAGCCCATCTATTTATTCAAGCCCCGATGGGCGGGCGCCGTCGGAAGAATAGGTATCTCGGCTTTTGAGCAGAAAGAAAGAAAAAAAAACTACATTAAATATTTGTGCCATTTGTAAGAAAGGGCACACATACGAACTCCATATCCTGCCGAAATAAAAAAACAAACAGACGTACTGTCCAAGTAATTATACCTTTCATCTGTGGGTTCCACTTTTGTTTTATCGTAGAGTTTATATGGTACTTTCTGTTGTTCCAGCGACTCGCACACCGTTTTCACAGGTTTCATCTGGGCTAGTCTGCTATCTGTCACTACAAGGACGTTCTTTGCTCCCATGTTTTTGCAGTCCTGATATCAAAATGATACGATTATTTATTTTTGTCCTCCGGTCCTTTAAAGATTATTTCACTTGTTTTATTTCACCCCACCATTGTTCAGAGGTGGGCGAAAACTGGAGTACCCGGAAACCCAAATCATCTTCCATTGCAGAGCTTGGAGTCTCACATATGACCCAAGCGAGGCTCGATTGATTCACTGTGTTGGGGTTTAACGACACGTCAACCATTGCGGGTCATTTTGTGTCGTATCCCAGCGAAAGGGAGAAAAGAGATAGAAGAGGTAGCAGAGGAAATGAAAGTGAGGAAATGTAAATGGACATGTAGAAACAGAAAAAGAAAAAACAATATTCCCCCTCTACCCATACCTGCTGCAACGACGGGAGGCCTAATCCAGCTGCAAGCCTGTATCAGTTGGACGCCCCAGTGATGCAAGATACACAACGCCCTCGCCTCACCCAAGCACTCCACAGCGAGGCTGAAACCCACAGCGGTAGGAGAACTTAACGAATAAGAGACAGCGCTCTTACCCACAAGATGGGCACGGTGAAGATCAGTTAAGTTGGTTTCAAGGAAGCATGAGCGGTTTTCAACATAAAATCTCCTTTGCGCATGTGCGCGCAGCGAAGACTCTGATCAGACTGCGCGAACGCAGTCTGATCAGAGTCTTCGCTGTGCACTACATGACTGTACCTTGACTGAAATCTCCTTCATGCACACTGGTTTTGTTTGTTTGAATTTGGGTTAAACGTCCCCGTCAGCACTATTTAGGTCATTTTGGAGACGTCGCTTCCAATTTTTAGGGACTTTTACTCGACATTGAGATAAAACGACATCTGAAGTCCTGCCTCCCAATTAAACCGGAAGGCTTATATGCACTGGACGATCTGACTCACACCGCTTTGCCTGGAAAGGCTTAGTCCTTCTAAGCGGTTTACCAGTACTCGTGTATGGTCAGATTCAGCTCTGCCTGGAAGCACCATGCAGCCCAATCTATTTCTCCAAGCCCTGATGGGCGGGGGCGACAATGTACACTGGTAAAAACTGTGTTCTGGCCAAGTAGGGAAGCAGACTGATATGAGTCCTTGCGAAGCACCCATGTCAAAAGACGCGCTTTCGCTAGACGCGAAATAATGATATTGTTTATTAGGCTCAGCTTATGGGAAAATGGTATTTTTTTTGCATAGGCGAACAGCAAAGAGTCTTTGCTGATGACAGACATGTAGAGGAGGCATCGGGGTAGCTTTATGCAATAAGTCATGCGTTGGCCGCCAACGTGCACTTGAAGGACAGACTATTAAGGACTTTTTTGTCATGCGTAACCTCAATTATATGTGCCAGTGCACAACAAATCCAACAATAATGTTGGTACGATCAGCGAAGTGATCAGCTTTGGCATCCGCGCAGTCTGATCAGAGCCTTTGCAGATCGCATGCGCTGGCTACCCAATGACGAAAATTAAACGTCATCTTTTTGGTAGGTAGCTGACTACAGAGCATTTACTTTGTGTAACCACATGGGGAAAATAGCACTCACAACCAGTTTAGCCCGTACTATACAGATAGTTTTGCGAAGTGTCTTCGCTGTTATCTAAAACTGTCTTCCAAACATTCATTTGCCTGGCTAGACGACCCCCGCCCATCGAGGCTTGAAGAAATGGATGGGCTGCTTGATGCTTCCACGCAGAGCTGAATCCGACCGCACACGAGTTCTGGTAAACTGCTTAGAGGATCTAAGCATGCCCAAGCAAAGCTGTGCGAGTCGGACCGTCCACGCTTATAAACCCTATTGGTTTCATTGGGCGACAGGGCTTGAGATGTCATTTCATCTCAATGTCGGGTAAAAGTCCCACAAAATTGGAAGCAACGTCTCCAAAATGACCTATACAGTGTTGACAGGGACGTTAAGACCTCAAATGAAACAAAATTAGCATGGCTAGAGTGGTTCTAAAGGTATTTTGTCAACACGAACTGAAATGGATGGATGGACGGACAGTGGTTCTTGGGATATTTTGTATTCAAGAAGTATAACGGACGAACGGATGAACGGACGGACAGACAGACAGAACATCGGTTTTACAAATCCGGGAAATGAATACTCTAGACAATCATAGATTTTTATAGAGAAAAGTGGGATATAAATTATTTTCCTGGTTTTTGCTCACAAACATTAATTGTAGATACTCGTTAGAACCGCCTTGATGGGGCGGTTCTAACGTGCACCCACAATTAATGATGTGAGCAGAAAAAATATAAAACATTGTCATATGACAGAAATGAAGTGAATCGAAGGCGTCATTGCAGTAGATGGACTTGTTGTCGTAATGATACTCTCCCCTTAAAATTATCTGGTATTTGAGACACATAATAACAGCTGGAAGACAACCAAGTTGCAGCTGTAAACTTACAACGCCAAGTAAAAGTAAATAGCAGACGTCACTCAGTTTTCTTCTTATTCATTCTGTGAACAAGTCCGTGCCAAAATGAACACCCTCTTAAACCCCACTTTAAATGGAGAAAACAGGGGTTTACGGGGGTATATATTATTTTTCTTATTTCTGCTCCTAGACATGGGCTGTGGGTACTCATTAGAACCGCCTCATTGAAGCGGTTCTAACGAGCACACAATCCCTATGTTTCCAGTATAAATAAAACAAATATCACGAATTTAATCAGAAAAGTAGCCATTTTGAAAATATAAAACAATACTCTGTCGCACGGATGTGTTATCGTAATGTTTCAGAGAAAATCAGACTTCTGTTCTTCTGTCGCGTTTTATTTTTCTTGTAGTTCGTCTTTGAACGTGTGTATTGCTTATATATGTTTGTTTTGGACAGCCAATTGGCCATTATGTGGAAAGTAACCATCCATTTGGCTTTCCGCTAGTAGTTCCCATTAGGGTCTAGTTATTTCATGTTCGTGTTTTTTTCCCTTTGGTGTCTCTGATGGAAGGTGTGGGTTAATTTTATCGACCATTGCCTTCACTTCTTTTTGTATATTCATGATTTATTTTTCTTTGTAAAGATAATTTTATCATATGACGTCGCGTCTGAGAGTGTAATAACGCCATGTAATATTTTCGATAATCCACTAGTGGATTAAATATGCAAATTAGCTAGATACGTCCCGTAACGTTACATGTACGGCGTCCTTAACGACGTCGCTTTTACTAATGGCGGATTATTGATATTTTTGTAAACAATCTTGAATAAAATGCGTCTTAAATGTCATATGATAAATAGAATCTTGCATTCGTGCTCATGTATTATTGAATTTATTAAACTCGTTAAGGGAAAGGGATAAAATGCTCGGCAAAGCCTCGCATTTTATCCCTTTTCCTCAACTCGTTTAATAAATTCAATAATACATGAACACTCATGTAAGATCCTCTATATACTATACAGTAATATTATTTTTAAGACTTCACCATTGTTAGTATTACTTACCAAACCGACTTCTTTTGTACACCCAGCACCATACCGTATATTAGAACAAGCCATCTGAAAGAGGGGCACAATAATGGTAATATTAATAATCAAAGAACTGGCAGCACTGGTGGATCGATTGTCTCCTGAGGGTAGGCTGGAAAATATTTCTGAACTTGCACTTTTGACTGATTCGTCTAATTCAATATCAACGCTCTGCATGCTGGGTATTTGTTTCAGCAGACGTTATTTTGAAATATGTTTTCTTATTTCCCAGAAAACAGGATTTGACATTTAATGCTAATTGTCTCCTAGTAATTTGCACGACAATTTGCGCGCTGTTTAAAGTGAATGACCACCTTTATAACATAATTACTTCATTTGCAAGAAAAAAATACTGTAATGATTAATCTCTGACTTTTATTACCAATTGAAACCTGCTGAGGTAATTAAATCAACATTTAATGGTCTCAGTGAAGTCTTCTGGCAGCGGCCATATTTTCCCCAAGGTAATCCAAAACTTTCCCAGGGTTCAACATGTTTGCTAAAATCCTGATCTCATGGAGACTGTAGAAGCTCTATGTCTCTCTATGCAGCTACTAAAGGAGAAGTGATTAGGCTCTCTAATCAGGTTGAATTATCAAAAATCCTTTGAATAGGCTGTCAGTTCAGCATCTTACATAAGGCTTCATTATGTCTTTGGACAAAAATAAAGACTTTGAAGACAGTTTTCCTGAGTTTGGTACTCAGGGCTATTAGTATGAGCCCGAGTTCACAGAAGAGGAGTTTTTGTAGGTAAAATGGTGATTTAGAAGGACATATGTATATATTCGGATAATTTCTCCAAAACATAAATTATGGGTGCTCAAAGGAATCGCCTCATTGAGACATTTCTAACAAGTACCCACAATCTAAGCTTTAAAAATATCACAAAATACCATGTGAAATGCAATGAAATATTACCTAAACTTGTCAAGGCGTGTTAATGTAATGATTGGTTAAATGATAATGATATGCATTAATTAACCCTTTTTGTACCAAATGGAATCTTCCTCTTTATATATAGCAGGAGTTCATTTCAAAATTTAGGGGTGTCAGGTTGTGTTTTCATCAAAATTTATTTGGAAAATGACTGGACTTTTAGCAAACAGTGGAGGCCCTGATCAGACGCCGCATTCTGCGGCATCTGATCTGGGCATGCAATGTTTGCCAGGGTACCCGTTTTGGGGTTTCTGGTACTAAATGGGTCATTGAAGAAAAGAAAAGAAATAAGTAATCAAGAAACCTTCAAGTCCACTTGAAAACAGCTATCTTCAAAATGTTTAGCACAAACAATGTTATGCTTTGCATAAACAAATGTCTTGATGTTGAGATTCTCTGTTCCAAGATTATGAATCCATATTTCACATAACTCTCTATGTTTCTTAGGGTCAGGGATAGCAAAACAGCTAATTCCTTGTCCGCTTTTCACTGTGCAGTATTTGGCCTTACAAGAAGGCATTTTTATTTTAATGTTCACTTTCTTCTCTAAAATCCTCAGCTGCTAAAATACCAAGATTTGTTAGCTGCAGTTGCTGTGATGTCACCCCAGGAGATATAATCTGTAAACATGTCTGACACCCTATCAGCAACTTTAATGAGCCATTACAGTTTATTAGAGAAACAGTTTAGATGAAGAATGCGATTTTATCATTCCTCAATGGTGTTACTATAAAATGGATCAGAGAAAAAAAAAATGGTGGTCATTCACTTTAAGTTTATTGGTCAGTTGAAGTAACGTAGACATCAATACTAAGCGCTATTGTATTATTGTATATAAAACTTTGGGTCGAATGACAACCACACGCCACCCCCACCACCAAAAAAAGGGGGGCTGAAATACGAACATCCGGGTAAAATCTATACTTAACCCATTTTGGATAAGAAACCACAGGCACTTGTAGCATAAAAAATCACCCACACTTATTATCTATCTATTATGATCCAATAAGGGTGGGTGATTTTTTTTGCTACAAGTGCCTGTGCCAGAAACTCTAAAAAGGGTACTTGACAAACAGTGTAGGCCCAGATCAGACGCCGCAGAACGTGGCGTTTGATCAGGGCCTACACTGTTTGCAAAACGTTAAGCCATTTTCCAAATTAATTTCGAAGAAAACGCAACCTGACACCCCTATTTTTTAAAATAGACTCATGTTATATATATGGAAGAAGATTCCATTTGGTACAAAAAAAGGTTAAGGCGTTCCTACCTCTAAGGCATATTCTTTGTTCACTTCTGTACTGTAATCCTTGGCTGAAACCAAATAAGTAAAATAATTGTTCTGCACAGTAAAAAATCCAAATATGGATTTGTGTCACAAAATATCGAACTTCAATTGCTCTAACGAAAGGCCAGCCTCAAAGGATCAGTCGGATGCGCGCCTGATTGGTGATCAGGACGTCACGATTCTACCTATAAGCATGCGCAGGAAAGGTGTGATTAGATTAATTGACCGGCTCCACATGACCAGTTCACTGGGTCATTTAAGACATGATTTTTTTTCTTTTTCTGCTTTACATGAAAGTATGAACGCAGTGGGTCGCCTGCAAAGTAAATGAACATGTAAACTTTGCTAGCGGCCCGCTGTAGTTCATACTTTCATGAACAGCAGAAAAATTAAGTTTATTTCTTATATTTACATTCTTTGCCCCTCATCACTGTGCAAAGAAATGCATACAGGGCAAAATCTTAAAGCTGAAAAACATTTATACTCTGCTTTCCTACAAAGGCCGGAACAATGTTGACCTCGCCAACGCCAAATCAGATCGTAGAGAACCATGGTTAAGACTCACGGACGTCACTTGACGTCACTGAAAATCATGTGACTCGATGCGTTCATCTTCTATGAATGGCCCCCGCCCATAAATAAGTTAAATACCAAATATTTTATTCAGAAAAATGCCATTTTCGGAGCACTATATTTCTCGGGTGTGTTGCCCTCCCTAATGGCGTGAATGTAAAATGAACGAGGACTGATCAGGATCTTCACTGGTCCAAAGCCACATTATACATTTAGCTGTATACATGTTCATAAATACTGTTGGGGTGGTTGGATGAAGCGAATAAGTCGAATATTCACCATATTTGCATTATTTGCTGGCTCCCAGCTTGCACATTGTCAATAATGGAAAAACAGGTAACCAGACCCCCCTGACCTTCAAAGGTCAGTGGGTCTGGTTACCTGTTTTTCCAACACTAATAACCTTCAGACTAGGAACCAGCAGATAATGCAAATAAGGTGAATATTTCATCATCGGGGCTTACAGTTGGTTAAGACCTGTTGTCCTTGCAGCAGACTAGCACAGAGGAGAATTGCTATTATTTCTTCAGTTTCTACACTTCCATACATTTTCCTCTTTCTTTCCTTTCCCCCCCCCCCCCCCCCCCCCCCCTTGGTGTCTTCTACTGTCTTTTCTATTTCGTTCTCCCTTTCTCTGGGAGAAGGCTAAAAATGACCCACAAGGGTTGACGTGTCGTTACACCCAGACACAATCATAAACTAGAGCGAGCAGTCGGTGGCAAGTCATCGCAAATCCCCATGCTTTTGCGACATAGCAGATGTGATCTTTTGACACCTTGAGATGGCCCCTTTGGGCGGAGCCAACTATAACGTTCCTCTCGCACGCCCTCATCATGTAAGGAAGTCATGTAGCAAATATGGTTGCATTCCGGTCAGTGGTTAAGGAGGAGATAGCGCGACTGACGGACGGACAGACGGACGGAGGCGTTCACAATATCCCCCAACGCTTTCTTTAACTTCTTGGGGATAATAAAAATTCCTTCAATAAATGTAGTCACGAAAGCGATGACAAAGTTTTTTTTAAAAAAAATAGCCACAGTGACCTTGACCATGAAGTCAACTCGCTCGAGATATTGTCATAAGGAACATTTGTGTGAAGTTATATAGCAACCAATCAAGAAATGTAGGCGCTAGAGCGATGACAAAGTTTTTCTAAAATAGGCACAGTGACCTTGACCTTGAAAGTCGAACTCGCTCAAGATAAATTGTCATAAGGAACATTTGTGCGAACTTATATTGAAATCGGACAAGAAATGTAGGCGCTAAAGCGATAACAAAGCTTTTCTAAAAATAAACACAGTGACCTTGACCTTGAAAGTCAAACACACTCGAAATATTGTTAAAAGGAACATTTGTGTGAAATTATATTGAAATTGGTCAAGAAATGTAGGCGCTAGAGCGATTACAAAGTTTTTCTAAAAAAAGTCACAGTGACCTTGACCTTGAGGCCACGACCTTGAAAGTCAAACTTGATCGAGATATTTTCATAAGGAACATTTGTGTGAAGTTATATTGAAATTGGTCGAGAAATGTAGGCGCTAGAGCAATAACAAAGTTTTTCTAAAAATAGCCATAGTGAACTGGACCTTGAGGCCATGACCTTGAAAGTCTAACTTGCTTGAGATATTGTCATAAGGAACATCTGTTTGAAATTATATTGAAATTGGTCAAGAAATGTAGGCGCAAGAGCGAAAAATAGCCACAGTGACCTTGACCTTGAAAGTCAAACATACTTGAGCTATTGTCAAAAGATACACATGTCTGAAATTATATTGAAATTGGTCAACAAATGTAGGCGCTAGAGCTATTACAAAGTTTTTTCTAAAAATAGCCACAGTGACCTTGACCTTGAGGCCACGACATTGAAAGTCAAACCTGCTCGAGATATTTTCATAAGGAACATTTGTGTGAAGTTATACTGAAATCGGTGAACAAATATAGGCGCTAGAGCGATGACAAAGTTTTTTCTAAAAATAGTCACAGTGACCTTGACCTTGAGGCCACGATCTTGAAAGTCGAACTCGCTCGAGATATATTCCTAAGGAATATTTGTGTGAAGTTATATTGAAATAGGAGAAATGTAGGCGCAAGGGCGATAGCGTGACTTTCACAGTGTAGTTACAATAGCAGACGTGACCGTTTGACCCCTTGAGATGGCCCCTTTGGGCGGAGCCAACTATAACGTCCCTCTCGCAGGCCCACACCATGTAAGGAAGTTATGTAGCAAATATGGTTGCATTCAGGTCAGTGGTTAAGGTGGACATAGCGTGACGGACGGACGGACGGAGGCGTTCACAATATCCCCGAACGCTTTTTTTAAAAGCGTGGGGATAATAAATACTTACTTTTGCCACCGACGAGGGCACAGCTCGCACTGAAAACAAACCAACCATATAAAATTTTAAATCTAATTTATGAAACAGATGTACACTTGAGGCAGACAAATGTTGGAACCATCGAAAAACAGAGGAAATGCTAAAGGGATCTAATGATAAAGAGTCAGCGCTTTTACCAACAAGGCTTTATATGAATAACTTCGATTAAACTAAACCAGTCTCTGAAGCCGCCCAGTCCGGTTCGCTTTTTGGATAACCGCTTTTTGGATAACCCAGAGGCACTAAAAGGCTTTTACGACAAACGAAAACTCTGATCAGACTGCGCAGCGAAAACTCTGATCAGACTGCGCAGTCTGATCAGAGTTTTCGCTGGTAGCACACGTCTTCCTGTAGGTTCTGCCGTGCACCGGCTAATAATCGAGTGCTGCTTTTTCTAACGACGTAATTTTTAGGTCAATCGACCCAAAGTCACTAAGAATAGGAACTCTTCAGTGCTAAAGTTCAATGATTTGTAGGATATCCTGGCCCGGAGGTTATAAACTTTTTTCATGCTCAACTCAGCTGAGCATGAAACTTGTGGTGCTCATAAAAATTAAAATACTAAGAAGTTGAGCGATTTTTCTTTCTCAGCCAGCAGATAATGTGATTTGTCCTGCTCACAAATTTTAAAATGCCAACAATTGTTGGCATTTTAAAATTTGTGAGCAGCACAAAATTCATGCTCAAGTGAGTTGAGCATGAAAAAAATTTTAAAACCTCGGGGCCAGGTAACTAATTTAGAGCAAAATCCCATGATGTTACACACCTATCTTAACCGAAAACAACGGGGATTCGCGATACAACTGTGAATGAAAAACAACAATGAAATTTTCCCCAAATTGTCATTTTCTACTAATTTATTTATACATTTAAAATAGTAGCGTTATGGTCAGCGAGCTGCGTTACGCAGCTCGCTGACCATAACGCTACTATTTTAAATGTATTATAGGTCGGTAATCGTGGGGTGGGTTTGGCAAACAGTGAAGATCAAGATCAGATGCAGAAGAACAAGGCATCTGAACAGGGTCTATACTGTTTGCTTACAGTATACGAATTTAAAGGTCAGACAACGCAAAACACATCTGTTCAGGGTCTACATTTTCTGAAAAAAAAAAGAAACTGGAATAATGCACCAGTCATTTGTAACCCCCCCCCCCCACACACACACACACACACACCTACGGGGATAGCGGGGACAATGACTTTTCATTTTTCACAGCCCTGCTAGAAGCCCTGCACTGCGGGGGACCTCCAGAAGGTCAAAGCCCTGCTGTTTATAACAGTTCATTCCACTGAGGGTATATTTGCCTAATATCAAAACCCCTGCATTAACCCAGCACTGCGGGGGAACACAGAGGGTAATTACCCCGCACATTAGCCCCGCTATCCCCCACCTATCCCCGTAGGTGGGGGGCAGTGGTTACAAATGACTAGTGCATAAAAGGTGACGAAACAGTTTAAATCTCAGTCCATGCAGGACTATTTTCCCAGCCAAAACTAAGAAACAATCGATCCACCAATACTCTCAGTGCTTTGATTATTTTGTGCACATTGAATTACGAATTGTGACCAGTGAGCCGGGGCACAGCAAAAGGCTTACGCTACAATGTGTGACCAGCCAATATTCAGTTTAGCCTGTACACGAGAGTAGTCTGGTCAATGTTTTAAATGCTCTGATCCCCGGGCTCTGCTCACTATTCTGAGCCTGGTCTCTCCCGGGGGTCGCTAAAGCCTACACGTGCCTTTGTCTATGATGTGGCTCAATTTAATGAACACGGAGCCAGATTTAATGGGGAAAGAATCACGGCACAAATGACAAATGAACAACGTTGCTTCAATGTCGAAGCAACGTCATAACGTCCATTAAATGAACACCCCTTTAGACCCGTTTTCATATAAAGAAAACTGAGAAACGGGGGTTTACATGGGTATGCATTTTCTTATGTCTGCTCTAAGCTATGGCTACTCTATTGCTATTTGCCGAAAAAAGTGTCGATCAGCCAGCGCATCCGCACAGTCCCTCAGAGTTCGCTACGATACCGCTTGTTTCTATTATCTCTTGAACTCTTGTAGCTGAGCATACCACCGCCCATAGGGGCTTGAAGAAATATTTGGGCTGCATGATGCTTCCACGCAGAGCTGAATCCGACCCGCACTCTAGTACTGGTAAACCGCTTAGAGGATCTAAGCCTGTCCAGGAACCGCGGTGCGAGGCGGACCGTCCATGCTAATAAACCCTATTTGGTTTCATTGGGCGACAGGGCTTGAGATGTCATTTCATCTCAATGTCGGGTAAAAGTACCACAAAATTGGAAGCAACGTCTCTAAAATGACCTTTACAGTGTTGACGGGGACGTTAAACCTCAAATCAAACAAACAAAAGCTGAGCATATCGGTTTAGACAGATTTTCTGGTGACGTTGCTACTTGCTAATGAAATCGAGAATGTTACGTACCTGAATGTGTTTTGCGATGCCTTCAACGTCGCTGCATTGCGTACAAGATGACGTAGAGCAGCCATATTTCACTGTTATCCTACGTCAAGTAGAAAAAGAAGTCCTTGAAAAATTTACTTGTAAAGTTCGTATACAAATACAATAGATAACATAGTGTAGTGTGTGTGTGTAAACATCACTGTTGGGCACGATGAACTCTTGACATAACTAGGTCAAAATTTAGGACGGCGTGACGTGACGGCAGTTAATCAGAGGTTTGCGTCTACTCTGATACACGTTGTGTATGAATGAGTGTCGGGCAACTTCAGGTTCACACACACACGCACGCACGCCGCACGCACACAAGCACAGGAGCGAAACGTTACATCGACGTTCTTTCAAACAGAAATGGCAGTGACTACGGAGCCGGTGAGTGAGTGAGTGTTTGAGTTTTACGTCTCACCAAAACCTAAGGTCGTACGCTGGCCAACGACGGGCAGACAGAAATACGACGTATCGTTGTCGGCCCGTCAGTTTACGCTGTTTATATATTAAGAAGACTCTGTGGTGCAGTGGTTACGACTCGCCTTGTAAACCAGGGATCGCATGATCGATCCCGGGCTTCTCCAGACTTTCGGATGAGTCTTTAAACCGAGGTCCCGTCTCCGTATGACCTTAGCTGTTGGTGGGGCGTACAACTCAAACACTCACGCTGTTTATATTGGAGTTTAACGACCCAGTCAACACTATTTTAGGTCATTTTGAGCCGGTCAGTTTACTTATACACTTTTCCTGGGCAGGCTTATACGTAAGCAGTTAACCAGTACAGTGCACATTCATCACATCCAACGAAATGGCATCCCAAACCAATAGGGTTTATATACATGAACGGTCTGACTCGCATCACTTTGCCTGGGCAGGCTTTCGTTTGGGCGCCCACCAGTGGACAAGAAAAAGAGGTCCAACACGATACGAGGCCCATTTTATACAGAGAAAACCCGGTCCCGCCTATCGGGGCTTGAAGAAATAGATTGGCTGCATGGTGCTTCCACGCAGAGCTGAAACCGACCCGCCCACGAGTACTGGTAAACCGCTTAGACGATCTAAGCCTGCCCAGGCAAAGCGGTGCGAGTCGGCCCGCCCATGCTTACAGACCCTATTGGTTTCATTTTGCGACAGGGCTTGAGATGTCATTTCATCTCAATGTCGGGTTAAAGTCCCACAAAATTGGAAGCAACGCCTCCATAATGACCTCTACAGCGTTGACGGGGACGTTAAACCCCAGAACAAACAAATACAGAGAAAACTGTGGTTTACGGGGGTATTCATTTTTATTTATTTTTGCACCAAAAACCGAGTTTGTGAGTACTCGTTAGAATCGCCCCGATGAGGCGGTTCTAACGAGCACCTGCAATTTTTTTTTTTTTGAGTATAAGTATCAGAAAATTAACCGTTTGTCGCACGGATGTGTTATCAAAATGTGTCATAAATGACAATGACCAGTCTTAATGAAATACGTTAAGTCCTGTTTGTTTATTCAAAGATGGCTGGTGAGACCAGTCGATTGGTAATGCTTTAGCCCTGGCGTCGCGAGTATTCACCAGCGTCTCTTGCTTTCTTTCTTCAATTTCGCCTTAACCCCAGAAGTGGACACAGACGGTGTTCCAGGTTCGCAGGATGAAAGCCTACACAGTAATTATGTAATTACGGTAGGGGTCTTTAACCTGCACATGGGGATGACTCTCCCTGCACGGGGGGGGGGGGGGGGGGGGGTCCGATCCGAAGGATGGTGCACTTAATGACATTCATCCCTGCAAATGATGCCCAATGGAGCGTGATCGGTGTCACCGAATTTTTATCGCCGTTGCCGGGGATCGGACCGGGGGCCTCTAGCATCAAAGGCAAGTGAGGCAACCACTGAGCTATCACGCTCCGTAACGAGGTCTCATCTAACGCTCGGCCCTGTGCTAGTTATTCTATGACTCTGTTGGTATGTTGAAAGCCCTGACTGACGGAGGCTTTGAGAATGTCCTTGTATCACTCACTCCTCCTGACCACCGTGTGTGCGTTTTCGCCTAGGACAGAACCCAGTCAGCAAAGAATGCCGGGCCAACGTCGGGCCGACAGTTTTGGATTCTGCTCCAATGAGCGAAATGGCCGCCATATTCTGCTCCAATGAGCGAAATGGCCGCCATGGCGGCCATTTCGCTCATTGGAGCAGAATCGTTTTAACCATTCTTGTAGAAGGTCACCTAAGCAACTGCAGCGTGAATGAAATGGGTCCAAGGATACAGGAACAGGAAAATTTGACGTTAAAGATTTTTTTTCTGGTGGCCATCAGAGCGGAACAATTTTAGCTATTTTGGTAGCGATTATCTTGAGCAACATTCCTGTGAAGTTTGTATCAAATTGACCAAAGGATTTAGGAGGAGTTTGCGTTTGAAGCAAATTTACGATGTTTTTTTTTTTCTATTTTAAGCTCTGACGGCCATTCTGCTCATTGGAGCAGAACCATTTTAGCCATCTTGGTAGAGGGTCAACTAAGCATCATTCTTATGAAGCTTGAATAAAATTGGCCTAGGGGTACAAGAAAAGTTTTTTTTTCAGCTCTTGTTTATCATAGCAGAACAATTTTAGCTGTTTGTGTAGGGAGCCACCTAGGGAACATTCCTGTAAAGTTTGAATCAAATTGGCCCAAGGGTTAAGGAGGAGTTCGCGTTGAAAAATAAATACGATGTGTTCCTGTTTTTAGGTCTAGCAGCCATTTTTCTCATTTGAGCGGAACCGATTTACCTATTTTGGTAGAGAGTCACCTAAGCAACATTCCTATGAAATAGGCTCAAAGGTACAGGAGGGGTTGTTGTTTAAAGATTTTTTTCGATTTTTAGCTCTGGCGGCCATGGAGCAGAACGATTTTAGCTCTTTTGGTAGAAAGTCATATAGGCAACATTTCTGTGAAGTTTGAATCAGATTGGCCAAAGGGTTTAGGAGAGGTTAGGCAGCAAACTTACGATTTTTTTTTTAGCTCTGGTGGCCATTTTGCTCAATGGAGCGGAACCGTTTTAGCTATTTTGGTAGAGCGTCACGTAAACAAAATTCCTTTGAAGTTTGAATGAAATTAGCTCTTGGGTACAGGAGGAGTTGTCGTTAAAGATTTTTTTTTATTTTTAGCTCTGGTGGCCATTTTGTTCATCTAGCTATTTTGATAGAGAGTCGCACAGGCAACATTCCTGAGAAGTTTGAATCAAAGTGGCTAATGGGTTAAGGAGTTCGCGTTTGAAGCAAATTTGCGATGTTTTTATTTCTATTTTTAGCTCTGGTGGCCATTTTGTTCATTGGAGCGGAACCATTTTAGCTAGTTTGGTAGAGGATCACCAAAGCAACAATCCTGTGAAGTCTGAATGAAATAGGAGGAGTTGCTGTTTATTTTTTTTTTCTATTTTAGCCCTGTGGCACACCTGATAAGACGTCTGCTTGTGAGGAGGTGGCTCCATCCAACAGGACTCGTTGTCTCCTTCGGCTTAGAAAAGACGGGATCCAGGTGAGGGTTTTGCCTCGTACACCATAAAAATCTAGTTTATGCTGGAGTTTTCATCGAGTTAATAGATTACAGAAGCAGCTGGAGAATACTTGCAGTTGGCTGGCGATTCTCTGAATGATTGTGATAACCTGAGTCTCGCAAGAGCGCTTGGCCCCGAAACCGTGTTGATCATCACAAAGTATGTCATTTTGCAGCAAGTGGTTAATTATGTTGCAGTGCGCTACATGTCCACGAATCTTTAAGAGAGACAGGGCGATAATTTGATGCCAGATGTTTGTCATCTTTCTTGAACAAAGCACGATGTTAGCTTTCCTCCAGTCATCTAGGGCCAGTTGTTCAAAACTAACGGCGTCGTTAGTTAACGTATCGTTAAAACTTTGATCATTAAATATGGCAAATATGCTGAAATTTTTGTTGAAAAAATGTGAGCAGCTTTTGCGGATGCAAAAGCTGCGCACATTTTTTCATCAAAAATACCAAAATTTTCGATATTGTACTTGCTAGAAGAGTTAACAATATGACCACTAACGAGCTCGTTAAGCTAACGATGCTTTGAACAACTGGCCCCTGGAATTTCACCGGTGTCCAAAGATATTTGAAAGATCTTGAAAAGTCCTGGTGCTAATTCTTCTGCTGCATGCATCTTTGAGTATTTAAGTTGCTTTTTTTTGGGGGGGGGGGTGGTTTTACGGCCCTTTCAAGATTATTTTCACTCATATCGATAATCAGAGGTGGGCGAAAACCGGAGTACCCGGAGAAAAAACACCTGACCTTCCGTTGCAGAGCTTGGCGTCTCACATGTGACCCGAGCGAGGCTCGAACCACAGCGGTGAGAGACCTAATGATCAAGAGTCAGCGCTCTTAACCACTAGGCCACGGAGGCCCGTTGTATTTAGGTTGGTATAGAGTCCAGGGGCCAGCTAATTCTTCTGCTGCATGCATCTTTGAGTATTTAAGTTTTTTTTTTTTTTGTATAGAGTCAGGTCCAGCAGGTTTATTTTATGTAGTTTTTAGGTCTTTCAGTAGTTTGATGACTCCATTTGTATACGTCAGTCTTAGTTCTTGGCATAGCTGTGTGTGGGCTGAGACCTTTACTTTGTAAGGAGATCGTCTGTTCTTGTGGTTTTGTTTGTTGTTGTTGTTGTTGTTTTCGATTGAAACTGTTCATTCAGGATGTCTGCCTTCTTGGAGCTGTCACTCCGTAGAAAGCCATCTTTGTAAGTGGCGACACTCCTTCAGCTTCTTGTTTCTTGTTTCCTGTTCTCAACACTGGTGAAGAATCTTCACATCTTAACCCATTTTGTACCGGAAACCCCCAAACGGGTACCCTAGCAAACAGTGCAAGCCCAGATCAGACGCCGCAGAACGCGGCGTCTGATCAGGGCCTACACTGTTTGCTATAAGTCCAGTCGTTTTCCAAATAAATGTTGATGAAAACACAACCTGACACCCCTAAATTTTGAAATGGACTCCTATATATATGAAGAGGAAGATTCCATTTGGTACAAAATGGTTAATTAACGACATCCTGCATGTATGTTTTCTCAGCCATTCTGCTAGACTGTTGTGCAGACCTCTGTAGTCGTTTGTACCTCTGTCAGTCCTTGTCTTTCTTGGATTGTTGGCTATCCAATGGGCTCTTTGTCTTCTTCTCATCAAGCGTCGTAATTGGGTATTAACTAACAGATTGTGTGTGACTATAGGGCGCCGTTTTACTATTTAATCCGTATTTATAGATATCCATAATTATTTATGGATATCCATAATTCGAATTATGGATATCCATAAATCGATCTGAATTAATGATATCAATAAATCGAATAATGGATATCCATTATTCGATTTATTGATATCCATAAATCAAATTATGGATATCCATAAATCGAATTATGGATATCCATAAATCGATTTATGGATATCATTAATTTAGATCGAAATATGGATATCCATAAATCGAATTATGGATATCCTTAATTCGAATTATGGATATCCATTATTCGGTTGATTTATGGATATCCATAAATCGAATTATGGATATCTATAAATTTATTTACGGATATCATTAATTTAGATCGAAATATGGATATCCATAAATCGAATTATGGATATCCTTAATTCGAATTATGGATATCCATTATTCGGCTGATTTATGGATATCCATAAATCAAATTATGGATATCCGTAATTCTCCTCTACAAATAAACGAATAATGACTGCTCCCTTAACAAAACAACACACACAAAAACTCGACTATTCCCGTCAGGTTTCCGATTTAGGTGTGTTATAAAAGCCGGGATGGAGGTGGAGGTAATGTGGGGTTGGCTTAGTTGTGGCCTATGGTGTGGGAGAGATATGTTTTGTTTGATTTGAGGTTTAACGTCCCCTTCAATACTATCAAGGTCATTCTGAAGACGTTGCTTCCAATTATGTGGGGCATTAAGCCTTCATTGAGATGAAATGACATCTCAATCCCTGTCGCCCCTTTGTTTTGACAGGCTGAGACCTTCTAAACGGTTTACCAGTACTCTCAGCTCATGCAGCAACGCCGCCGCCCATCGGGGCTTGAAGAATAGATGGGCTGCATGATGCTTCCACGCAGAGCTGAAACCGACCCGAGCACGAGTTCTGGTAAACCGTTTAGAGGATCTAAGCCTGCCCAGGCAAAGCGGTGCGAGTCGGCCCGTCCCAGCTTATAAACCTTATTGGTTTCATTGGGCGGCAGGGCTTGAGATGTAATTTCATCTCGATGTCGGGTAAAAGTCCCACAAAATTGTAAGCAACGTCTCCAAAATGACCATTACAGTGTTTACAGGGACGTTAAACCTCAAATCAATCAAACAAACAAAGCTCACGCAGCCAAATCTATTTCTCCAAGCCCCAATGGGCGGGGGCCAGGAGATAAATCTGAGTATGCCTGGCACCTCAAGTAGAGTATTATATGGATATTGTTTGTTTGTTTGTATTGGAGTTTTACGGCCCAGTCAACACTATTGAGGTCATTTTTGAGCCGGTTAGTTTACCTATCCACACTTTTCCTGGGCAGGCTTATACGTAAGCGGTTAACCAGTACAGTGCACATTCTTTCGTCAGAAACTGACAACTGTCCTTCTTGAATCAGCGGAAGGGATAGAATGACCGTAGAAAAGATTTCATGATCAATCTCCACGAAAGAATGTTGCCGACCCCGGCAGGAATCGAACCCGCGTCCTCCTGATCACCAGTCATACGCGCATCCGACTGAGCTACCGAGGCCGGCTATTATATGGATATATATTAATACTATTCAACGACCATGTTTTTTTCTCCAGAATGCATGCACGGATTGCCTGTTTGGATCATTATAATCTTACGTCCGACTTTCAGTGTCCTTAGGTGCGCAGTCCTCGTAGAGGTGATTCTAGAGGATCCGTTGGCCGGAATTTCCATATCTTGCGGCTGGTTCCGATATTTAACTGCACACATGGCAACTTGAAAACAATCACGTGTCTTAGGGAGAAATCATTAAACCAAAAGCTTTTGTGGTGATTTATGGATATCCATAATTCGATCTATAAATCGATCTGAATTATGGATATCCATAAATCGAATTATGGATATCCATAAATCGAATTATGGATATCCATAAATTAGAGGAATAATGGATATCCATAAATTGAATGATGGATATCCATAATTCGAATTAAAGATATCCATAAATCGAATTATGGATATCCATAAATCGATCTGAATTAATGATACCCATTAATCGAATTATAGATATCCATAATTGGATTTATAGATATCCATAATTCGAATTATGGATATCCATTATTCGGCTGATTTATGGATATCCATAAATCGAATTATATCCATAATTCGATTTATGGATATCTATAAATACGAATTAAATAGTAAAACGGTGCCCGATATGTGACGAGTGCTTGACATCTTGGAGTGCACAAGTTTGTTCACAGCTACAGTAATAACGGATTTGAATGCAGCCCACATTTGGTCTACAAACGTATTTGTACAAGCACAAACGGTTCTTGAAAAGTCAATAAGCTGTTCTTAGGTTTCTTCCACATATGTATTTTTCGACGTGTGGAGGGAGGGCTCCGGTAAGGCTGGGGAGCTGTATCCAGTAAAACAATATCATGGTCACTTTACATGCCGATTGGAGTTAGTGGTTTTCATCGTATTTTGTACCCGGGATGAGAAGTAAATATGAGATCGAGAGTATTCTGGAGTCTAGTTTGAAAGTTTACTAATTGTTTCAATCCCAAGTCCATTGCGATGTGTGAAGATCCTGGGTTTTGGCCATATTATATCTTGCTCAGAATGTTCTATTATGTAATTATGTATTTTTTTTTATCAAACATGGGGCTACGATAGCTGGGTTATCAACATTTTTTGATAGATAGCTCTGAAACGTGACTTTTCTGAAAGTTGTAGGCCAGTCAGTTAGGTTTCGGCCCTGTACGAAGCTTTTTTTTCGTTTTGCTTACTGGAATGGTCAGTTTGTTTGTTTGATTTGAGGTTTAACGTCCCCGTCAACACTGTAAAGGTCATTTTTGGAGACGTTGCTTCCAATTTTGTGGGACTTTTACCCGACATTGAGATGAAATGACATCTCAAGCCCTGTCGCCCAATGAAACCAATAGGGTTTATTAGCATGGACGGTCCGCCTCGCACCGCGATTCCTGGACAGGCTTAGATCCTCTAAGCGGTTTACCAGTACTAGTGTGCGGGCTGGATTCAGCTCTGCGTGGAATCATCATGCAGCCCATATATTTCTTCAAGCCCCTATGGGCGGGGACCTACTGGAATGGTCAGTCTGAAAAAGGTCAGTTAAGAGACTGGACAGACTTGCCTTTCAAAAGGTTTGCTTAGTGCATAATTCTGGATTTTTTTTTTATATAAAATACAGAACTGATCCCTTTTTAATATGTGAGCAGGGTTATGAACTTCTGTTCTTTCAGTTTAAACAAGAAATCCATTATTCTGATGCATGTCTATATAAGGTCATTTCATGGTCTGGTCAGAAAATATAGCTTTCTCATATTTTGTTGTTTTTGTTTATTTTTTCGTAGGAATGTCTGTGCCCTTAACTTTCTGCATATATTTTGTGCATTTTTCACATGTTTCATAATGTCATGTATTAGACTATGTTTAATATCTGAAAAATTGAAATTGAATACTCCCATTTAGGGTCGCTAGGAGCAAACCAGTGCAAAGAAACCTATGATAAAGCTGAACAAGTATCAATGGGCAATTTTCAAATCAATCGGGTTCCTAGGGGAAATGGTACAAATGGCAATCTTGTTATGAAACAGCAACTGCGAACTATCCTTAAGGTCATACTTGATCCAAAAAACCTGAACAAAATTGCTAACATATCAAACGATAATGAACGTAATGCTTTCATTGATGTACTCGTGGACCAGCCGGAATTGTTTGAACAAGCCAGTCGATCTAATCAATCTAAAGAAAATTCGAACAAAGGGGAAACAGAAACAGTTCCCAAACCTGATGCAAAAGATTTGTCAAGTGAGGCTGAACAAGAAATTAATTTATTCCAGGGCAATGAAAAAGAAACCAAAGGTAGCGTTGACACCATCAACAAACAGTCTGTTATCCCTCTAAGACAGGCAAAATCATATGCAGATGTAACTGTTACGAAAACCAGCAAGGGGTCAAAAGCTGCAAAAACACTCCGGAAAACAGAAAATAAAATCAGTAAAGGTTTAACACCACATTCTCAAAGAAAGATTAGAGTAAGAAAATCGGCCAAAACTTTAGAGAACAAAAAACTGAATGGGCATGGTTCAGACCTTAATGTAGGAATAGTAAGGGCTACACTAGGTAAAACCGCTCCAACTAGGTCCAAAATAAACTAAATAACCCGTAATGATTTCAGGCAATTTACGTCAGAAACTAACCATTGTTCAATGGAATGCCCACAGCCTGTGTGGGTATTCCATGCAACACAAAAAGGCAGAATTTTACAATTTCCTTCTTTCTTTTGAAGAGCTCCCAGAAATTATATGTATACAAGAAACTTGGAATAAATCAAACCAGAATCTTCTCGTCTTAAATGGGTACAAGGCACCAACTTCCTATAGACGTAAGGACAATCAAAGTGGGGGTGGGGTATTTTTGTGAAGGAGGGCTTAGATTCTGAAGAAATCAAATACCAGCAACAAAATGACAATGTAGAGGCATCAATTGTAAGAATTTTCGGTATAAATTCTCAGCTTGATATAATTAATTTCTATACTAATGGAAAAAAGTTCATATCCAAACAAGATTACGAGTACCTAATAGGGCATGTAAGCCAAAATTTCATAATGGTAGGAGATTTCAACTTAAGGGACAGCCTCTGGGATGACGCATTCACTGGTCCTGAAAACAGCAAAAGTAAGGAAATTTTAAACTTCATCGATGACAACAATTTAATAATTCTAAACAGTGGCGAGGCAACTCACATTGATGTTTCAACAGGGCACACTTCTGCCCTGGATCTTACTTTAGCTTCTAAGCGTACATGTCAGGGTCATCAGTGGTATGTACATGATGACCCTCTAGGCAGTGACCATCCTCCCGTTGTCACAATACTTAATAAGAACTACAAGAGTATTTCGCAACATCAAATACCCCGCTGGAAATTATCTGAAGCTGACTGGGCTCTTTTTCGTGAACTGACAAAAAAAAATCAACATAAGCTATGATGAAATAACAATAAACGAATCCAATGAAAATTTTGTATCAGAACTTTTATCTATATGCAATGAAACCATACCAAAAACAGCTCAAAATCAGAGAAAAAAACACCGGCACTTGCCCTGGTGGACCCCGGAATGCACACAAGTTGTTAAGGCTAAACATAAGGCATACAAAAAAATGGAGGAAATATGGTACTTTTCATCTCAAAGAACTCTACAAAACAGCTAGGGCCGAAAGCACAAAATTTCTTGATAGAACTAGAGTAGCAAAATGGCAAGAATACATTTCTAAATTGAATCATGAGTTGAGCAGTAAATATATATGGCATGTTATAGCGAAATTCAATGGAAAACCATTTAAACCAGTTGCTCAAGCAACCCAATGGCAGAGGTCATGAAAATATAGATAAAGCCAACAAGTTGGCTGACCACTACCAAAACATAAGCAGCGATGAACAACTGAACCCAAATTTTAGGGCTAGGAAATTAAGAGTCGAACCGGAAGTCATAAACTCTGTGAAAGAAAACATTGATGATGTCAACAATGAAGTTTATAATGAACTGAGCATTTGGGTTTTCTGACTTTCCCCAACTAATTAAGTCAGTGGTGTCGGTCATCTTGACAAGCAAATTCTTTCCTTCTGGGTGAACAAAATCCACCAAGAACCCTCAAACCTTAATCCATGTCACGGAAGTGCTGACTGTCGACCGGCCAAACAGTATACATGCCCTCAACCCTGGGGTACACGGCAAAGCATTTTGAGACCATTATGTTGAGTCCTGTCCTCTCAGGGTTGTAACAGATGTTCAAAATATTTGACTGTCCCTGTGTGGATAGTGTGAATCACCGACAGTATTTTTATCCGGTCAATATCCGGGATATTAAAATACGAACAGCCGATAATAAATATGGCCCTCTCGAATTTTGATTTCAGTCTACAGAAATTTCTCACATAATATGTCACACTGACCTTGTCTGGCGGGCGGTTGAATGATGCATAATCTTCTTCTTACCAACTTGAATTGTATCCAATATATGTTCCAGCTCTTTATGTTTGTAGACATCCAGTACTTCAATATCATTCTTCATTGCCAGTAAATTACCAGTTTTGTTTTGTTTGATTTGATGTTTAACGTCCCCGTCAACACTAAATAGGTCATTTTAGAGATGTTGCTTCTAATTTTGTAGGACTTTTACCCGACATTGAGATGAAATGATATCTCAAGCCCCGTCGCCCAATGAAACCAATAGGCTTTATAAGCATGGACGGTCCCACTCGCACCGTTTTGCCTGGGCAGGCTTAGATCCTCTAAGCAGTTTACCAGTACTCGTGTGCGATCGGATTCTGCTGTGCGTGGAGGCACCATGCAGCCCATTTATTTCGTCAAGCCCCGATCGGCGGGGGCCTGTAAAATACCAGTATGGGAGTCCTTGGGTCTACCTTAAAACCAAGAGAATGGATGAAGAAATAAGTGGATTGGATTTCATCTGACAGCCATGTCTCTGTGACAATGATGATATCAGGGTTTGTAGATTCCCCCACCATGCCTATAGTTCGACCTTTCTTTCGAATACTCTGAAAATTAATGTCCAGTATTTGTAGACCCTTCTTAGGTTGTCTAACCTTTTGCTGGTCTGATTTTGGGGCATCACGAAAACACACCTATATAATTTTGACCCGCTGGAACCCCACTCTTATATCGTAAAACTGGGGTTTAAAGGGGTAAACCTATTTTTTCTTATTTCTGCTCTAAAATATAGGTTGTGGGTACTAGTTTCGTTTTTTGGCGGTCAAATTTTCAATGTTTTAGTATAACCGTATTTTTGTAATGATTATGCTGCATTTGGACTCCCTAGTGAGTGTATACGTGAATCTGCAATGCTGGTATCAGATGTGGAGTATAAGAATCTTATTCACCTTATTTGCATTATCTGCTGGTTCCTAGTCTGAAGGTTATCAGTGTTGAAAAACAGGTAACCAGACCCCCCCCCCCCCCCTGACCTTGGATTTATGGATCCATCGGTCACAACTGTTGTAAGCAATAGCTCTGGCTCCAAAGTCGGGAATCGTTGAAGGCTTACAGCTGGTGTCTGGGAATGTGTGGCGGCCCTAAAAAGTCTCCCCGTCCTCCATCATAGTGTAGTTTATATGTTCTTGCCCTTTGGGATCATTGATGCCATTGCGGAATTTTGAAAATATTGAAGGTCACTGATGAGACCTAATTGAACGAAACTAGCTAGTATGGCACAGAAAGCATGTACACTTCATATTTTCCAGTTCTGTGGTGTATTCCTTGCTTCCAAAGGATAACCCTTTTATAGAACATATTTAACGTCACTGCACTGGTGTCTGGGAATGTGTGGCGGTCATAAAAAGTCTCCCTGCCCTACATCATAGTGTAGTTTATATTTTCTTCTCTTTGGCATCATTGATTCTATTTTGGAATTTCGAAAATATTTGAGGGTCACTGATGAGGCCTAATTGGCCGAAACTAGCTAGTCTGGCCCAGAAAACATATACACTTCATATTTTCCAGTTCTGTGGTGTATTCCTTGCCTCCGAAAGATAACATTTTCATAGAACATATTTAACGTCACTGCAGCTGGTGTCTGGGAATTTGTGGCGGCCGTAAAAAGTCTCTGATGACGCCTAATTGGCCGAAAGTAGCTAGTCTGACCCACAAAACATGCACACTTCATATTTTCTAGTTCTGTGGTGTATTCCTTGCTTCCAAAGGATATCCCTTTTATAGAACATATTGGTCCAGGATTGGGTTCTGTTACACTGATGAGTAGCTATATGAACCGGTGGTATCTACTGGTTCACTTCAGTGGACGCATAAACTGAGGACCACGCACGTGTCGGAGTGAATGAGAGAAGCAGCTGGAGTATATATACATGTTAGCTATAGCTGTGAGATGAAAAACGTATTTGACATTTTTAAAATGATTATTGCTTCTTTTCCGGATAACGGTTAATTCCCTCAGCAATACTATATATTTTAGCTGCAAGACTTTTCATCACATACCCTGATCAGACTGCTCCTTCAGAAGCTGTCGGGTCTGGATCTACATTGTTTGCTCAGGCATATTTTATCTCCCGACCGAATAGGTTCGAGTGATATAGCGATCAGCCTGGCGTCTGTCCGTCCGGTTGTCCGTCCGTCCGTCCATAGACGCAACCTTGTGATGGCCATAAGTCCAAGATCTTTTGAAATCCATTGATGGTTCTTGGCACAATTGTTCACAAGGTTGAGACGGTGTGTCATGCGCAATAACCAGAACTCTGGATGGCATACTTTTTAGTTATCTCCCCTTTTAATAAAATAGAATGACTGCCTTGTGATGGTCATAACTCCAATACCTTTTGAGATATATTGATTGTACCTGGCATAATTGTTCTCAAGGCTAAGACGGCGTGTCATGCGCAAGAACCACAATTCTGGTTGCCATGGTTTTTGAGTTATCTCCTCTTCCAATAAAATAGAGTGACTACCTTGTGATGGCTATACTCCAATACCCTTTGAGATATATTGATGGTACCTGGCACACCTGTTCACAAGGCTGAGACGGTGTATCATGCGCAAGAACCACAACTCTGGGTGCCATAGTTTTTTAGTTATCTCCCCTTCCCCTAGAATAGAATCACTACCTTGTGATGGCGATATTTCCAATACTCTTTAGATATATTGATGGCACTTGGTACATTTGTACATGGGGTCAAGCAGGCGTGTAATGTGCAAGAACCACGACTCTGGGTGTCCTGGTTTTTTAATTATCTGCCCTGATAATATAACCTTGAGATGGCCATAACTCCAATACTCTTTGAGATATATTGATCGTGCTTGGCACAATTGTTCACAAGGTTAAGATGGCGTGTCATGCCTAAGAACCACAACTTTGGATGCTATGGTATATGAGTTATCTCCCCTTCCAATATAAAAGTATGACCACCTTGTGATCACCATACCTCTAATACCCTTTGAGAAATATTGATGGTACTTGGTGCAGATGTGCATGAGGTAAAGCAGTTGTGTCATGCGCAAAAGTTACAACTTTGGGTGCCCTGGTTTTTTAGTTATCTCCCCTGACAATATAACCTTTGATGGCCATAATTCCAATACCCTTTGAGGTATTTATTGAAAGAACTTGACAAAATTGTATACAAGGAATAGAAGGCATGTCATGCGCAAGAACCACAACTCTTGTTGCTGTGGGTTTGGTTATCTCCCCTTTCTAAATAACAGTATGACCATCTTGTGGTCACCATATCCCCAATACCCTTTGAGACATATTGATGGTACTTGGTACAGATATACATGGGGTTAAGAATCACTACCTTGTGATGGCGATATCTCCAATACTATTGAGATATATTGATGGTACTTGGTACAGTTGTACATGAGGTTAAGCAGGCGTGTGATGAGCAAGAACCACCACTCTGGGTGCCCTGGTTCTTCAATTATCTCCCCTGATAATATAACCTTGTGATGGCCATAACTCAATTAGCCTTTGAGATATATTGATGGTGCTTGGCACAATTGTTAACAAGGTTGAGATGTCGTGCCATGCCTAAGAACCACAATTCTGGGTGCTAATATTATAGTATGACCTCATTGTGAGCACCATACCTCCAATACCCTTTGAGACATATTGACGGTACGTGTTGCAGACGTACATGTGCATGAGGTTAAGCAGGTGTGTCGTGTGGAAGAATTTGGGTGCCTTGGTTTTTTAGTTATCTCCACTGACAATATAACCTTGTGAGGGCCATAACTCCAATACCCTTAGAGCTATTTATTGAAGGAACTTGACAAAATTGTTTACACGGTATGGAAGGCATGTCATGCGCAAGAACCACAACTCTTGGTGTTGTGGTATTTGAGTTATCTCCCCTTTCAATATAACAGTATGACCATCTTTTGTTCACCATATGACCAAAGCCTTTGAGACATATTGATGGTACTTGGTACAGATATACGTGCGTGCCATGCACAAGAACCACAATTCTGAGTGCCTGGTTTAGGATTTACCTCCACTGACCATGATCTGTCTATAATAACTCCAATACATTTGAGGTACATTGCTGGTACTGGCACAATTGTATATACAAGGTTGAAAAGGCATTTCATGCGCAAGAACCACAATTCAGTATACCTGTACTTTGTGCATTGGAAATCTTGCATCTTCATGATGTAGAGAAGCGAACCTAAGTATCATTAGGCGAAGATTGTCTCAATAAACATTATGTATTTTGTTTTATTCGAAGTTTATCGTCGCCGTCAACACTGTATTTTGGAGACTTTGCTTCCAATTTCGTGGGACTTTTACCCGACATTGAGATGAAATGACTTCTCAAGCCCTGTCGCCCAATGAAACCAATACGGTTTATAAGCATGGCCGGTTCGACATGCACCGCTTTACCTGGGCTGGCTTAGATCCTCTAAGCGGTTTACCGGTAATTGTGTGCGGTCAGTTTCAGCTCTGCGTGGAAGCATCATGCAGCCCTTTTATTTCCTCAAGCCCCAATGGGTGGGGCCAACTCAATACACATTACATCTACAAAATATACTGTGGGCTTACTCCGATGCACTTTTTATTTGTGAACAATCTTCTGAAGGTCATATTGGCTTTTGGTCGGGGGATTTGCCATCTATTCTGATAGCTATTTTTGTGATTGTTGGTGTCCGAATTTTAGAGTACATACGGTTAATAGAAGAGTATACTTGCGAGATTCATACAAGCCTGTGCAGTCTATACAGACATCTGCGCTCAAATGACTTTGTTTGTTCGAGTTGAGGTCCCCCCCCCTCAACACTATTTAGGTCATTTTGGAGATGCTACTTCCAATTTTTGTGCATTTAACTTTAGCCGACATCGAGATGAAATGACATCTCAAGTCCTACCTCCTATACAAACCGCTAGGGTTTATATACTCCTACTACTTTGCCTGGGCAGGCATAAACCTTCTAAGCGGTTTACTAGCAATCATGATCTGTCTTTTTTTTTTTTTTTTTTTTTTGGAAGCACCATGCAGACATACCTATTTCTCCAAGCCCCGATGGGCGAGAAGGGCTGCGCTCAACTGGTACAAATGGTATAGACTACGACAAAATTTCACACAGCAGGCCAGGGATGTGGCGTGTGAATGATAACTATATCCAGAACTGCAACGGGTGGTTCCGTATTTTTCTGAGATTAAAGGGTGGGAGGTTGGGTCGGTGGTGTTAATATGCTTTGTAGGTTTCGAAGCTGGGGCGTTGTAATGCTTTAGGTTAATCAAAAGGGCCATTAAGAAATCCTTTTGACATTCTTTCTCTATCAACTCTTGGACATATGAAGGACACTTCCTAGCTGATAATAAAATTTACATACTTTATTAGGCAATGATACTGACTGAATAAGTGTATCAAAAGCAAGACGTAGCCATGAACATAAATAAGTTACAAATTCCTTATCTGGATGGATTCTGAGCTCAAATTCTAGACTGTTGGCATCAATGGGAGTACTTAGGGTCCTAGTGGGAAATAAATCTAGTCACGCCGAAATCTTTTTCTGTGACCCTAGACTCAGGCATGGTACATGTAGCTGACTGAGTCTTCCATAAATTTTGCCCATACCATTACATTTACATTTCTTGCAAATGTGTTCAAAAGGACAGCTTGATAGAATACAACCAGTTTCGCCATTGTCGTGCAAATTTCATTTGCTTTAACCCTTTTTGTACCAAATGGAATCTTCCTCCTTATCTATAGCAGGAGTCCATTTCAAAATTTAGGTGGTCAGGTTGTGTTTTCTTCAAAATGTGTTTGGAAAATGACTGAACTTTAAGCAAACAGTGGAGGCCCTGATCAGACGACGCGTTCTGCGGCGTCTGATCTGGGCCTGCACTGTTTGCCCTGGTACCCGTTTTGGGGTTTCCGGTACTAAATGGGTTAAAGAAGACTCTCGGCCACCCAAAGGTATCTTTAGATGAATCTGAAGTGACGCTGATCACTGAGTAGGGCAAGGAGGAGACTGATGATCTGTCAGTGAACAATGGTCACAGTTTTGTCTTGGTACCCCGACAACTAACTTTTTGGACCAGTTAATCTTAATGCCTTTCTCCATATACGCAGCTGCTGCTGTTAAAACTGAACATGAAATTGGTAGAAAACCTCACAATAAAGCTCATGAATATCCCCAATATCTGCACCATAGAGATCTAATTCATCTATGCCTCACGCATAACCCTCTTACAGATACCAAATGCTTTATAAAACTGGGATATATTTAGGACCATGTCCAACGATGATCTCCCTGCTGGCGTCCCAGTGGATCCATGCATCTTACAATATCAATTGAAACTTCGGCTGCATGATAGTATGACATTAAAAGAGATGCTAAACTCACACACATACATTTATCAGACATAATATTCTTTCTCATTGTCTCCCACACAACATCAGTGTAGGCAGGGAATCTGCTGCTACATCGTATTTGTTATTAGTTATTCGTATTTGTATTTGTTATGAGTGGGAGTGGTTCTTTGTTCTGTTTTGTTTGGTGAAAAAAATGTTCGAAATTATTTGATCCAGTTGCGGAAGTTTGTTTCTGCAACAGGCTTGTCACAACAGACTGCAAGGCTGCAAGAGGTTATTGCATTGCTGACATGTTCCCACCGTGCTTTGTATTACAGTTGCATGTGAATTTTGAGGAAGGACATTCTCACTAACACTAGTATCCACAGCATCCTGTGATATAGATGGAATCACAACATTGTCGTCTTTTTTTAATTGACTATCCTATATTACACAAGGTCAACCAATATTAAAAAATCATAAATCATGTTTTTTTATGGTGTCAGTTAATAAAATTGTCATTAATCAAGTAATTTCGTATTCATTATAGTACAGTTTCCAGATGACTGTTATTTATTTGATTTTGCCTGTAAATGACTTGAAATACCAGTAGAAGACAACTGAGTATATAACTGAATCAATACTGACTTCGGTATTGTAGTGGTAAGAGTTACGCCGCACTTTGCAATTTCCTGCAGCAGTCCTTTTTTTATTTGGTGGGGGACGTTTTAGCCATAAGGCATTGATCTTTTGCGACTGCCATAATGTCACACAGACTTTTTTCACTATGGATTCAACATAGATCTTAAGCCACAATAATACCCAGTATAGTTGTAATCACATACTAGTAAAAATGAAAATTGTATATATAAATAAAAGAACAAGTTTCTTCTAGTTGAAAAACTGCTATCACAAAGAGCTAGATCTGGAAACTGACGCAGTCTCTCTGGTCCGAAACTGGGAGGGTAGTGACCTAGTTCTCAATGATGATCTGCTAGACTGCAAACCTCAAAACCTATAAGCCATACTTTATTCTCTGGAATTAATAAAACATTAAATGGCGAAATCTAGGCCCAGTTGTTCAAAACAAAGGGATAGTTATCCTTTTCCAAAATAAACAACATAGTTTGGATTGCAATTTAGCAAACTTGACAACTGATATTTTATTTCTGACAGGCATTATCACCATCATTCTCTCACGCACGCACGCACGCACGCACACACTCATCCATTCTGTGGTAGCGCTGTGCACGGAAACTGAAAGTTTATTCTAATCAAATTACTTAAAATACTTCAAGGAGGAAAGTTGCTTTATCAGGCTTAATTATATGACGGTATGAGTGTTAGCCCAAGCGGTTCTCCTGATAGTGGAGCGTGATAGCTCAGTGGTTAGTGCACTTGCCTCTGATGCTAGAGGTCCCGGGTTCGATCCCCGGCGGCGATAAAATTTCGGTGTCCGAACACGCTCCATTGGCATCATTTGCAGGGATGAATGTCATAAAGTGCACCGTCCTTCGGATCGGGACGTTAACTGGAGGCCCCCTGTACAGGGAGAACCATCCCCTGTGCAGGTTAAAGATCCCTACCGTAATTACATGATTACTGTGTAGGCTGTCATCCTGCAAAACCTGGAGTGTATTTAATATACACCTGCGGTAATGGTCAAATGTGACCGACGCAGTATCAGAAGATAGATAGATAGATAGTCGAATATGGAGCATATTTCTATCATATCAAGTCCGATCATAACACCTTAACATGTATGTGTAATAATCACACTTTAAATGTAAACGTGAATACCTTGACCAGGTTACCATTAACAGCAAGTTCATTATGAAACATTCTAATCCACTTGCGTATGTAACGCGACGTTTGATTGGATAACGTCAAAAATTTGAGACAGTATATTCTTGCACACCAGACAAGGAAATCCGTGATTTTACCCTGGGATAGAAATTTATGTTCTGACCCTGGTGTTCCGACCCCAAATCGAATATAATCGCGTGTTTGATAAATGCACTAGTTGGTTACAACCTCATGCGCGGCGTCGTCATGCGTGACGTCACTAAATATCCTGTTGTGTCATCACAAAATGGCGGACGTCGGTAACCGAAGTGACAGCAGCATTAGAAATTCGCAATAGAAATGGAAGGTATGCAAGAAAAAGAATCCAATATGGGTGTGAGGGGTGAATAAAAAAATCCGTCCCTCGGGATCACTGTCCGGGCTAGCCTCGTGATGCCGGACAGTGTCCCTCGGGACGGATTTTTCAATCCACCCCTCACACCCATATAAGATTCTTATATTCTGCGATACACTGTCGGAAACCCGACGTCATCACGTAACGTCGCTTTATATGGGTTGTCATTTGGTTTTACGCAGCTTACAGCGCTTGCCGCTTTGTGCAAAATAGTGCAATTTTACACGAATAAGTGCATAAGAATGGGGATAACTGTATTTAAATGTAAATCGTCGGTTTTACGGTCGCGTCGCCGTAAAACGAAATTTCCGACCGTAAAACCTCCGATTTACCTCCCCAAATGACAATTTTCAATACAATTATCCACTAATAGCCGCCCCATATGTCAACATTTTAGGCTTTCCGTGTACAGTTATAACCTGACAATCGAATTACTTATGATTTCGTCGTGAACAGACACGTATTATGGCTATGCCCGGGCTTCGTGAAAATATCTTAGTATCGGACTCACTTAAACACATATCCCCTCTGTTTTATTGCACTTCTGTCCCTCTGCACAGCACGTGTAAGAGGTGTAAGGACTGTACTCGCAGCAGTCTTCGTCTGACGGACACGGATGGCTACCACAGGTCATTGGTTGCGGTGGAGGATAATATGGGTCATAACTGCAATATGATCCTTTGCACTGGGTATCTGGGGAAATAGCAGCCACGAACAGGTCAAATACTGATGTCTGTTGCATCGGAGCTCCAGCATTGAAAGGACCTCGCCATTTTGGCGAGAACACCGGACCAGAAACATTAAAATAAGGTGGACCATCCTTGAAAGTTATATTACATTCTGATATTGGTGTTTTGTCACACATATTAAAGATGATGTTAGACTTCATCTGAATATCAAGCCAGCGTTGATAATAACCCCGCCTCGCCGCGTCGGGGACGGCATCCATTAGATAACGAAGATTTCGGACAAATATACCCTTGAACATTTTCTGGTCGTCATTACAGTTTGGCTCACAGTATTCCACCAGCACACCGGTGACATTATCAGAGGAATACCGAATGACTGCGTCCGCCATCTTGATAGCGAGGTCCAAGAAACTCGCATTCCGAGTGTAGCTATGCATTTCAACCAGTGCACCGACCATCACACCAGAAAGATACGTTGCACCGTAAACATTGTCCTTCACACAGTCAAGATCCATTCCTTGAATTATCAAATAAGTTGACGAATTAATAAAATTGTTTAACATTATAAAATCAAAAGTTTTATCAACTTTTTCAAGTAAGCTCTTATCACGTGTGAGCCGATATAATCTCGCCGCAAGTTGCAACATTTGAACGTTTGTTATGATTTGTTTGGTGTCGAAAAGATTGTCAAAGAAAAATCCGCCATGACACTTTCCAGATGTATCCCATCCTGTTTGCCAGCACCAGTTTAGAATATCTATGGCGTCTTGTTGAAACTGACTGTCTCCCATAATCTCCGAGATTCTCGCGTAACTCAAACCATACCTGAAATGATATTCCTCATAAGATTACCTTAATCCAGTTGCGGAGCTGCAAACTGGCGGCTTGGTTCTCGCTTTCCTTAAAAATGAAGCAGTGCGGGGAATTCGGCGGCCGAACTAAGTGACTGAGCAAACCGTTTTAGGATTGCACTGCTCACCCCATTAGCATTGAGAAGGGGCTAGAAAAGGTGTCCTAAACAATTACCTGCTTCAAAAACCCTTGGCTGGTTACCGCACACACAAACAGTAATGTTTCTCAAATGTGATTAAGACTGGTCATTGTCAGTGTTGACAGACGAACTATTATTAACTATTATTATTACCTTAATTAATGTTTGTATTGGGAGTTTGGCTATTTTCAGGTAACATATGTTTTGTCCCATGGGAGAAAACAATGAAAACCAGCTTGAGATGATCTTGTTTGGGTCGCATACTTTTCTCACCCGCAATGTTTAAGATTCTTTTGCAGCCATTATGCCAACCTATGTATTTTTTTTCAATGACAGCCAAACAGATGTCCACATGGAAACTGCAATATGCATGACAATAACATATCGTGCGATGTATGACTTCATTTTATAGCTATACATATGGAATGAGTAAGCGTTCAACATCAAGTAAACGGGCAGATATTAGTGATATTAGCACTATTTTTCCTCGAATTTCTCGCGAGAACATTCATTTTCTCGCGAGAAAATTCGAGAAACAGTCGTGCTGATATCACTTATATCTGCCCGCTTACTTTATATTGCTTAGGTGGAGTTGAATCGCATAACGTCTAACGACAATGAAGTCAATGATAAATTGTTACGTATGTTTTACAATTCTGATTTAACGCAAGGAAAATAGGTTTAGCTGTACAATACAATAAAATTACTATAATTAGACCACATTTGAGACTGTTTTAAAATGGTCTTACTTGTGGGCTAGTCCTAGTTAGGGATAAAACGATAAAAGGAAAGCCTAATTTTGGATTAGCAAATGGTAACCTCAGTAGTGGAGCGGTCTTATCATTTGAGAGAGTCTTAAAAGCGAAGCAAATACAGGATATTTGATCTTTTCAGTGTATGATCGAATTTTATATTATCGAATGAACACCAAAAAACAGTATTTTCACGAGTGGCATAGCCTACACCACGAGTGAAAATAACAGCTTTGGTGTTCATGAGTTAAATAATTTTTTTGATATAACACCGAAATAAAAAAAAATCAAATTTTCGGTTTCTTACATACTTCAAAACGAAAATATTTAGCTTCATTATTCGCGTCACTCTAACTTTCTGGTCGTTTCGCGTCAATTTAGTGGTGTCCAACATGTTTATTGGGTATATTATTGGTTGCAAAAAGTAAGTTTGCACCTGAGAGATAGCCTGGAATGACATTATCATGAATGGTTACTGAAATAATTGAAATAGTAGTTTCCAAAGAAGTTGCGGACTGATCTAACGTCACGTGAAAATATACGGGACGTCAGCATCGAAAATGAGGCCATTCGTGGTGTGTGAACGGGCTAAGCGTCAATTATAACACGGTTCATTAATTTTCAACCATCTAACAATGTTAAAACTGATCATAGAATAAGAATTGAAGGAAAAAGTAGTCCAAAAAGAGTGAATAATAAAATTGATAACAGTGACAATATCGATTTCGATTTCACTGAGAAATCTCTATATTTCATTGAAAAGCATGTATGAATATAGGGATC
This sequence comes from Lucinisca nassula, assembly GCA_963580285.1. NCBI lineage: Eukaryota > Metazoa > Mollusca > Bivalvia > Lucinida > Lucinidae > Lucinisca > Lucinisca nassula. Next base: position 138,810 of record CAUZLF010000048.1, on the reverse strand, counting down.
AACCATGGTTTTTCATGCATTGACATTCGCCGGGTCCCGAGGAAGCTGTTTGAACGTGACGTTGCGTCTGAGTATGCAATAATATGATAGATAGAATCTTGCATTCGTGTCCATGCATTTTCAAATTTATTAAACTCGTCGAGGAAAAGGCATAAAATGCTCGGCGAAGCCTCGCATTTTATACATTTTCCTCAACTTGTTTAATAATTTCAATAATACAGGAACACTCATGTAAGATCCTCTGTATAATAAATGGGTTATTGTACTGATCTTGGTGAACTTTTTCCCTCGTTGTTATATCGAAGAACACCTCATGTCGACCGTATTTCGGACATGTTTGGTGCAACGTGTCTGACCGTGCGCTTAAAATAAGGCATTTCTAGGGCTTGTTTCCTAGAAACTTATAGAAGGGACGAAGGCAAATAGTGCACACCTGGATTGGACGCTACATGATTTTCCGTCAACAGTAGGATAAAGCGACAAAATAGACCCGTCACCCCTTAAATGAGAAATAGACTTGTCTAAAACAATGGAAAAGTCCACCAGTATGCAATGGGTAATTGATAAGAAGGCAATGTCAAAGTCCAGTGTGTCCATCCCTTATTGCAGGGAAAAGAATAAGAGCGCTGACTCTTAATAATTAGGTCTCTTACCGCTGCATGTGGTTCGAGCCTGGTTCGGGTCACATGTGAGACGCCAGTTCTGCAACGGAAGGACAGGTGGGTTTTCTCCGGGAACTCCGGTTTCCGATCATCTCTGATTAATGATCGGCACGATATTATTGAAATAATCTTGCAAGGACCGTAAAATCGAACAAAACAAAAAACAAACAAAAAAAAAAAAAAAAAACGGCAAAAACTTTTACCATGCCATATCATCAAAAGAAGGGTATGGTCCATATGCCTCCAGAAGACTGTAGAGGTCTCTCTCCGAGCCCAGGATCACCTTCTTGTACCTCGTGTGGGTGTGGTTGGTATAGGCGATGAAATTCACCATGGGCTCCAGGACGGCACCATTTTGCCAGAAACCATCATAACCGTTCCATATCTGAAGTAAACGTAAATATGGTCAGATCATACCCTGCATGGACATTATCTTGTCTTACCGTAGATTCAACGTTGAAACAACGTTCTTGCATAAATACCTATGGGCATGGCTGTTTGAAGCCATTGTCAAATGGACCGAAAGCCGTGCTCAAACAGCAAAAACCGTGTTCAAATCATGAAATTCGCGTGCTGTTTGAACATGGATTTTGAGCTTTTGATATCACAAGACGGGCCTTGTTTTGTTTACGTTACGTTGATCGACGTAACGTTATCGCCTGAACGCAGCGTTTTAGGGTTCTTTGATGACGTCACTGCATGACAACGTCATTGTAAAATCATTCTGAACTGGCCACCATTTTGGTTTGCCTGTCGCATTTGAAGAGTTTATATGGAATTTATATGGAGCTTTTGGGTGTTTTCGTCAAAATTTGCTGCCGGACTCGTAAGTTATGCAAGAACAACGATCATCCATGGTTATTTCATTGCATTAACATTTGCCGGATCCCTCGGAAGATATTTGAACATTCGGCCTAACGGCCTCATGTTCAAACAGCTTCCTCGGGATCCGGCAAATGTTAATGCATGAAAAACCATGGTTGATCCCTATATTCTTGCATAAATACCCATGGGCATGGCTGTTTGAAGCCATTGTCAAATGGACCGAAAGCCGTGCTCAAACAGCAAAAACCGTGTTCAAATCATGAAATTCGCGTGCTGTTTGAACATGGATTTTGAGCTTTTGATATGACAAGACGGGCCTTGCTTTGTTTACGTTACGTTGAGCGACGTAACGTTATCGCCCTGAATGTAGCGTTTTAGGGTTCTATGATGACGTCAGAGGGTTACTGCACGACAACGTCATTGTAAACAACATTCTGAACTGGCCGCCATTTTGGCTTGCCTGTCGCATTCGAAGAGTGTATATGGAATTTATATGGATGCCCATTTCTATAAATAGGAAATTGAGTTTAAATCATTAACTGTTTGCCAAAATAGTGCTGATCCTGATAAGACATCTTATCATGAGTCATAGAGAATACCAGGTGAGTGTCTTTTGATATCAAGTTTATCAGGCAAGGCTTAGTGAACGCTTGGAGAATCGCGAGGCTTGCCGAGCGATTCTACATGCGTTCTCAAAAGTTGATATCAAATGACACGAATCTGGTATTCTATATATCAGTTTACTCCCTTGTACACTTCGCCGCCGCCGCCCATCGGGGCTTGAAGAAATAAATGGGCTGCCTGATGCTTCCACGCAGAGCTGTATCCGACCGCACACAATTACTGTTAAACCGTTTACAGGATCTAAGCCTGCCCAGGTAAAGCAGTGTGAGTCGGTCCGTCCATGCTTATAAACCCTATTGGTTCCATTGGGCGACAGGGCATGAGATGTCATTTCATCTCAATGTCGGATAAAAGTCTCCAAAATGACCTATACAGTGTTGATGGGGACGTTAAATCTTAAATCCAACAAACTCTCTTAAATTGACAGTTTACGATCTTTTATCGATGGTCCTCAGTGCGCCCCTGCATTCAGGCGGTCTATTTGTCGAGTATCAGCTGACCATATTTTTCCTATGATATTTTTTTTTTCAAGTATTTTTTTTCCATTATTCCAGTAACAATAATATTTTGTGATTTGTTTTCAGTAGTCCGGTTTATCATAAAAGTGCAATGTCACGTTGACCTGATAAAGCTCACTTGTCCTTAGATAGCATAATTTTATCAGACCAATGTGCTACAATGCAATTAATATTTTTGGTAACTGATAAATCCGGATCTACGCCGTTTGAATGGATATACGCACATGTTCACAGCGTTTTTTAAACATTATTTATTCAGTTTAAATAAATGGTACATCTACAGTTACAATGATTAAAACAAGCGTTGCCATGGTGCCTAGCCTGTCTCCCGAAGAATTTCTTAATAAGAAAACATACCCTCCTTGAATATTTTTCTGCACATACTTACTACCTTACCTGACAGAAACAGAATCCTTCGTAGTGTAGTGGTTACGCTACTCGCATTGTAAACCAGGGGTCGAAGGATCGATCCCGGGCTTCTCCAAACTTTCGGATGAGTCTTTAAACCGAGGTCCCGTCTCCGTATGATCTTAGCTGTTGGTGGGACGGAAAACTCAAACACTCACCCATTACCTGACAGAAACTCAGCCAAATCAGTGAGAAATCCTTTGCTAATGACATTTTTCATATAAAAATAAAGAGAAAATACCAGGTACGTATCTTTTGAAATCAAGTTTATCGGGCAAGGCTTCGAGAACGCTATTTGAATCGAGAGGCTTGCCGAGCGATTCTACGTGCATTCTCGAAGCCGAGCCTGATAAACTTGATATCAAATGACAGGAATGTGGTATTTTATTTATCAGTTTATCCCCCTGTACACTCTTAAATTAACAATTTACGATCAGTTATTGATGGTTCTCAGTCCGACCAAGCATTCTAGCGGTCGATATATTTAGTATCAGCTGACCGTATTTTCCTATGATATTTTTTTTCAAGTAATTTTTCCATTTTTTTTCCAGTAACAATAACATTTTTGTCATTTCTCTAGTAGTCCGGTTCCTTCATAAAAGTGCAATGTCACGTTGACGTGATAAAGCTGTCTTGTCCTGAGATAGCTCATCTTTATCAGGCCAGTGCGTTGTAATGCAATATATATAGGGGGTAACTGATAAAACACGTTTCAATTTATTAAAC